>CM070102.1:20709369-20819369 GCA_036178185.1 Liparis tanakae
AAAACCTGAAGCAGAGTTATGCCGCGACTGGAATGGAACTGATTAATGGCTTTAATTGGGCAAAATGTCGTGCCAGTGAAAAAAAAAAAAGACTAAATAATCCGGTCACTGCGGCACAAACTTCACTATGTCTGTGGATGATGTGTAATGGGGGTAAAGGATCACTGAGAAGGGAAACATGTCACAGGCGCGAGGTCAGGGGCTTGAAAGAGGAGACACGCGCTCCTCCGTCAACTTTATTCTCAGGAATCTTTCCCCCCAAAAGACAAGAAAGATCTGACATGGGGCTGACTTTGAAGTCAAATCACGAGAAACGACTCAAGGCAGTCTCCCATCAGAAGTAATAGATTTTTTTTAGGAAGGGGGGGGGGGCTTTACTTTCTGGATCATCAGGTTTTTACGCAACGTGCACGCGCAGGGAGGTGGATCCATAGCCCCATGGAGATAACACACAACATGTTGTTTACTTCCTGTGTTACTTTTTGGTTTATATGCTCAATTAACAGCAATAACAATAATAGTTAGTGGAATAAATTTCAAATATTATTCCATCAGCGGGGGAGAGAAAAAAAAAATATATATGAAGTTAATAAGCGCTTTTTCGCCATGCGGTCTCCATCCTTGAGTTTAATATCTTTTTCTGTGTCTTCTCATAGAGCCCACATTAACACAACAGAGGAATAATTAAGTCCCGTTAAAATTAAATATTAATAACCCTCCAGCCAAACATAATTGTGGCTTTATCATACTTTAGGGAGAGAGTTACACGCTATACGTCCTCATGCTTATACTTAACCCAGATAGGAGTCTGAATGGCCGGTAGTGGACTCGATGCCAAAAGGACCACACACTGAACGGAGTTATAGACTGACTGGACTCTGCCATTAAATGACTAAGAGACACTTTTAAGCTTTGATTCATGAATAACTAATCTTCTGAATATAATGACTAATAGGTTTGGGGGCTCATGTCTGCAGCTCACACTCGTTACCGTCTTAATAAAGCTGCTGGCAGCCATCGGGCAGCCTTTTTGATACAATCTGCTAATCGGCGGTGCCAAATCACATGACTCCTTCTGATTTTGAGGCGGAATGTGCAAAACAGTCCCCTAATATCACAGAGTATAATTTAGCCGAAGGTTATTATATCAAGTTGGAATCAAAAAACATTGTATTGAATAAAATGTTGATACTTTGTGTTCATTTTCTAAGTAAAATGTTTTAAAACAAGCACTTTCCTTCATGGCATTGTTGTTGTTTATTTAGAAAGAAATGCCAGAAAGATATTAAGGCTTTTTTGGGGTATATTAATGATAATCAAGTTTCTTTGTGGAGGTTATGTTGTCTGATATTCATATTATTGTCGGCAGGTTTTGGTTTGCTTTTAATATTTTTGACTTCATTTACACAGCCAAAATGTGCCTGCACCAGCACTATAGTACTTAATAACAGTATTCATCCTGCTAGAGCTCTCATCCCTGGCTGCCTGTGACTTTGCAGCATCCTTATTTAAAAATAAAGTTTCTTTTGTCCAGAGGAGACCTGCTGAAAGCCTTTGAACCGGCCGAGTCAGGTTACAGCCGAGGAAAGTATTCACTGAGAGGAATAATGATGGGTTGTCAACACTCGATTTATGATTCTCTATCATTCTCACACACAAACAAACAAACATGTATCTGTATGTGTATGTATTTGTGTGTGTGTGTGTGTGTGTGTCTGTGTGTGTGTGTTAGAGAGAGAGAGAGAGAGACAGAGTGAGAGCTGACCCTTTTGTATTGCTGTGTCCCTGCTGCTTCACAGCACTTTCACTTCACAAGTGAAAGTTATGCAATAAAAAGTCAAGGGGGTGAAAGGAGCGGTGTGTAGGATGTAGTGCCATCTAGTGGTGATGTTTCAGAATGCATCCAACTGAACACCCCTGGGCTCAACCCTCCTCTCTCCAAACGGTGGCCTTCGGGTACCAAACAAGGAGATAGTCTTTGTGTTTGGCTTGTGCCTTCTGGGATACTGTAGAAACATGGCGGACACGCTCGCTATTCTAAGGTGGAAAAAAAACTATTTAATGAGTTATGAAAAGTTATAAATATTATTATCCATAAATCCCAGATTTGCATTTTAAATACAAATAAAATACAAGTTTTTTTTTTATATTAAAGGCCTTAATCTGCTACATCGTTATAATATAAAAAACATGTTTAAGCTCTAAGGCCACTTGGGCAGGTGGCGACAAACTGGTTAGTATAGTTTAGCATTTTTCTTTAGCAGCTGGATGACGGCTACATATTTCCATTGAGGAGCTGGTGGTGGCCAAAAACAGAGCTAAAAGGGAATAGAGTAAATATATTTGTCTCATATTCGACAGGTGGAAAGAGACACGGCTACAAATTAATACTTTCCAGCTCCTTTTCTGCCCGATGGGGACGTTTTGACATGCTTGTCTTGCTTCTTCCCATAATATGTCACAGGATGACGAGGGGAGGGAGGGAAAACGTCCACAGTGACTCACACAGCGAAGCTACTGCTGAAAGCACTCTATTTAACAGCCCCATAAAAGTTTCTTCTTTTTTTTTTGGTAATCCCCAGATTAGCTTTATTATTCTGTTTCCAGCTAATTTGCATAGAAATGATTCAGGACACGAGAACTTTAAACCACGTTCAACCGACGAACTCCAGCCGTGGCGTCTCCCGTCAAAGTGTGTGCGCTGACAATAAATAAACGTTTGTTTTGTTCGCCCGTTTTCCTTTCATCACAGTCGCCGTGTCGAAGACCCGAGCCAGGTTTTATAAAAAGCTGCCGCAAGAGAACAAGAAAGCTGAGCGGAAAAAAAACACCCCAGAAGACCTTCGATGGAGAATGCACTTTGTAATCGTTCATGGGGGGAAAAGAAGGCGGCGTAGTCGTCATACCCCCCCGCAGGCACAGTGAGACAGCGGGGGGGGGGGCGAGGGGGTGATGGGGGGGGGAGAGAATCGCGTGTGTCTGTGTGTTAGTAGCATTAGGACGGGGATATATGCTGATGCCATAGTTAGATGAACTCTTCACAGCAAGGGCTTTTGTCTGCCGGCTTCCAATTCAGCAGGACAAAAAAAATGAAATGACTGCAAAATAAAGATGCCTCAGTCTCCAGTGTGACCGTTTTCCATCGCAGCAAAGTAATCACATGGCTCGCCGGGCTGCGAACAAAGACACACAGACTGCATGCCGGGCCCGTGTGATCACACGCAGTGACTTCACGAGCTCGGCAGTCGCTCTGACGACTCAATTTAGCCAATGGAGCTCAGCCATTTCATCATCTCTGGCTCTAAGACTGACAAATGCTTTCATATATCAATACAACATGTGACACATTTAAACCCCTCAGACACGTCCATTTGAAATGACTTGTAATACAAGTAACAACATTATTACCCCTAGCAGCAACATGGATGGTGGATGTACTCTGATATACCACAGTGTATACTCAGTTACAAGTAAAAGTATTAACATCAAACTATAATTTTATTTATCAAACTATAATTTTATTTTAGTATTAGTATTTAGTATTTATATTTTTTTGTATTTTAGTATTACGTATTTAGTATTAGTAATTTAGTATTTAGTATTTTAGTAGTAGTATTAATATTTTGTATTTTAGTATTTAGTATTGTGTTTTATGTTTTTATTTGTATCTTTTATTTTTATTAATGCTCTATGTACACCCACTGCTGTGATCCTGAAATGTCCCCACTGTGGAACTAATGAATGAATATCTTATCTTATCTAATTAAAGTGAAAGTCATTATACTGAATGGCCTATAGTATATGACTAGATTATAGTATAGATGCATTTATGTGTTACGCAATGCTGCAGCTGGCGAAGGCGGAGCTCATTAAAAGTACTTTATTTACTGCTGGGTAGCTTAAGCTATAATAATATACCATAATTTATATGTTGAATTTATATTTTTTTATAATAACTTAAATTAGTAAAGTAACTAAAGCTTTAAATCAATTGTCAAAATTAGTGTACAGAGTACAATATTTATAGAAGCACCATAAATTACCCTAAAGATTGCACAGTTCAGTAATTGAGTAAATTTACTTATTTGCATTCCACTCAGGAATGTACCCAGATAAACATTAAAAAGCTAATTTGATCTCACACGCGATCTGAATAAAATACCGCTTATTAGGATGTTGGAGAAGAAACATTATAGCTAATAAAGTTACTTGAGCGGTGTTGTTTCTTCTCTCAACTGTATTGCTTGAACCTGATGTAGAAATGCTGATGACGCTGCAGTACCACTAAGAATAAGCTGCTTTTAATAAAGATATCAGACATACCATCAGCACTGGGAATGCCTCGCACAGCATGAACAGAGATAATAGGTATCAAATGACCTTGATTGTGACCGTCCCTGGTGTGGGGCTCTGGACGAGCATTTACACCAAACACTGAGGCAGTCAGCTCAATTTAGGTTATTTCCTCCTCTCAGCGTGACATGTAAACAGTAAAGTCAAAAAGTTTTGAGGAACGAAGCTTTGTTTGGATTCGAGCTAGAGGGACAACAAGTCTCCTGTCATAAAGGATGGAGGTTTGTTTATAAAACCGGCAAACTCAATTACATAGCTTCCTGTGTTTATCCAACTTATTCATGTTTTCCACTGTTATTCGAGGTCTGTTTTTTGTTAGTCGGAGGTACTGCACTTAGTCTAAAGATGACGTGTAATTAATAGCCCAAAGTAAATTGAAGGTCTGATGACTTACAAGATTGAGTCTAAATAATTTACAGTCTGTGTATAAACAGGCTGTGTTGTGAATGAGTGGGGACCGATCTGGTGACTTTATTATTACGCAGCCATCGGTCCGTCATTATGCATGTGGTGCAGGGATGACGTGGGGGAGGAAATGAGGTGGAGCGGGTCGAGGGAGGCGGAGGGAGGAGAGAAGTCAAGCACACTACCCTTGGAGAGGAGATTTGAAGAAAAAAAAGAATAATATTAGACAGAATAACGGTTGAACAAGGGGGTAGAAGAATGACAATAGGAGGTTTCAAACAGCCAATTGTTCATACAACTCAAAAAACATGTGCATCTCTGTCTGTGGGGTGAAACAGTGGAATATTCTAACTGATGACATCAAGGAAAGTAAAAATCTGTTGATATTTAAGAGAAAATGTAAAGACAAGACTCTGGAGAAGTACAAACGTATCATCAATTAATGAAGCATCATAAGTAACGGTTAATGGGGACAAGTTTTGTGTTGTTTTGATTATTGTTTTATGTAAATATGTATGTGTGTGGATTTATGTGTGTGTGTGTGTGTGTGTGTTTGTGTGTGTGTGTGTGTAGATGTATATGGGTTTGTGAATGTGTATGTATGTGTATGTACCGGTATATGTGTGTATATATATATATATATATATATATATATATATATATATATATATATATATATATATATATATATATATATATATATATATATATATGTGCATGTGTATGTGTATATATGTTTGTGTATATATATATATATATATATATATATATATATGTATATGTACAGTATATGATTCTCTGAATTAAGTTTTCTAGTGAAATCATAGGTTAGGGCACTTATAAGCTTGATAGCTTCAGCCTTGACCCTTTCGGTTAGCCGCTTTCTTCTTTTGTTGTAAAAAAAAATCTTGCTTTTTCTATATAACCGAAATAAAATAAACTAAACTAAACTAAAAAGGCTCAGTACTCGAGGAGGATAAAGAGGCGTGGGGAGGATGTCTGGTGGTAAAAAGGCTGCACTTTGATTGACCCCTTCAAGTCACAACAGATAGCAACGCATCAGCACTTTTTCTGGGGGGCGGGGGGGCGGTTCACAACGACATGCCACCGCTGTCAGAACTCATCCAATCACAACACGGAGGAATCATCAATATTTCAGGGCCAGTCAGATCCGCCCATGTTTTCTCCTCTCCACCAGCGGGTCACGTCTCTGGGGGGGAACGAGCGCTCCAGAATAAACAGGGTAGGAGGGGGGGGGGGGGGGGGGGGGGGACCCGGAGGAATAGTGAGGCTGCGACTGGTATTTAAAGAATGCGATGCAAAGTCGTAAAACGCAAGGCGAGGACATGCGGCATCTCGGGGAAGCAAAGTGCAGACGATACCTGTTGGCCGTGAGAAAGACACTCTGTTATTATTTGTTGCTTTTCATTTCGCGTGTCGCATGCAGTGACCTGGCATTTCCCCCGCTCCTCCGACTGCGGCCACAAATCTTGAAGATTATGTGTGTTTTTAAGGTCCGCTGGAGGTTCCCCACAAATCACTTTTCCAATATCCTTTAAGCCGAAGCCAAACAGCCATAAAACGTCTGTAGCCAGTTAAGTTTTCCTCGTAGGGCAATTCCACTCAAAAGATTAAAGACTGTTACTCTTTCAAAAAGTTTAACACGTAAAGTGAATGACTTTTATGAGCTTTCAGTTTGGGATTCTACTTCATAAACTAACACGGTATCTTCCCATGTTCGTTCCTCGCTCACTTTGATGCACGTAATTAGCGTAGGTCGTATATGTTCCGCTTTTGAGGATGAACAGATAAATCTAAAAAGACCTCAAATTCAAGGTTGTGTCCATCATTACCAGAGTCCAGAACATCAATGGAAATAGAAAACACATGACCTGGATGCAGTACGGAGGCTTTCTCGCCTCAGGGTTCGGTGAGGAGATTGATTCTTTAGCTGCAGCCGAAATCCGGTCGCTTCTCTTAGCATGAAGACTCCACAGTATAGAAACCGCTTCCAGATCGCTGAATGGCTCGTCAGCCCCGCACAAAACGTGTAAAATCATCAATTAGACTCTTTTTTTTCTCGAGGGCATTATGGGCCAGACTATTTATTGGCCGGGACCAGCAACTTCCTGTAGTCTCCGCTTGTGGGCTGGCGACAGCTCCGGGCCAAGAGACGTCTGGCACATAAGCTCCCAATAAACTGTGAACAAGATATAACGTGTTATTTAGTGAGCCTGAGAGGCGCTTATAGGTAGATTGTGTTACCGTTTGACGGAGAGCACGGCTATAGCTCTTTCCCCCGGACCCGATTCTTTACGCGCAGCTAAATAAACTGTGATTGGCTTCAGGTTTATATATGTATCAGCGTCAGAGTCGGACATACACAAGGGCAAAGGGCAAGACTGCCCCTAAGAAATATAGTGTTGACCCTGGAATCAGTAGGAGAGGGGCAAAAAATGATCCCATGATTTCAGTAAATTAAAAGTGTTTTTTGCTGTTCTTTGTTTTGTGTGTCCTATCTGTGTTGCCTGTACTACTAGGTAGACAAAAGAAATCTATAAATATAACTTTTAATTATAAAAAAACAAAGAAATAAGTTATAATTGTTAATAGTTGTATAAAAAATGGTATAACAACAAATAACCACAAAGAAATAAGAATAAAATTAAATATGATTTTCTGATTCATGTTTTCTGTTTGTTTTTTGTTCCAAAAAATCTAAGAAAACAATTTGAATTTGTAGACTACAGAAAATAATAAATATACTTATTTAGACTTACAGTATATGAGCAATTGTTATACAAATGCCAATAATAAGACTATTAGACAAGTCTTATTATGGTAATGTGTATGGAAATTGCTCAGATACTCTAAGCCTAAATAAGTATATTTATTATTTTTGAACAAAGGTTAAAGGTTATTTCACAAGTTTCAAAAAGTGCCCCCAATTTATTTTTAAATGCCCCTGTATTTCAGTCAGTGGGGGCCAGAATTGCCCCCTAAAAATATGTAAATGTCCTACCCTGTCGCACGTGCATGAAGGTGCTATTAATCTTCTCATCCAAAGTATTTTCCGATATGTCAAACTATTGCGTTAAACTAGCCTCCATGCAGATATCAGATGATGATATTCTCATCAGTGCATCCTCTCTATCCTCAATATTTGTGATAATGAATGCTGGGCTCACCAGCATGCGACCCGGGGTCAAGCTCCCGGCTCGTTATTATTTCTACACAATGGAAGAAATTCTCCTGCACAACCGGTGCCTTTGGTTCTGCCTTTATTAATATGTTATTGGCCGGAATAAAGTAAGGGCAAAAGGTCCATCTCGGGTTGCAACCTGCGGATGGTTTCGCGGCTGCGTTGTATGTTACTGATACCTCGTGTCGCAAGCCTCCGGAAATTTGTTGCAGGATGTCGGAAATAAGATTCCCATCAACGGCGCGAGTGAAGATGAAACCAAGGAGATCTGGTCAGCTGTTAACGGAAGATCATTTCTCACGGTTTCGGTGCCGCTGATAACGGAGAGAGTAGAAACAGCCGGGGAAAACGAACGCCGAGCCAAAGAAAAGCTCGCGGTGTGATCGCAGCGCACCTGAGGCTGGAGGAGTGACAGTAAACATGAAAGAGAGCAAATGGATTTCATTACGGGGTAATTGTGCTGCTCCTTTCATGGCGATGCAAAGACCACGTCCTTTCAAAAGTGAGCTTTGATGATGATGGATATCTTATTGAAACAATTCATCTCCCACGCCAAATGACTCAAAGTGCACCTGGCATTTGAGCATCAGCATGTTTTATGGGATCCCTTCATCCAGTGTTGCTCAATTTATTGTGTTTGAATGAAAAAAAGAAATCATTAGTTGGCTTTAATTTAGAAATATTTACAATTTTGCTGTATTGAATGTCTACAAATATGTGTGCATTGGATATGTTATCAAATCTGTTTGTTGCTGTGTTTACGGCAGTTTGTGTCTCTCTGTTCAAAAGATCAAAAGATCAAAAAGGCACTTCTATCTTCTGCGGGGAAAATATCTTCAAAATGAATCTGTATGAATACGATCGGTGGGTTCTTCTCTCCACATCCGTGGAAATCTGGTCAAATTGCCAATTTTATTGCTGTTATCATGAAAGGTATGTCTTCAGGCGGGGAAGGGGAGAGAGGGGGGGATGTGGGGGGGGGGGGAGCGATCAATTTACTCCGAGGGGTGGATGTATTTCCTGTTATCTGCTAATCTTCAATTACTCAATATCCAGAAAAATGTTGGCCTCAATCAACTGATCCAGTGAAGCAGAGTTACGAGTTAAGAGTTAAGCGGGAACAGATGAGAGCCTTCGGGGCGCATGTTGCCAACTCTTCGGCAGGAAACCGTGGTGGCACCGGTGTGTGTGTGTGTGTGTGTGTGTGTGTGTGTGTGTGTGTGCGTGTGTGTGTGTGTGTGTGTGCGTGTGTGTGTGTGTGTGTGAGTGTGTTTAGTTGAAGCAATAAAACACAGAGGTTGAAATAGCTGTGTTATTCATAGACTAAACTAGAACGGGCACTCGGTAGAGCGCATACCTTCGCCGCAGCCACTTTTTTGGTACCTTTTCATGACCTTGACCTTTGACCCGATCTATCCCAAAATCTAATCAAATGGTCCCCGGATAATAACCAATCATCCCGCCGAATTTCATGCGTTGCGGTTTAAAACTTTTTGAGTTATAACACACATACAAATAAATAAATACAAAACATAACCTTCCGCATTCTCAGAATGCGAAGGTAATAAAACAATTAAAGGAGATACCGCTCACCCATGTTTCCCACATCGTGCTATTTGCTCTCACCGGCTCGTTAACGGTGAGTCCGGTGTTGCGTCATAAACGGTCCCCGGTGCAGTCTGGATTTGAAACACGGCCAAAACAAGTTCAGCGAACTTCTGATGGCGACATGAGAGGCAATCCATTTCCTTTGTCCGGCGCCCGTACAGATGGACACATAATGAAAACTGTAATGGATTGAATAATGGAAATCCTCTGTAAATGAAGAGAGGGGGAGTTGATCGAGTTCTAGTGGTGGCGATACACAGCGTCCAGCAGGGGAAGCCTCTGTGCTGGCTGGACGGTGATAAAGTGCAGCATTATGTATGAGGGAGGAATGAAGAATGAAGGAGAAAGGATTTTTAAGATTGGCCTCCCGAACAATAAAAACACGAATGAATGCAGCTATTGTTATGCGGCTACTTCTTCTTCCTTCGCCATCCAAGACTCATTTCTCCTGGAGATTTAAAAAAATATTTCATTCTTTAGTCCTGAATACAAAATAGACTCTGGAGTTGTAATGCGTCTGCAGTAGAAAAAGAATCTCAAGGATTTAGATGTGAATGAACCTAACTCAAGCTACAGCCACCAAAAAAGAGTGTAAGTTAACTTAATGGGTAAAGACTGCCCTCTCAGGGTTTCCCATGTCAATTACAGTTAATATGGTTGCCTGACTATCCGCTGTCTGTCTGCACACAGGCAGGGGAGGGAATGGCCCACATTGACATTTAAAATCACTTATGATTCAACAGTAATGTGTTTAGTTGTAAAAACTCATTTTTATTGATTGTTTTCTACTTTGCAGTTTAAAAAAAATCCCTTTAGATTTGATTAAACTCAACATTTTCCTGCAAAGATTTCACAATAAAAGCATGATGAGATTATGTCCACGCTGCTGCTGGGAGACTTTTAATGTAATCTCATCTCATTTTATGTTACATCATCTGATTCAAACATCTCATCATCTTTCCATATTTCCGAACCCTGTCATATTATCAAAGCTCCTCATTCCAACTGGTCTTTGTGAACAGTTTAAAACACATTTTAATGTAGTTTAAGTGACTTTAAGAACCTTTTAGGTGTCTCTTATTGTAAAAACTACAACAGCACTCCTAACTGGTGTATAAACAGTTACTGAATTATCAATAACACAGCTAAAGTTGAACAAAACATTCTTAAATTGTGGTCCACTTACTAGATTTCTTCTGGAGCTTTTCCTGCAGCATCTTGTTACAGCTAATGGTCTTCATCGGGAGATTGGGTTTGCACTTTAACCTGCAGTGAGGAATAATGGCTCATTAATACACATAATAAATTAATGTAGATTATTTAATACACATGATTTGATATGATTATAATGTCCATTATCAATTAACTGTTAATGCTAGAGATATTGATGTGTGTCCTGCTTTCTATTGTTGAAGGTAACATGAACTGGACAGTTTTTGCTTAAGTTTTCTGAAGAAATAATGCTGTTTACCAGGATGGAGATGTTTGGTGACTATCAGGTTGTTTGTGATGCTGATGATTTAAAACCGTTGGCTTCACCTCAGCTTCGTTAATGTGTGTCTTTGCCTCCTTTTTTTCTAAAAATCAACAAATAATGGGGTAATAGCTGAACGATCTGCCTGAAAACAGAGCGACAACAAGCCACTGATGTCCACCAGGTGTGGCTGAAAGCTCTGAAAATATCTAATGAGGAACTTTTGATTTTTAAAATCATAACTCAGTAAATTGTATTACCTGTATAACATGTGTGCACTTAAATACCTTGGTCATATGAATGTGCTACATCATGACAGGCCAATACAAGTGGTGGAGAAAATATTCAGATAATTTTGTGATAAATTAAAGTAAAAATACTAACTTTAATTCACATGACTACAGATAACACAGCTACAGTACAGTTCATCGTGTACTTAAAGGGTTAAAGTTAAAAGTTGGTTATGCTTTGTATGTAAAGTCATACTCTAGAATTATAAAGCAGCATATGATAGATATACTTAAGTGCTTAAAAGTTGTGCACAGACCTTTAATATAAGCCTACTCAAGTTCCACTATACTTGCCAGAAGATATATTCATCCATCCAAATATACAAGCTCTGCATTTACAATGTTATGAATGAGTCAGACAATATAAATGGAGAGCATATCTTGAGAAATAGTGACACGTCGACAAGGCAAGTCCAAACTTCAGCTGAAATGAGTGCAGGGATAAAAACATAAAACCGGAAATAACCTGGGTTTACAACTGTGTATTTCATTTCGATTAATTGGCATTTGTTTATGATTTGATTGCGCCAAAGTGTGACAGCTGAGACTGGGACGTCCGTGCTGCGATTCAATTGGTTAGAAGTGGACATAAGCTCCGCCTTCCCGCCCGTGACGTCACTGCGTGCGGCGGCTCAGCGGGAGAGAAAGAGGGCCTTGTTGTGGGCTGCTCCGGTTCATTGACCAACATTACGCTGCAGGTCACACCGGGACAAGAGGAGCAGCAGGCTGCCAGTGAGGTCAGTGGCTAATGTGACAGCTTTGTTTCGTCTTTAAATTCAACTTCTATAATAAGTGTCGTTAAGCTAACTTAGTAAGCTAAGCTAGTTAACGTTAAACGAGTTAGTTATGAACCTTAACGCTCCCTTTGGGGTCTGAAACGACTACTAAATACTTACTTTGCCCGTGAACTTGGAGGAGTGTTATCTGCCCAGAAGTCATGTTAAATAAAGGAGCAACAGATGCAGAGACGCTTGTTGTCTGCTGAAGTTTACAACAAGTCAGAGTTTCTTATCTGGGTTAAAGTTCATCAGACAATAACTGAAAAAAATGACTGTTGCACGCGGCGCGAGCGCGCCCTGTGGAGATGACTTGGTGGTGTGTTCAAAAGCACCTAAAAGGGTTGGAAATTATCATTCTCCCCAGAATTGACACGTGTGCTGCGTTTGAATGTTTTTTTTCCTCCACAATGGTATGCCTCTTCAGACACTAAATATTATATCTATCTATCTATCTATCTTTTTGTGTTGGACCCCTTTTGTATGATCAATGCCTATTTGTGACGCTTTACTATGGAAATGAGAAGAAGAAGAATAATGTGCTCATAGCTCAAGTTGGTTAATTTCCGGTATTTTTAGAAGCCTGGGAAAAAAATCTAATATTTCATAAGAATATTGTGCAATAGATTCTTTTCTTTTGCTTGTAATCTCTGTAACCATTGTATTGCCCCTTGAAGGATATTGAGACCTGAGGTCCATGTTCAGCTCTCACTAAATGTTTTTCAGCGTATGCCAATTAAAGTCACTGATCTGGGGCGACACTATTTTAGTTAACATTTACATTTATAATCCACTTTTGAAGTTCATATCTTGTCCATATTAAAATGTCGTCCTTTCTAAAAATGTCTTCCTTTCTAAATATTCAATCTGTCAGATCGGTGATAGTGTCTTGGATCAAGAACAACTGTAGACGGTAGACCTGTGCCCCACAGGCCAGAAGTGAACTTTCTTTTTTTGTCAGCTGCAACACTGTTGTGTGTCTCAATATTTTCCTGGAGATATACCAACTTGATTAATTATTATTATCGTCAAAGGGTCAAATATAGTGTCTCTGCTCAAAAGCATGACAGTTTTCTTTTATCTGAAAAGAGGATTACGTGTCTCAACATTGTGAGGATGTGACACATGTCTCATAACCCAATGAGTGCTTTTCTGGAGTCACTCATCAATGGGATGATTGTTTCCGAAAGTCTAAAACAGCCTAGTGTGTGTGTTGCAACAGCCTTCCTCGTATAAACGGTATCAATGAACATTATCTCGAGTTCATCTCTGACTTGATATCAGGGAGAATGGTGTCAGACTTTGCTTCGTAATAAAGCCAGTAAATATGTCATCAACTGCCTCTTTGAGAAACATGTTGCTCAACCGAGCTGTTGCAACAAAATGCAATTTGCAATCGTGCAGTCTGGCACACAACAAGTCATGTAAATATCAAAACCATTTGATCCACCCTGACATCTGACATAATCTGTGAAATGATAAGACGGCGGTTCTGTGAAGGTCATCCATCTGTGTGTGTGTGTGAGGCTCGTCTCTCCGTCAACGCTTCCTTCTGTCAGGTGTGTGTGTGTGTGTGTGTGTGTGTGGAGCCTAATGGACCTCAGCGTTTACTGCATGTTGGCGACGCGTAACATCTGTGCGTGTCTGCTCTCCGCGTGCTACCGCCTCATGGTCCCCAGCCAGATGATCACATGGGCCACGTCTTTCTTTGATTCGCCTGCCCCTAAACATCAGGTTAACAAGCAGTGTTTCAGTGAGTACAGATGGAGTCCCTTAATGTCTCCCTGTGGCATCTGGTAGCGCACAAACAGATGCCGTCCACATGTTGGGAGCGCCAGCTATCACGTTTCGGGTTGGTTGATTAATGGCGTATCAGAAAATAATGAAAAGCTTAAATGTTCCTTTTTCCACATTTTTCTCGGAACCCAAGTCGACGTCGTGAAGTATTTATTTTTCTCTACCAACGATCTGAAACTGAAAGATATTCAGTTTTCTATCGCACAAGACGAAGAAAAGCAGCAAATCCTCGAGAAGCTCAAACCAGAGAATGATGGGTATCTTTTCTTGGATATTACGTTACCAATAAACTGATTATCAAACTAATTGCAGAAGAGGAGGGAGAAAAGTCTATTGAACCAACCTACGGATTTAATTGTTTCCGCTCTACTAGAGATGTATAAACAATTGGAGAGTACCCTTGGCCTCTGGGAAATTGATAAAAAAAAAATATTCTTAGTTGCATACTTTATTACATACATTATATGCCGTGAAAGAGGCTTTTATCCATATCACCCACTCCTATAAGAGTGAGTGATATGGGTGTCATCCATTTTGTGTGAAGTTCATTATTTTACCTTTTCTGACCCATTTTTAAGGTTGGATTTTAGTTTCTTTTTTCAGCAATAACTTGATATTAATGGAATAAGGTAGCAATATTTCACTTGATTAATTCATTTGGCCTGGATTTCATTTAAAGCAATATTTTACAATAGTGGACTTGCAGTATTGCTCAATATTTCACTTCAGATTTTTCACTTGATTTAAATGACGCCGAGGTCCATTTTTCCCGCACTCCATAATGTGAGCAATTCATCTCCAGCGTCAGTGGCCTGCTGCGCCGCAGTTGGCCGTTATTCATGTTTTTCTATTGACTCTAGTTCATGGTTCTAAATCAGACTAACTTCTGGAGCCCCCGAATTCTTTTATGTCGTCACAATCAACGCCTTTGGATTCTGGATACACGTATAAGAGGTCGAATATTAAATGAATGGGAAAATATGTCTTGTGATGCCAACAAGACATGAGTTCAATTTGAGGTTGTCCTCATCACACACGATCAGGGGCTTTAATATCATTTTAAGATGCTAAACGCGGTGGGAAGAAAAACGATAACAAACTTGAACTCAACTTTGACATGGGCTGCCGACTTGAAGCGTCTGCGTCGCTGCACCGTTTTTTTTTTTATTTTGCAAGTGCCGTTTCATCCTCGTTGCATCATCGGGGTTGACGAATGAATGCACCACGGTCGCGTTGCCTCTCTGCCCACATTCTTCAACCCTCTTGACGGAGCAGCGATTCGATTTTCCAAATTGAAGAGGCATTTCTTCTCTCGAAGACGGCCACTTAAACAAAGTACATCGGATGTATTTCATATTGCATACCAAGCCAATCTCAGTTTTTATGCCACCTTATATCCCATGACAGAGATCTAATCCAGCAGTCGCAATGGCAGACGGCGGCAAGACTAATGAGAGCGGAGCGGCGGCAGCGGAACCAGCTAATGGAGACCAGCAGGTGAGGAGCCCCTTGACCCGAAATGGCGTGCAATACAAACCCGAGGCGTATCATGAAGTCGGATAAGTGGCTCGATAAGCCGCTCTAGGGAGACCATCCTTATCGGAAAACGAAAACTCTGTACAGACAAGGCCTTGCATTGCACAAAATTTCACTTATTTTATTTAGTATCTTTTTAATGATGTTATTGATTGTCAGGGTTCGTACGGTCATGGAAAAGCTGGAAAAGTCATGGCATTATAAAATGTTCATTTCCAGGCCTGGAAAAGTCATGGAAAAAACTTAAATCATAAAAGTTTTGGAAAAGTCATGGAAAATTGTTATAATCACATGTTCATTTACGCCGATTTTTTTTAAATTTATTTATTTATTTATTTTTTATAATTAATAGTTTTTTTTTATAGAAAAACACTCAAAATATAAGCCGGAGTACTCTCTCAATACGTAAAATGTTCTAGATTGTTCATGTTTTTACCGAGATTTCAGTTTGGTCATGGAAATTTGGTTTAAAGTCCTGGAAATCCATCGGTGAAAATGTGTAAGAACCCTGATTATTGTTGTTGTTTTTTTTTCCTAGAATGTTGTTTCCCGAGTGAGCCACTTGACGCTGGTCAGCTCGGCGTGCGAGGCGGTTTCCAGCGCCTACAGCAGCACCAAAGACTGCGTGCCCTTGCTGAAGGGCGTGATGGACGTCGCGGAGAGCGGGGTCCGCACCCTGGGAGCGGCCGCCACCACGGGGTCAAAGCCGCTTTTGGGCATCATTGAACCACAGCGTGAGTTCTCCTCTCGAGATGCGGTATATGATGTAATGTTTTTGCAACGACTGCATAGTATTAAACGAGTGGCGCGAGCCTGTTGCACATTGTGACGCTGTGAAACGGGCAGGTCCACTTGTTAAAATATGATTCTTCAGAATTTCCAGGTGGTTTATTGGAGGTGTCATTTTCCTCTTTATATGCTTTTTAAATGTTTACTGTTAGAGAGACAATTACTGCTTGTGGTAATTGGCATTACCTCCTGCTAAACATGGGAGCAGAGGTTTCGTTTGAGTTTAAAATGATGAGTGCATTTCTCTTACATACTTGTTTCAGTTGCTACCGTGAATGAGTACGCCTTGAAGGGACTGGATAAGATGGAAGCCACGCTGCCTATGCTTCACCAACCAGCAGACAAGGTTGGAAAGCTGTTTAGCATTCGATTTACCCGACTGATGGCTTAGGATTGTCTGGCGTTCAGTGTCAGAGGGACGCGTTCATAAATTCACTGCGATTGTGTCGCTGGCTCATAAGTGCTCCATTGTCTTTTAGAAATGAAGAAACCCAGACTGTCTCTCAGCGCGGCAAGATGCAACAGTTGGGTCATTTGTCTCAAATTGCTAGATTACTCATCGGTCCATCAATTAATTGACATAATCACGGAATAATGTGTATTTTGAGTTGTTCTGACGCGCTATTATTTCTACGATTGGTTAATCGAAACGGAACGCGTTGATTTGTCAGCCCTAACTGTTGCCCTTCATCACAAGAGGTCCTTTTACAGAGTGACAGCCCGACTTGCACATCCGTGTAGACGCTTCAAACGTCGCTGCAGTCGTTGACTCGTTGCATTTCACGTTGGACGAGGGCGCGGTCACGCGAGCGTTAAATGAACATTCACTTCCGCTCCGCGTGAGCGAGACGTTCTCTCCCCGTCGCAGCTTCACATTTGCGTTGAACTTTGACCTCCAAACACTGAACACTCGCCTGCATTTGTGACTGTGCCTTTACACTCCAGGTAACCATAGCAACAGAATTATTACACCATCTGTTTTGTGACCCGTTACTGTTGCCTAGTAAGATATAGGTGTGATGAAATACTCGGAGTGTATCCTCATCTCGCCCTGTTGTCCAACGTCAGCAAGCGCCGTGTAGAAAGTGCCTGAATTCCTCTCCGAGCCTGGTTCATAGTCTCTCTCTCTCTCTCTCTCTCTCTCTCTCGCTCTCGCTCTCGCTCTCTCTCTCTCTCTCAGGTGGTGTCGGACACAGTGGGTATGATGTACCAGTCGGTGGCGGGGGCCAAAGATGCTGTGATGGGGGCTGTGATGGGTGGTGTGGAGCTGACCCGGGCAGCGGTCAGCGGAGGTATCCTCAGCGCCATGGGCACCAGGGTGGGCCAGATGGTCAGCAGTGGGATGGGCCTGGCGCTGAGCCGATCCGAGGACTGGGTGGACCAGAACCTGCCACTCACTGAGAAGGAGCTGGGTCAGTCGCTGCATGAGATGTGGAAAGCATAATCGGTCCATTAAAATAAAAAAAACATGGGAGGTGATGAACCCATCGCTGAAGCAGACGGGGTGTTTTGGCAGTTGGATAAAATAATGAGACTCCAGCTGTAATTAGTTAATTATGCGGACAGGTTTTTTTTTTTTTTTTATCTCTGGAGATTTTATACATAAACAAACAAATTTCGGGCTTCAAGAGTCTGTAAGATTTATTTTTTCATTCCGAGTGCTTCATAAATTATGCTGATGGAAACTTTAGTCGTAACAAAGCACTTTTAAATTAGATTTTGTGGCCTTTCCCTGTGGGAATGATGCCAACTCTACATTTAGATTTATATTTGTTGGAATAAGTCTTAATATATTTAAATATAAAACAAAAGCTATTACTTTCTCTTTATGCCATGAATTGAGTCAAGATCATATTTATTCGTTTTTTTTTTTTTTGCCCCTTTTTTTAACTTTCTTTTTACATTTGCCATTGCAGATAAAAGATACATTTGATTAATTAGTTCCACGTTGGTGACATACAAAGTACATGTACTTCCAGTGGAGAATGAATAATGCTTCAGTTTTTCCTTAAAGTGGAACATTTTCAAGTTTAAGCTCAACGACAGGCCTTTCCATCCTTAACATGACTCAAAGTTTAATTTCATATATTGAAGCTGGTGTTCACTGAAACTAATTTATTCCATAATTAATATGCATGAATGAAGGCATTTGACCTATTTTCATATGACTGAGTCAGTAGCTGACGCTGTCCTTGCCTCATTGATCTATAGATCAAACGGCACATTTGATGGGATTTGTCCAAAATAATTAACATTATAAAGCGAAGGTGAGGGGGGGGGTGTCGTGATAAAAGTGTTCTATTCTCCCTCTGTGACTGGATCTGACGCACATGACTGGTTGATGCTATTCCTAGAGGTGGAGGCGGGACATTCCCTGAACTTCCCCTCTGTTCGCTTGGCCCGTAAAGCCCCCATAATTTCCGACCCTCGCGGCTTTGACACCTGCTACCGCGATGTCATGACAACCTGCCATACTCCGACGTAGCGGCAACACTCGAGAGGCAATTCTCTCCTCCGATTATGGATATGAGAAAGATGCCAGGGCAACTGCTACGGAAGTACCCGTAGTGGCGGTGCTCTGGGGATTTTGGACTTGTTCAGTGGTTACCGTGGCTTTCAACAGAGGCGCAGGCAGACGGAGTCTTTCTGCGTATCCCTTCGCTTCCACAGACGGATGGTTAGGTTTTTAGGTGGCTCCCAGTTCGTTTGGTTTCTCTTGAGCATCTAGAGTCAAGTCGCCCAACTCTGAACAGATGCACCTGTTGGCACAGTGGGAGGGAGCCCATCGTGCCTTTTACCCGCCACTCAAAACATGTCGTCAGCTATATTACTGCAGTGTAGGCAAGGGGATGTTTTGCAATTTTCTAACTCTAATTTTGAGAAAATTGTCAAAGTATAAAGAATTCACCATCGTATGCATAAAATTGGATTTATGCATATGATGGTGTATGAGAAAGTACATTTCAGTTGAGAATGAATATATATATATATATATATATATATATATATATTCTATTTGCATTTATAGCAGTCCCTGTAACATCCAGCTTCATAGCGCCACTTTTCTTTTGCATTGATTGTTGACATGAAGTGTTTATAAGAAATGAATTAGTGTCACAAAACATATCGCGTGACGTTTTCCTTTCTCCCTAAATGAATATGCAGTACTATAATCACATTTGTGTGCTCACGCCTGCATATTGAATGCCATTTTACATTTCTATACATAAAACATCTCTTTTGAATATATATGAGATTCATATTGTCTCTCTCTCTCTCTCTCTCTCTCTCTCTCTCAGCTGCTGTGGCTGAGCCTGCCAGCAGTGCGGTGGCGGTCCCGTCGAGCAACAGCTACTTCGTCCGCTTGGGAAAACTCTCCGCTAAAGTCCGGGAGCGAGCCCTGGAGCTGTCCCTGTCCCGTGCTGGCAAGGCCCGAGACGCCACCTACACGACGGTGGCTCAGATCACCAGTACTCTGGACCTGCTGGAGCGGGCCCGCGCCGGCCTCGGTACCGCCGGTAACCAGATCGGAGAAGCCTCGGAGCAGCTGCTGCAGCGCTGGACGGAGTGGAAGCAGGCGGGAGCCACAAACACTCAGACTCAGGCGGAGCCGGATGGGACCAAAGATGAGGCTGAGGTCAGGGCTGAAGCGTTTGGAGAGTGGACTTGATGGTTTCTAACCATATTAGATTTGCTTTTGACAGCATTTAGAGTGTATACTTCACTGTACGCAGGCAGCATGTAGAACCCCACGTTCTCTTGGAATACCACAGAATACAAATGAAAGCAAGCTAAGAGCATGACGGTGATGAGAACCACTCCGTAAAGTCAATACATGAGACTGTTGTAGCGCCTGACGATGTGTTGTAATGCCTCCACAGATTTATGTGAAATAGGAGTGATGTGGCATTGTCATCGGCAGGATTGGGGATGAGATTGCCTTGGCCTAAAGAATGGAAGAGAACTGATATGTGACAGCTTTAGTAATTGATATGCAAATCAAGTATCTACATTTTCGTTTTCCACACTCCTGTTCACAGCAGCTGGAATGGCGCGTCCTCTCCATGGTGCACGGTATGAGTGACCAGCTGAGGTCCGGCTGCTCCGACGTGGTGACGAGCGCTCAGGGTCTGCCCGGCGCCGTCCAGGACCAGCTCACCAGCGCAAAACGATCAGCCGAAGAATTGCACTCCTCTCTGGGGGCCGCCAGCGCCATCACACCCGCCATTCTGGAGCAGAGCCGACACCACCTGAGCCAAGTATTAATTGCATCACATTACCGTTTACCGAAGTGTTTTTGTTTTGCTGCATCAGCATAGCTAAATATAATGTAGTGCGCAAAGTTTTTTTTTTCTTCTGTGCAATCACTTCTCAGTTAGTCCTCCCCATTACCTTTTTATAATGCTGTCTTATTACAGGAACCCCCTGCATAGTTCACCAAAACAAACATCCACCAGGGGTGTCTGCTCATTCATATGCATTTATGAAACTAGGACAGTCAAGCTTATGTTATATTTAGCTATGCACACATATAACCTTGGTGTTTCCTTCCTACCCACGTTGAGATGAGCATATTTATACGATAGCGTTTTGATTCAGGTTAGGTAATGTTGCTGACGGTGATACTAGTATGTGCTTGTTTCCAGGTTCGACAGTCTCTGGATGGTGTCATGGAGTATCTCCTGAACAACACGCCACTCAACTGGCTGGTGGGACCTTTTGTCCCTCAGGTCATTGAGAAGGACGATGGGGCGATGGAGCAGAGCGGACCACCCAACTAGACTGGAAATTCTTTGTTTTTGTTTTTTCAATGTGGGTGACAGAAGACTGGTGTGTACTGTAGATGGGCTGTTAAAAAAAATATATATATATATATATATATATATATATATATATATATATATATATATATATATATATATATGTGTATGTATGCGCTTGAAAGAGGCTGTAACTTTTCCATACATTTTTGACACTATATTTAAGATGTAGATGTTTTATAACTGAAATCTCTGTGGCCATGGAACATTTGCACATCTGTTCACTTTATTGTACATCGTGAAAGTCAAAAAGTATTTTTGTACATATGTTGAAGCGCAATCTATGCACGTGCCAAAGACTTTCATTGGTGCCTATAAAGAAGTTCCATCCTTCCTCGAACCAACCCAATGCTCGACATTTCCCTTAGCGTAGATAAAGCGGCTAGACGCAATAAACATCTCAAATGTAGAGGGGAACAGTGTATTGATCCATTTTTAGATTATGCAGTTTTAACTTCAGTATTTTGTGCCAGCACGTTGACATGTTTCTGGAAACAGCTGATAAACTGTCCATGTCAATACAATTCCGCCCCAGCACAGTATCGACGTATTGAATATATTCATTAAAAAGTGTTATCCCCGAGTGCTTTTGTTGTATTTGTGTGGGTTTTTTTGGGGTGGACTTTGCTATGTTGGCCCAGCCGAACGAAGGCTGAATCGATGCTGAGGATGACGTCATGGTCGTTGTTTCGAATGTCGGGAGCTAGCGCTGGGTAAGAGGCCGCGCGCTGTGCTGGGGGAAAAAAACAACTTGTACAAATCGGACGCCCAAGGTCGTCGGCAGCCCCCGGTACCTCCAATATCAGGTACCGTCTTCTCTCCAGACCGCCACCGGAGACCCCCTGCGGTGACGAAACAGACTCTAAACCAGCGCGGACGCTGTCGGCGGGGGGAGGAAGAGGAGGGGGGAGCGCACCGCTTTTTACGGGGGGCTGGTTTATGCTAGCGCTTCGGCTAACGCTAGCATAGCTAACGTGAGCGTTTATTCGATTCTACACACACAAAAAGCAGCTTTATTTGTTGACAGTCCGTCGCCAAGGACGCGGCACTTCTTCTCGCCGTCCTGCACGTCATCGCGACCAGAGGCTAACCGAGCGAGTTTCGCCCTTTTTTTTCTCTCTCCCTCTTCCTTTTACTCCGCGGCGGTAATCCAGTCAGACGAGACCGAACCCGTCCGGCGAGGCTGTTTGCTAACGCTTCAGTGTTTTGCTTTGAGCACAGGACGCCGATTGTGTTTCTGCTGCGGACAAAAAAACAACTCCCCGACTGTTGGGGCGACAGCCAGCTGGAAGTGTTTGTTTCGGCTTCACGGGGAGCATCGTTTGCCAGGTCATCGGTTACTGTTGAAAGGGTTCGTTCAAGTCTTATTTGTGTTGTTGTTTTAGCTTTAGCTTCTTCTGCTTCTTCTTAACTTTGTCCCGGTCGCAACTCGCTGAGCCTCGCAACCACAGCTTGCCTCTTCCACTGAAACTCAGCACGTCTCTTTTGTACCCTTTGTTTTCATTCATGGTGCTCGGCTCTCGGCTAGTTTGTGTAACAATTCTACAGTGTGTCACTTTTCAACTCCTGGTTTGTGTCGCCCTATTGTTGCAGGAGCAGCTTCACGTTAACCGTTAGGTGTGCAGTGTGTTTTGTATTTGTTCTCCCCCATTATGTATGCGGGTGATTTAGTCTTTAATTTAGATATATACTTTATACTAAAGTCTCATTTTAAGTGTGCTGAACTGGAGTTGTTAACTGGTTGATTTAAGGAATGGACCTGTTTGACAGACCTCCATTACAGCCACTATTAATAGGTCATCACCTAGAGCCCCCCAAAAGTAACTCGAATTATATCTAACTATTTTAGCTCAAAAATACTAATTTGAAACACCCATGTTGTAAGCAAATGGATAAATGAAAATAAATAACATCTAATCATTTTGTTTAATTCTGCAACTCCCATTTTCAGGACTATCCTCTCCCCCATCCCCCTTACCCCCCCTCACCTGGAGCATGGCTCAGGAGACCAATCAGACGCAGGTGCCAATGCTTTGCGCTTTGGGATGCGGTTTCTATGGTAACCCCCGCACCAACGGCATGTGCTCGGTCTGCTACAAGGAACACCTGCAGAGACAACAGGGAGGGGGTCGATCCAGCCCCCCGGGAGAGAAAGGTATGGAGACGGGAGAGCCGCATAACTAGTGTTGGTGCACTATATGGGTCTGTTGGGTGGGAAAGAGAGGAACTTGGAACAATTGTACAGTCATTTACGGGTGGGGGGCACTTGAAATTGTAAAAAATAAAAAGGGTTAGAGAATAGAGGTAGCGGTACACTGTAGCATCAGAGAGCGAGAGAGTGACATCACCATCTATTGACATCACCATCTATTGTTTCACAGTAAGTCATAACACATCTCATCGTTAGCAGATAAACACAGACCATTAGTGGCATATATATACTTTAGGATACTTGGAAATAAATATAAAGTCATTCATGTCCCAGAGTTCAAACGACAGGTTGTGGTTGGTTGGTGCTATCGGACTGTTCTGTCCCCACACAGCTGCTGCATCCCCAGCAGGGTCGCCAGGGTCGGCCGGCGGCGTGACCGTGGAGAGTACGACCTCGGAGCCCAGTACAGAGGTGGCGGGAACGCCCCCCGAGGAGCAAACAGCCAGGTATGGGAAGGAGCCCTCAGACAATGGATCAGTGGGAATAAGTATTAATTCTTCATCTTAATGACCAATTACATTTATTTATATATATATATATATATATATATATATATATATATATATAAACAAAACTACAAGTTTGTCAATAAGTAGGATTTGCTACACCTTACCTGTATACAATTTTATTTATTTATTTATAATGGATGGCTATTCATTGGCTGGTACTGACGAGTACTTTATTTGTGTTTTTTTCTTTATTTTCACCAAGTGTTGTGATATTCCTTTAGGTTCATACGTATTATAATAGTATATACAATATCTAGTTAACAATATCTTATTTAAAGTTGACACTAAAAGAAAGAGTTTAAAAGAAATGTTCTGAGTTAAAAAAAAATAAAGATGCCTGAGGGTCTATTCTTAAAACTGAATAATTGTTCCAGGCCTTGCTTATTCTTTTGTCATTGTGCATTTTGTAAGAGATCTGGTACACCTTAGTTCTGCCAATAAATAATGTGCAAATTTAGAAAAATATTTAGCGAAGCGTGAGAACTATTTTTAGGTGATGATGTCATGATGGGAGTTTTATGTTTCTGTTCGATTTTGTGCTGGAAAGAAACCTTAAAACCAAGAAAATTAGACCAGAGTAGATCTTGGAGGAAGAGAATCAGATAGTTGATGAGAGGTTTACTTATATTATTTAAAAAAAACTGTTATTAGAGAAGCTGTTCCACTATTGAGTTTATTAGTCCTAGACTGACCCCAGAGAAGTCCAAACAGTCATTTCCTGCCAGTGTGATGACATTTTTGCAATTATCAGAAGTGATTTGAGCCATCCACAATATTCTTATAGAATGTTGTGTACTATATATATATATACTTGGTTTCTAAGAGCTCTTAAAAGCATTTCTCAAAGTGGCTGACAGGGAGCATCTTGAAATGGATCCAAGTAAGTGATGAAAAATGATGAGACAATGTGTAGACAAATGGGGATTAAAAGAATATTTTTCTAAATGGCATAAATTGTTTCTGTGGTGGGAAACCCCTACTTAATTGTTTGGATTGTGTTCACTCCATTTTCACATAGATGGTTTGTAAGTCATTCACGGTGGCAACGGGAGCATCACGGTTATCTGTGAAGTAAAGACATCATCACTAACAAAATACACACCAGCCGTTCATTTGCTACAAACTGAATTGGACAATATTTCCTGTGTGGATGAAACGTATTTCTTTGTGTGTTGCCGTGACGACAGCCCCAGCTCCCCCAGCCCGGTAACTCAACAGATGACGGCCATGAGCATCTCCCAGGATTCGGCCGCCGTGGACTCTGATCGAGCGGAGGCTGAGGACGGAGAGGAAGAGGGTACTTCCAACAGCTCAGGTAAACGTCGCAGGAATCGGTGGGCCTTTTGCAAATCGCTCCCCACCCGCTATTTGAAGTGAGTCACACTGACAGCTGCACACTTAAGAACAGTGGGATGCACAGGCCGGCCGCCCTCGACCATAAAGATCTCCAAAACAATAGCAGCATACACTCTGAGGATGCAGGTTATTTATTCAAACTTTTCACTATACCTTGAAATAATAGTGTACAGTTGTTTTAAATTATATTTCTACACTTTATGATGAATGTAAGATGAAACTTCAAAGGATATGATTTTTCTAAAATGTACCCTGTGGTTTCTGGGATAATGGGAGTTATTAAACTCGCACCTGTGCAGAGGATGGAGTTTTTTTTAATCATCATGGCCCTTAATATCGCAGATCATAGATGGCCATAATTGGCTCTGAAAGAGAAACAGAGAATATATATAAAGTTATTTGATGCTGTCCGTCATACTCGGATTTTAAAAATGTGTTACTTTTAGTAGTTTATTTAAACCTGTAGTTATCCTTGCATGGAAGCTTGTATGTGAACATGCTATACATGGATTGTTTTGTCACCCTTGTGTTTTTTATTTTTTATTTATATTTTTAGTATGTGTGTGTGTGTGTGTGTGTGTTTTCATCAGAACCCGTGGAGGAAGCAGCACAGGCGTTGTCTGATAATGACCAAACTCCAGATAAAAACAAGAAAAAGAACCGCTGCTTTTCTTGCCGGAAGAAAGTGGGCCTCACTGGTAAGTACCAGGTTTTGACTGAGTCTCGTTTTACTTCTGGTGTTACGACTTCCTGCCGTTCAGAGTCTGACCGTCACAACAGTTGGGGAGTTTTTTGGAATATTCGCGGCGTCTTATCTGAGCCTAAAGTTATTATTTAGTCGTATTTCTTCGACCTAAAATTGACTCTAAAAGTCTTAAACTCCCTGACATTCATGGTTTGTGTTGTGTTTTTCTTTCTTCCGTTTTTTCTCCACAACCAAACCACTGCACAGAGAGCAACATACTGCAGGTCAGTGGTGCATTTCACAGTGTACCGCTGGCCTCCGCCCGACCTCAAAGGAGGCTCCGCTCCTATTTAATGTTGAATAGTAGAATTATTATTTTCACACAGAGAAAGCCTATAAACGTAGCTTTGTGTCTTTATTACGCAAACAAACAAAAACATGATTTTAAGAGCCAATTTCTCATTTGTAAGTAAATGAATTGTTAGTTTTGCTGATTTGAAATAGAATTTGTTGTTGTAAAAAATATTTGCTTTCAAATTAAACACCTTTGATCTCCAAAAGAAAAAACTTCACTCTCAAAATGAAAATCTACAAGCTGAGTTTGGACATAGTGGGCGGGGCTTACTCTGCCGAATGAGTGAGCCGGTTCTATTGGTCGCTTTGACTTAATTTACTTCCAAACGAGTAATTTGCTCTCAAAACCTTTTTTTTTGTTTGCGTAATAAAGACTCAAATCCAACTTCATAAAAGCATCGGCAAGAAAAATATGTAAAAAGTGGGCGACATGCAACCTGATATTGGCATGAAGTCTCACGGTCCGGTGGAATACTCGGCCGAGTGACCGGCCCTTCGTCCTGCTCTGACCTGCGTTGTTGAGGCTCCTCGTTATACGATATGTAAAACACATGTTAAAGAGCAAATGCACTCCGGCTGTGGTTCTCGGCGTTGAGCGACAGATCGGAACCGTTCAACCCGTAGAGGTCAGCGCCGCAACACTCGTCCTGTCTACGAGCGTCGGCGTGCATATTAACTTACGGTGTGTAAGGTCGTCTATAACACGCTTGACTGACCGTGTTCTCCCCCCCCCCCGAAGGTTTTGACTGTCGCTGCGGGAACCTGTTCTGTGCCATTCACCGTTACTCCGACAAACACGAGTGTCCCTACGACTACCGGAGTGCGGCCGCCGCCCGCATCCGCAAGGAGAACCCCATCGTGGTGGCGGAGAAGATTCAGAAGTTATGAGGACTGAGTGCAAACAAACAAACAAAGAAAACAAAGTCACTTGACTTTGTGAAATTGAACAATGTTTGATCTTTGATGGAAACACCTGATATCATGGCTTCATTTGTTCCTGGTAGACTAAGCCGGGGGCGGGGCGGGGCGGGGCGGGGGGGGCAGCCACTGTCCAGACGCTTCCCTTACGAGCATCTCCCTCTCTCTCTCCACTATTAACTGCGGCTGAACGTGTGTGTGTGTGTGTGTGTGTGCGCCCGTGTGTGTGTTTGTATGAAAGTCGGTGTGTGCACATTTACCTGAGAGCCGGGGAGTCGCCGTAGGCGCCTGGTGGACATTCGTGTTGCTGTGGGGAGGGAAGGTATTTGATTTTAAGGCCCTTTTTTTTATCAACTTGGGGGATCGTGTTGGTTTTATTTTGATACAATCCCTTTGAGGCCGTTGAAGTGAGACGGAGGGGTAAGCTGAGGAATGTGTCACCGCCTGACTAATGACACAGAGGTCGATTTAAGAAGGTCAAACAAGTAAAAAACTGGGAGAATCTCTGGGAGATTTCCACTATCAACAAGACCTTTTAAGGTCTCTGGAATATACATGTGTGAATACATACACATATATATATATATATATATATATATATATATATATATATATATATATATATATATATGTGTGTATGTATGTGTTTAACCCCCCCGTCCCTCCCTAGACTAAAAATGATGTCAACTATTGTCAAATCGGCATACTTTCTTCTCCTTCCGTATCCTCTGACGTTTTCTCCATCGGTCTCCATACGCTGAACTCCCAAGTCTTAGCATTTTTGCAGAAGCGTTTCTCTTTGATATATTTGACTTATCATACTGATAGTGGGTGCATGAACAGTTGTTTGAGGGGGGTGGGGGGGAGGACTGAGAACCGTGACTTAAAACGGAGCGATTTAATTCTTTCTTTTCTTCTTCTTTTTTTTTCTCTCCTGTTTTTAAATGAGCGTATGACATCAGAATATCTATATTAATATATTGTAGTTAGCTTGAATTGTGTGATTGCATTCTATTTATTTTTTACCGTTTGGTTGGTCTGTGCTGGAGGGATTGGCGGCATGTGTCGACAAATCATTTCGATTTGCACATAACCTTTTTTTTTCAATTATATTTAAGTAATTCCATCTTGATTATATAACCATTGAATAAAATAAAAAAAAAACATTCACAAGCTTTGACATGATGGAGTAGAGTCCAGTTAACCAGGTACCAGTCACTATTGTGCAGTAGAAGTGTCCAGCGATTTGGAAAAAGGGCAAAACGCATTGTGTCGACTGCAGAGCACAAAACCACGTGGCACACCTGCTCAGTTCTGTTCAGCAGCCGGGTCGTGTGAAGGTCGTGTGAAGGTCATGTGGAGGTCATGTGGAGGTCATGTGGCGGTCATATTTGGGCATAAGACCCTGATCGAAGAGACGTTTGTTCTCCCTCGAACGTCCTTTTCTCGGTTTTCCACGAGCGGCGCTCCTCGTGTCTCTGACTACCAGCGGTCCGCTGACGCATGCTGAATGAAAACCGAGTCTCGGTGACTCTTCACACTGAAATGAAGCTAGTATATAATAAAAAAATACATATTTTCAAAAAGCCACACAGCAGTAGCACAATGCGTGGCTGGAACCGTGAGGTGAAGTTAACGGGGCTCTACAGCGTTTTGTTTTTCTCCAGATGTAAATACCCTATGGCTCCTATTCATATAGTATAATCTTAATGTAGATTTTTGGCTGGTAATTAAAGTGGGTGACTAAGGTGGAGAATATTAACGTGTATAAAAGGTGCTTTTCATAATTTCCCACTCCAAAAAAGGAATTTGCAACAAATGGCACTGATCTTTTTTTAAATTGTTTTTTTATTCATCTTGTCCCCCATTTTATTTCCACGTCATTAATCGCATCATCTGCCCATGTAATGCCCAAAGTATATTCAGTATGTGGCTCTTCCATGAGGGGGGGGGGCCATGTGGCTTCTTTTCTGCAATAACTGCCCCGTACGCTTTATTAACCTCGGCACATGCTTTTTACCCCTTTTACTGAAGTCTATTTATGGCGCAGCGATAATAAATTAAACCCCCCCCCCCCCCCTACATGTGAGATGCGAAGGGACGTTCTGAAGGTTTTCGTCTTTTCATTATAAAAAGCTTTCTCTGTAAATGATGCGAGCTCTTCATCATTAAGTATTTATGAAAGAGCTGTAGATAAGTTTCACGGAATTCGCAGATTGTGTATTTAAAAAAAGAAAAAAGCAAAGCCAATGCAGAATGACTCTTCAACTCGTATGCACAGAATATCATGTCGGACCTGGTGGGGTTTAGTTCTGGCTCTTTTTTTATTGGGTCATAATTCCCGTCTCAGGCCGAGTGTGGGTGATGGACGTATGAATGGCTTTGTGACTTGGCGTGCCAACACCCAGACTGTTTACCCAGGATTCGTTGCTCTTCTAAAGCCCCTCCGACTCATTTAATTACCACTGATGGAAACTTGAACGAGTTTAAATATTGTCATAGTCGGGGGGGGGGGGGGGTTGAAACTCTGTTGTTTGACATTCCTTGAGGTGCATATATATATATATATATATATACTGAATATTTATATACATATTCTGAATATATATATATATATATATATATATATATATATATATATATATATATATATATAAATAATATTGTCACCTACAAAATGCTCAGTTTTACTTTACAGATTGAAAGTCCTTTCAGAGTAAAAGTCCTTTTCTTGGGAAGATTGTTCAGCTTTGAAAATTGTGAGTATTTCACGGTTTACGCTTGTTTTTTATTGACTGCTCATATCGAACCCCCACCCCTTATTTTCTTAATAAACGTGGGCAGTTTGAATGTAAACCACCACAATTCACATAATCCGTCATTTATCAAACTACTCGGCCCTGATATTGTTCATGTTTTTGGGGGTTGGCCCAATTTTCTTAAGTGATTTCCGACGGTTGGACCGCTGACTGTTTGTGATGACTTGGCACCAGCAATCAGGGCAGCCGTATCTAAATAACCGAGATATCATCGGGACACGCGTACATCGCCCTCCCCTCTGTTCTGTTGCTTCGATAGAGTTTGGATGTCTTCAATCCCGTCTTTAGCACAACCTTTCATAATCCATGCCTTCATCGTGCGAGGGTCTTGATTGATAATAATGATAAACCTGTCAGTTGTGACGAGTTGAAATCCTCTTTCACTGTAGAAGAAAAGACAAATGACGGCGACTTGATTCAATCTGTCCTTTTCAAGATGAGCTTGGCACTCCAGTCCCCCAGAAACACCACCAGATATCTTTTTATTTGGTTTTCTTTGAAGATTTAGGATTGTATGATGTGTAAGAGTAAGTACAAAACAATAAATTCACAAAGTTTATTTTAAATTACACTTGTCTTTTGTATTTATTTGTTTATTTTAATGTTCAAGTTATCTTGAGAATAAACATGTATCCCTTAAAGTTCTATGAATGCAATGTATATATCTAGCGGTATGAAGTTAAAAGCATTCATGACTTTGCTGCTCCAGTACGTGCACAGGCTGTGGCCCCCAAAGCATTGTACTTGTGTATTGTTTTCAAATACAAAGCAAAAACTATAGGTACAAATGGTACAATAGCAACTAGTGTTCATCTCTGATGCGTGCTGCAAGAGAAGTTGCCTCAACGCGATTCGACTGTACTGAATAAACACTTATGTCGCCGTGATTTCTTGACCTCACAGGATAAGAAAACAAAGAATAATTTAACAAATTGCCAACAAATTTACTCCTGAACATGCCAATAGCTTGTCCTCCCAAGTCAGTGATTGAATGCGGTGTACAAGAGTAGGTCAACTGTTTGCACCTATAACAAGGTGGCTTATTACTTGGTGGGCTACTTCAATTAAAGTTAAAAAGCTGACATTTGCAGTTCTCTGTAATAGGTAGTAACAGTGTTTGTTTGTTTTGTTCTGGCATAACCTCTTGCTTAGAAACTGGCAGGAAAAGTCCCCCCCCCCCTGTTTGTGTGTGTGTACTTGTACATATATCTTTTTGGGGACCACTTGTAGTTTTAGATCCGAGTTTTAGATCCGAGAGTGAGGGCATTTTTGGAAAGTGTGAACATTTGACCAGTCTTCACTTCGTCGAAGGCTTGTTTGAGGGTTAAGACTTTGTTTGAATGTTCAGGTTAGAATAAGGTTAGGGGTTAGGCTTTAGGGAATGCATTGTTTCAACGTGTGTCATCACACACATAGAAGTACAGGTATGTGTGAGTGGTTTAGATGGGTGATGGGCCGGTCATCTATTCCCGTCAGGTTTTGTAATATCACGGTTTCCTTCACAAAGATACATAATATGTCTTGTTCTGTGTTAAAAACAAATACATTCATTATAATAAAGTCCAATCAATCATTTCACCAATTACAAGTGTTGTGATGATGCATAAGCACTGCAGTAACAATGTACACTGGTGCTATTTATTTACCCTTCTTCTTTTTCTTCAATGGTGCAACTAAACAATTAAGTTAAAATATGTCATTATGCTACAGCAGTGTCACCCACGCGTGATAACGAGTTTCCCTTAATTGTCCGGCGGAGACTCCTGACGTCACATCCTGTCAGCTGTCGCTTCCGGATGCGGTGAAACGGCGGAGAAGAAGAAAAACACCGCTACATGGATTAATTTAAACGACAAGGCGTCATCCACGAATCCAGCGCCGTCCAGACTGGATCTCCCGGTGCTACGTGAATACGTCGGTAACTGCGGCAGTGACGCCGTTTTATTCCGGATGTCCGCGCGCGCGCGTTTGTTTTTAACTGAGTAGCCGTGTTTACGTCTTCGTGCTAGCTTAAGCCATCGTAGCGTTAGCAGACACACGGCTCCTCTCTCTCTCCGCTCGTAGCTGACCCGTCACGTCACTCGCTCGTGAGGGTATCGCGCGGAGGGTTTGTAATTGTGTGGGTGGTGGAGACGATGCTGATTTAGTGAGTGTCGCTTCGTAGACCGCATTGTCCGTCAAAGACGAGGACAGAAGTGTAACGTTTTTTTCCTGAAAACGCTCAGAGGACATTCGGGGCAACGGAACGCGGCGTCTCAACAAGTGGACAACATGGGTGTGATCTGGACTTCAGTCGCCACTCAGACAACACAGCAGATACTTTGTAAATAACACTTCCTGCCAGCCGTTCGGCTCCACTACTTTTTTCCTCCTTCTGCTGACTGGACAGTTTACGAGCAGGATCCTGCGTTTTGAAGTTGGCCGAAGCGGAGGAAGTCTTCCTCGCGTTTTTTTTCTTCTTTTTTCTTCTTAAACGTTTGTTTCAACACAACTTCGTTTTTACTTTAACTTGGACTAAGCGACTCAGCTCAGCAGGTAGGTGTGCTGTTATTGTCCTCTATGTTTGTGGTGATGTCATGTGGTGGTGCGTTCAAGGATTCTTTTTAGAAATGTCTTCTCCCTCAGCTCAAAATAGCTTTAATCATATGGTTCACCAGAGAGCTCTCTCTCCTCTCTCTCTCTCTCCTACCCAACATCCGAAACCATCATCAAATGTTAGTTGGCAAATATAACATTTGCAATTATTGATTTGATGATTGTTCGTGTCCTTTCCCAAGGAAAGATTCCTAACATTAAAATGTTCCAGCCTCTGCGTTTCTTTGTGTGATGTGACGGTTAACAACATGTTTTTATATACATAAAGTACTTTGAAGAGGGTACTGAAAGCATAAACAAACACTTTACATTCTCTGATACAAGAAAATAAATCAATTAAACAAGAAATTTGGCAGATTTATAAAAAAGATTATGTAACCATCAAATATAAAACATTACTACCACCTAACAAACCATCAAAATGCTGAATGTATCAACCTATTTAGACAAAATGTATTAAATGCTAAGTCGCTTTGGATGAAAGCGTCTGCTAAATGACATGTAATGTATCTAAGTGCTTATAACATGTTACAAACTAGCTATCGTAGAACGTTGTCATCATTGTAGCCGCACTACAGAATGCCTCGTAATAAGTATCTCATTGTGTCAACACTGGGATGATGTGTACTCATCAGCACAGCCATCCTCTTGTCTTCCTCCTGCACAGTGAAGGATGAATGGCCTCTCTCTCAGCGAGCTCTGCTGCCTCTTCTGCTGCCCGCCATGTCCCGGTCGCATCGCGGCCAAGCTCGCCTTCCTGCCCCCTGAGCCCACGTACGCCTTCCTCCCCGACACAGAGGCCGAGCCTCCAACAGCGGCCGCAATGACCACTACAACGGCACCGGCGGCCGGAGCAGCAGTACCACCAGCGGCGGCGGCGGCGGCGGGAGCGACGGGCACATCCAGCCTGCGGGCGCGGAGCGGCGCCTCGGTCGCTGGGAGCGGAGCGGCCGCCGCGTCCGCCGAGGGCCGATGGAAGCTCCACCTGACGGAGCGAGCCGAGTTCCAGTACTCGCAGAGAGAGCTGGACACGACGGAGGTGTTCCTCACGCGATCCAGCCGGGGAAACCAAGTCGGCTGCATGTACATTCGCTGTGTCCCCAACGCCAGGTGGGTTGTGCGCCTCCCTCGCGAGTCGGCGTGGTAACGGTAGTTGTTTCGTCTAACTGGCAGCAGTTTGCTGGCCCTTCTTTTGTCTTTATGACCGTGTGTTACACTTCCTTTTCGAAGCGTTTCCACACCCTCCTTCCTCCCTCGTCAATCTTCTTTCACTCAAACTCGGGTCCACTTCCTCTACTTGACTCCTGCTGACGAAAGATAGTCTGCTCCTGCTTTTCCATGGACCGCTGCCATTTATTTGAACGGGTGCATATTTTGAGCATATCCAGATTCATGCCACTACCTTGGTTTTCTACGAGAGCGTGTTAAAAAGAAAGAGAGAAATATTTCGTCATACTGCCGGGTTAAATATATTCGCCCTCTGTCTGAAGCGCTTTTGTTTTGGCACGTTTTCAATGGGACTGAACAGCTTGGGTCCATCTTAATTCCTGTCTGCTGGTGTCATGCTCATTCTCTGCAGGAAACCGGGACACTAATTCTGCTTCATAAGAATAATCCTAATTAGAGTAACAAAATATTAGTATTCAGTGAGTCAGAGACTAAACATGTTCAGCAATCTGGCTTTCTTTCTGTTATATTTCTGCCTTGGATTTCCTTGCCAGCGATTGGTCCATTGTTTTATGAGACGTGTTCATTTCATTTAGCAGCAGAAGTTTGACGTTATGATGTGCCGTAAAAGTATTTAACTTCCGTTTTATTCCCATCCTGTCCCTGCGGGCTGCTGCTGATTAATTTACTAAATCAATTAAAAAGACATGCGCAGGCTCGCGTTACCGTCTGTGTGTGTGTGTGTGTGTGTGTGTGTGTCTTGTCTAAATGTCGATCTTGTATTACATGCGGATGAATCCAAACCTGCCCTGATATTCGTTGTTATGCCGCATTCCGAGTGGAAAGGCCACAGGCGGTACGGTTTCATAAAGAAAAGGGTAAAGAAGGAGGATTACCAACAGAAACGACAACAGAAAACAGTCGGTGTGGGGAGAAGGTCTCCGGTTTCTCCAGAGAGCACACCATGCGTTCATGAATAAAAGGCGAGGGCTGGATGGCCAGCTTTTCTAGTGGATACCCTCCTGCTCAGGTGGCGCAAAATGTCTAGAAGTTAGTCGTTTGTCAAGAGGGGGTAAACCAATCCTCCGGGCCGCTGCACATTGGCACGCAGCACAAATCACCTCGCCGTGTGGACGCCCGCGGCGTGACGCTCCTGGTTTGATTCACGCTCCGGTTACCAGGCTGGAGCTGGTGGATGGAGGAATGGGAGGAGCCGGGTTGTTTGTTTGCGTCTCTTCTGACGTCGTTGTTCGTCCTTCATGTCGCTCTTTGTGCTTTTAAGTGTCCAGTAGATCTCCAGTGTTTTTTATTGGTGTATGCACTCAAACAAAACCACGACTAAGATGTTCTCAAATTACAGCGACGCGTCTATAATCTTTTTTTTCGGATATACGCGAACGTTCAAAAGTTTGGGGTCACTTGTAAAAAGAAAGAAAAAACTTATTTAAAATAAGTCATTTTTCAAAGAAAATCTGTCTTTTTCAATGAATATAACAATAAATGAATCAGAAATTAACTCTATACACTGTTAATGTGGTAAATGACTATTCTAGGTGGAAACGTCTGTTTTATAATGAAATCTCTACACAGGTGTATAGAGGCCCATCTCCAGTGTTCTAATGCTACATTGTGTTTGCTCATTACCTTAGAAGACAAATGGAGGGTTAGAAAACCCTGTGATATGATGTTAGCACAGCTGAAAACGGTTATGCTGGTGAGAGAACTTCAACAAAATTAATATTTTAAATAATCATCGTTACCTTAGTAATGTCTTGAATATATTTTCTATTTTGCGATTTTATTTGATTAAAAGTGTTTTAAAAAAAAATGGAAAACAAGAAATTGTCTGGGTGACCCCAAACTTTTGAACGGTAGTGTAAATTAAGTCTGTGTTAAGGATCATTATTATTACGGGCCCATCCGCTAACCTGTCTCTTTGCTCCCCGCCAGGTTCACGGTGCTCTTCTCCCACGGCAACGCGGTGGACCTGGGCCAGATGAGCAGCTTCTACATCGGCCTCGGCACGCGCATCAACTGCAACATCTTCTCCTACGACTACTCCGGCTACGGCGCCAGCACCGGCAAGCCCTCCGAGAAGAACCTCTACGCGGACATCGACGCTGCCTGGCACGCCCTGCGCTCGCGGTAGGCTGTGATGTCATCGAGCCATACCCGTCCTTATGCGGCGTCGATTTTAGAGTCGGAGCAAAACAAAACCGTGTTGCGTGTATGGATGGATTCCATTATCACGGCAATGTTGGAAAAAACCCTGTTGTATGTTCTAAAAATACAGATGGGTGTGGATGAAGGGGCCTGAGGTTGTGATCAGGACAGCTGAAAGGGAAAGAGTAGAGAAGAGTGGGTAAAGTCGTGGGAATAAAACATTTTAATTAATACATACTAAACTGGGCAGATTAAGGAAGTAAAGGCTGAGGGGGCGGAGCCACCTTTATCCGGCGATAGCCTTGGGAAGACGTGGCGCCACGACCTATTGACAAAGGGCTGTTTCAGGTGAATTCACATTTGGGTGTAGCCGTCACTCTTTTAGCCTGTTTATTAAAGACGGTGTAGTTTTCCCAATACTGTACCTGCGATTGAAATAGTTTTTCTTTTTATAGCAGTTACCTTCGAAAAATCAATCAACCTCCATCAGGGTTCGTACGGTCATGGAAAACCTTGAAAAGTCATGGAATTTTAAAATGGTCATTTCCAGGCCTGGAAAAGTCATGGAAAAAAACTTAAATCGTAAAAGTTTTGGAAATGTCATGGAAATTTGTTATAATCACACGTTCATTTACGCCGAGTTTGAAAGAATTTATATGTTGTTTTTTTTTAAAGAAAAAGGCTAAAAATATAAGCCAGCGTACACTCTCAATACGTAAAATGTTCGATATTGTTTTTACCGAGATTTAAATTTGGTCGTGGAAATTTGGTTTAAAGTCATGGAAATGCATCGGTCAAAATGTGTAAGAACCCTGCTCCATGCATCTGCGCGACGTCTATATATTTGCCCGTGTCTTTGGTCCCCAGGTACGGCATCAGCCCGGAGAACATCATCCTGTACGGCCAGAGCATCGGCACGGTCCCCACCGTGGACCTGGCGTCCCGCTACGAGTGCGCCGCCGTGGTGCTTCACTCCCCTCTGACCTCCGGCATGCGAGTGGCCTTCCCCGACACCAAGAAGACCTATTGCTTCGACGCGTTCCCCAAGTAAGCCGCCACTCCGTCACGGTCCATAGCGCATGCGGGTTGTTCGTAGCCGTGAAAACACAGCATTACATTTAATACGCGGCGGTAAGGACATCTTTCAACAATAACGTCTTTTTGTTTCTCCTCTGTGTCTTTCTCTGCACCATTACAATCCTTAAATAAGGTGTTCTTGTAAACACACACACACACACACACAGATTAGGCCGACTATTCTGCTGCCAGTTGGCATTTCCACGTAATTACAGGGCTGCCAACAGAAAGGCGTAATTGATATTTGCACAGAAAGTGTTTCTTATCCAAAACTAACATCTGCAGCTCCGCCGCCTTATTTTCAGTGGTAATGTCTTTTCTTGCTTTCTTGTGTTGACATCATTTTTTTATTTTGTTTTCGGTGAGGTGAGTATAGGCCATCCAAATAACTGTAATGTTTCAGAGAAGGGTGTTATCTCACTGTGCAGAGACGGAAATCTCTAAAGGTGACCTTCCATGAGGACAGCCGTTGTTTCTTTAACTTTTAACAAGAGCGTGGGACCTGCGACCCGATTACGTGCATGTAATAAAATCCTACGTCCCACATCTCTTCAACCTAATGGACAGTGAATGGCGGTTAAAGAATCCGTTAAATGAAAACCACCACCCTAAATTAAGAGTTCAAATCGGTTATGGCCGAGGAAAGTTCAATCCGTCTGCTGTGAACGAGAGATGCTCTCTCTCAAAGCCAGAAACCATTCTGAAACTAGTGATGACATCATGTATGACGCCTGGCGGGATGTTTTTATTTTCTTCTTCTCCTACTTTACACCCAAATGATCTTTGTTCTACTGGAGTTCTCTCAGTTCTGAAGCAGAAGATGCACTCAGAACATCTGGGCGTCGTCTATATCAGCGGGGGGGGGGGGGGGGTTACGCCACGTCCAACGATATCTGCACAGCAATAAATATGACGTAATAAAACCATACAAGCGGCATAAAAACAAATGTATTAAGTGCGTACAACTACAACTCGACATTACGCCAACGGGGCTGAGAGGCTCCAGAGTTATGTGGTTTAAATCCCAGTGTGCAGCTGGCGTCCCGCCTCACGCCACGTGTTTCTGACCGCGTCTTTATCTGCTGGTTTTTAATGTAAATATTCCATCGGATGACTTGATTATCATTTTAATAATTTCTGTCTAATAGGTGGCCGTCTCTGCTTTGCTGGAGCCAATATTTTTGCACAAGTAATCGTCTGTTTTCAAATGATCAGGCAATAACACAAAATACGTTTTTTGGGACGAACAAAAATAATAACCCGGAGACTTCACGCTTGATTAAAAGCAAAAATATGTTTTATAGCTAATAACAATTGACTGTAGCAGTCCAGACAAATAAAGCTTTGCGGATCTATTATGATTTTAATGTTAAATCTATAACAGCCAGCGCACTGACCCACTACAATGCCAGCTTTTGAAATAGAAAAAAGTGTTTTATCTGATCGCCGGTGATTTACGACCCTAATACCGGACTCATCAGTTTCTGTACAAAAAAAATCGTTCTTTTCATTTCCTCTTCTCTTTTTCTTTAGCATTGAGAAAGTGTCCAAGATCACGTCCCCGGTGCTCATCATCCACGGCACGGAGGACGAGGTCATCGACTTCTCCCACGGCCTGGCGCTGTTCGAGCGCTGCCCCAAAGCCGTGGAGCCGCTCTGGGTGGAGGGGGCGGGGCATAACGACATTGAGCTGTACAGCCAGTATCTGGAGCGCCTGCGCCGCTTCATAGGACAGGAGTTGGCAGTGCCGCACGCCTGACCGCCGACCCCCGGATCATCATCACCACGACCACCATCAACATCATCATCATCAACATCATCATCATCACCATTTGTCCGAGAGTCATCTAAACCGTCCCTCAGCTTACCACGGCTGTAGTGCTTTGTTTCTGGGGCACTGGGCGCCTTTAATGGGGCCGTCGGTTAGAAGTGTGTGTGTGTCTTTATGTGTTTGTGTGTTTGTGTGAGTGTGTGTGTGTGAAAGACCTTTTCACAAACTGCACTTCGACTTTTTCTTTATTTTTTTATTTTTAGCCGTTACTTTCATACATCTATTCCTCTACTGTGCAATAATGTGGACAGGAGGGGGGGGGGGGGGGGGCGTGGAAAGCCGTTAAATGATTAAAGGAGATTTAACAGAACAACACACTTAATCGTGTAGATCCATCGTGGTCCAGGTGGAAAATGTATTTTTATTTCCCAGCCTACTCAGAGTTTATTGTGATTTTTTTTTTTTTTTCTTTTACTGTTAACCTGAGTTAAATGCATAATCGTTGGAAACACTAAACAACGCCCTCGAAAACAATGCTTGTGGCGTATTTCTTTTTTTTTTAATTTTATTTTAGGATCATTTTTCCTAAAACCCGTTTGAATTGCAAACAGGTTTGCAACTAATTTTTCTACCGTTTCTATTGGTGCTCCTGTACTATGTAATGCAAGCCAATGTAAAGCCTGGCGACGAACAGAAGGGTTGATTTAACCGTGTGATGGATGATTTAATCATGATGCAGTTATTCGCATGATGTTGTGGTGCTGGACTGCATTATATTGACCGGTGTTCCTAATGTCTGACCACCTCATGTATGCACTAGATACATACATGCATCATTCAGTTTCTTTTGCTCAGGTAACTTTTAGACACTTGGGTAAGTGTGTTCCACATCTATTTGTCTTTTTTTTTTGTGTTTTTTTTTTTTTTTAATGCTGTTTTTACCTGCAGTAATGAAGCAAACACGATCCCCCAAACTGAGGTACAGACCGTCGACGTCTCTCGTCTGCTCGGCAACCGCATCCGTCTCCCGGTAACGGCGTGCCGATCGGCCCGCGGGCAAAGAGATCCGAGAGCCTCGGAAAAAGAAAAGAGAAAAATACCTCAAGCTACGTCATCCAGTGGAATGTCTGAGAGTCTCGTTTTCTTTTTTTTTTTTAGTTTTGGTCTCGCTCGCGTTGTTTACGTCTCGCCCCGAGTCGGTCGCGGCGGTCTCCGTTTCTGGAACCGAGAAGAGATGCTAAAAGGAAAACGGGCCTCTGAGGTCTACCTCCAGACACTTAAAAAAAGAAAATCCGTCGGCCTTCTTACTCGCTGCAGTTTTGTCCATCTGAGACGTGACGTGGAGCGATTCTGTTTTTTTTTTTTTTTTCTTTCTCTTCTAATCTTTCGTCAACCTTGAGTACACACACTTCCCACTTTTCTACACTAATGAGGTCAAAGGGCACGCGGCGCGTCGACAGCCTGCTGCTCTTCTGTACCGCAGGTTAAAAAAAATGCGAGTAAGCAGGGTGTGTTTTAGATTTTTGTTTTTTAAATGAAGAGAATTCCTCAAGCACTCTGATTTACAGCCTCTAGGTGAACCGTGTCTCTCGGCGGACTCTATTGTTTGTTTGTACGCGGCGTCGACTCCAGGAGGTACGCGCTCTTTTCTCGCTGCCGGTAGGACTTTTCTAACCGTTGCAAAACTGTCTGGAGCACGTTTTACTTTTCTTTTTTTTGTGATGTGTTCTTTTTGCGCTGATTATTATATTTCTGGGGATATCACCAACTAGTAGACAGTAAATTGTCCCGTTTTTTTTTACTGCATAGGCCATTTTTATTTGCATATAATAACCAGGGTACAAAAATAACGGTTTGGATTTATTTCCGCCGGATGCCCTGTTTTTATGTTCATGTTTCTATTGAGATGAATTCTGTTTGTTAGTCTGTCGGAGGCCTCTGCGCTCTCACTCGTGTGTCTGAGCTGCAGGCTGAGGCGTCCAGATGAAACGGTGCAACACTCCCCCAAGCCGCAGAGGCCCGGAGCCCAAATTCTGATCCGTGTAAAGTTCAAATGTATAGCTTAAAAAATGGGACGGAACAAAGTGTTTCACATGAGCTCCTATTTCAAACTTCTCGGTGGAAAGATGAGATCATGTCTTTTTTTTTTGTTGGTTTTCTTGTGTACATATGAACCAAAGTGTAGCTTTTTGTTTTTCGGGCTTTACCCAGCGTACCTGCTGATTCCGTCGGTATCTTCGTAACCAAAGGCGAACGTGTTCTCTTTATCGGACGTGTTTTCATCTCTTTGGTCGGCGCCGTCTTTTTCCACTACAAATTTCATGTGACCGTTTGTCATATTGCTAAATAATTGTTTTATCGTCTTGAGTTTTAGCAGCATAATGTTTTATTTTCTTCTTCTTTTTTTCTCCTATCTTTAAAAAAAATAATTTATCATTTGTGAAGGAGAACAACTTTTACGCTGAGTTTGGACGTGGTTCTGGAAAAATGAGCGTGGAATGATTTCAAAGAACAATTAAAGAGGAACTTCAAGCTGACCAATAAAAAGCTTTTGTTTTGTTTAAAAAAAAAAAGAAAGAAAACTGTCTTTTATTCCCATGGTTTATTTTCTCGGCACAAATTGTTAGCCATTGTTTATTTTACGGACTCATTTTTAGCTTTTGAAGATTGTCTGTCCTTTTTTTTTGTTGCCGCTAATAAAACATAATCATAAATTGATAATTACAATGACTCTTTCACTCTTTAAAAAAAAGTTACGGTATCATTTCCTCCATCCAGGTGTTGTTTTGCGGCGGCTCCGGGTGAACAGTGATGGGCCTCACGGGGCCTCGCCACACGCCAACAGGCTCGCATGAGTTATTGGCTTATGAGTTAATTGCCCAGTGTGTGTGGGTGTGTGTGTGTGTGTGTGTGTGTGTGTGTGTGTGTGTGTGTGTGTGTGTGTGTGTGTGTGTGTGTGTGTGTGTGTGTTTTCCCCCTCCTCTAGAGTTGTCGTGTGTTGTGATGGGGCTTGTTATCATCTGTGCCAAAGAAAAGAAGAAAAAAAGGTTGAGATAATGCATTTTTAATTAAACCTGTACCAAAGGACTCGGGTCTGTCCCAGCCGCCCCCTCACTGTCTGCCACCGCGTTGAGTTGTCGGGAAACGGGGACAGATGGATCGTAAGCTGAGATCACACACACACACACACGCGGGTGCCTGTGCCAGCTCACTTTCAATGGACCACATAAACAATCTGGTGTCTCACTCAAATGCTCTTACGGATTAAAAGCAGCTGCAGGCCGCGTCCCCCCCCCCCCAACCCCCACCACCACCCTGTGTAAGGAGGAGTTAGTGCCGCCTGACCTACTGCCTGGAACACCAGCCGCGCTCCTCCACCCTCACGCCTCCACCCTCCCGCCTTCCACACGGCGCGTATCAAAAGGATTGTGGACTTGCTGGTTTCTCGACAGCCGGAGACTTCAAAGCCGACGTGTGAACCGGAGCGCTCTGCAGGCCTTTGGGTGTTCTCGACTCGGGAGCGCGTAGACGGTGCATCACCTCGAGGGGCGTAGAGACGGAGAATAAGGGAAGGAAACGTCGGGATTTGCGTTATCGCCGGGCGGATGCTGCCACTGTGGCGACTGGACGGCTGCATCTCACAGGTTCCCGTGACCCGGTGACCTCACCGGGAAGCTGGGACGGCTGCAGAGGATGCACAACGAGAGAAAAAAATGCAAAAAAAAAGAAAAAAAGTATGGACACAACAGTAACTCAAACTTCGGTTTCTGGGTACAAACTAAATCCTTATTTGAAGTTTTTCCCTATTTGACAACTAAATAATAATAAAAATAATACAGTTTGATGAATCCTTTTGGCGCCTTGTCCAATCCATTATAGCAGACCATAGATCACTACATCAGTATCATATCATTCAAAATGTGAACATATTTTACCCTTTAATATTTCATCTCTTTAGCATATATATTTATATTACATTACAACTGCTGAGATAATACACAATAGTCTTAAAAATGGAACGTAAACCAAGCTCGACTATACACATGTACTTTGATATCTCGCTGCATAATCAACCAAGAAGCTCCGCCCCCTTATGAAACGGCTTCTCCAGCATTCAAAACGCAACATGCAGGCTATTCGCTTCCTCCATATCTTTTTGTTTGCTGCATATTAATTTGTGGCTGGCCAGCATTCCCGCTGAGTTCATGTCTGCTTCGGGTTTCTCATTACCGTCCCTGCAGAGCGTCTTCTGCCCCGTGCGTCATGTGCAATAATCTCCCTGATGTTTGTCTGATGTCCCCCCCCACACACACACACACACGCACACACACACACACACACACACACACACACACACACACACACACACACACACACCTTCATGTTTTCCTCATGCACACCCCGGGGTTTGTGCTTCCCGCGTTTTCTGTCAAAAGAAACCAATACAAAATGTTTTACTGTGTAAATTAAAACATTTTCAATTTGGGAAATAGCCAGGAGAGCGTTCACAGCCCCGAGGGCAGCGGCGTGAACTCTGGTCGAGATACCGGGAGGCCTTCCCCGGATTAAAACGAGTCACACAGGGCAGAGATGCTCCAGCTGTTTTCATTTCAACAACACAGAACACTGCTCTAGACTGCCTAGTGGGATGTTTACAGGCACGTGCACACACATTTTGGGGGGCTGGTGCTCAAACCCCCCAAAAAGGGCACCCATCGCCAAAATGATGTATCTATTGATCACTGTAACTTAAAGTGAGCAAGTAATTGGTTGTTAAATGAAAGGGAAGAGTTAGAAACAGACTCCAGTGAGCGAGAGTGTGAACGAGAAAAACTATCGACATCTCTCTATTCTGTGCATTAATATACATTATTATTATATTCTTCCCATTGAATGGTATATTTGACACTGAACTAGATCATCTTTATCTCAGTGGTAGTGTCCAAATGAGCATACAATATCAATATGACCTTGAAATTATGTCTCAAACAATAAAACACCACACATTGCGGCGTCATCAGACACAGCCCCCCCCCCCCCCCCTCCTCCTTGAATCCCACAAAACGCCCCTGCCTGGAAGAGAAATGTATTTCCCCTGAAGCTTGTCTTTGTGTTCCTGGATGAAGTGTTTGACCCCGCTTCAGGGAAGCGAAGGTCGTGACTGCTCAGCAGAAATGTCTTCCACTCAGCACAAAGCAGTTGGGCTCGGTCCAGAGCGGCCCGGGTCCCTCCTCTCGATCACGCCCCCCTTTACAAGGAGCGAGCGTGTTGTCACAGAGCAAGGGCAACAAATATAGACGGATGTGTGGCGGAGAAGTCGTCTCAACCTTTTATTTTGCAGCGTGAAGTTACCTTTTGGTCTGTTTTTGCATGTTTTGTTGTCTCCATTCTGCTCGTTCTTTCTAGTTTTACATGGTTAATTATTTCTGCATGTTTTGGCTTTTAATTGTTTTTTGTTTAATTATTTTCATTTCCTTTCATCAACTTCTGGTTCATTTTACTAAACACATCTCTGGCCAAATATCGGGAACAAATCTGTGTCCTTGATGCTTCTTATATATATATTTGGGTTAAACTCATTTCTTGGAGATGGAGATGGAGATGGAGATGCCACAGATGCACGATTCATCGACGGTGGACAGTTATTTGTGGAGTCCCCTCGATGCGCTATGAAATATGGAAAAATACAAGTTTATACACAACTATAACAATCATAAAGTTCCTCATTAGGAAGTCGGAGCGAGAGGGAATCAGAAACACACCACCGCCATAACAATGATAATAATTTATTTATTCAGAGTAAAAGTCTTTGGCAGTGAAGAACCCGGGAACTGAGGGCGATTTATGGGGAACATTTGAGAGTGAAGTGCTGCATGGAGACCATTAACACCAGTCCATAAGCGAGGACCAGTTCTCCCAGTGGGGACGTAACCTCCACCGAGGAACAGCAACCCGGTTGGACAGATTGGCACGACGGTGTGGATCATAACTAAAGAGTCATAACAAATAAAGACAGAGGCTCAGAGGGAGTGTTTATCTGTGGCCGCCGTGATGTGACGGGTGAATCCAAGATTGCGGTTTTGGTGCAATGAAGTGACGCGTAACCCTCGGCAACGAGCTCCTCTTCAAACAGTCAGATTACGGCATCGACTTCTTTTAAAACATTTAAACGACCGTCTGAATTCGTTAACATCGACTTCATCGTTCTCCAATCTGGCACACGTGTCCGGTTTGAATTGAAGTTTAAGAAAACATTTACAAAAACAAAAACAGCAACTGAGGGGGGGGGGGGGGGGTTACAGAGCGTCTCGGTCGCTCTTTTATATCCACATCACATCTCCTACCCACTGACAAGTGCAGCTCTATAGGTCATATACAGAGCTACAGAGTATAGATCAGTTTCCTCCCCCATCCCTGCTCGTCAATGTATTTATTATTTATTAATTAGTTTATTTATTTATAAAAATAATAAAAAAAACAAGTATGAAAATGTAAAGAAGTAATGGGACATCTTTCTGGATAAGAAAGAAGCGCCACACGTCTTCTCTGAACCCCGAGGACGGGGCGGCTTCAGGCCGTTACACCAGTTGCCCGTGGACTTGTTAAAACCAAGTGAGGGAGCCAATCAGAATGCTTCGAACATTCGTCACACAGCTCGCCACGTGAGAGGGGCCGAACACACACACACACACACACACACACACATACACACACACTGCGCACAAGCCGGACACGGCAGGTAAACATGCCCGACTAGCGAAGAACAATGACATCACAGCTCCTGTCAATCAATTAATCAATTAATATCATTCAGCAAAATACTATCAGAGTTCCATCCATCCATCGGTAAAAAGGCAACAGGACCCGACACTCGGTCCACTGCTCCTTCATTCCACCATCGCTCTCCTCTTTCTGCTTTCGTCACACTTGTAGAACCACTAAAGTGAATATTCCGCCACACACAGAAGTCCATCGTCCACCGTCACAATACTGCTGGAGAACCGGAGTTCGGCCGCTCCCCTAAACATGTGCAAAAACCTGCTGGGGCCACTAGGGGCCGCTGTTTCACTCGGTCACAGGCGTCACTCGTCAAAAAAAAAAAAATCAAGTCCCACCGGCACGGCAGCCGGTCACACTACACACACACACTCTATATTAATGACGGGAGAACGACGAGGAGGGAGGGCACAGGTCGGGGGGGGGGGGGCTCGTAAAATAAAGTCTCCAGAGCTCCTCGCCCGTGCGTCCCTCCAGCTTCTTCATCTGAAATCCGATCAATCCATCAAGTCTGTGCCCCCGTGTGACCCCCTAGATTAGTGGTTTTAGGGGCTAAACCCGCTGGGGTCCCCCGCTGTCCGGGGCGTGGGGGTGGGGGTGGGGGTGGGGGTCACAGCGTGACCTTGCTGAGTCTCAGCGACAGGCTGGAGCGGTGCTGGGCGCGGGGGAGCGTGGAGCTGCAGCGGCTGCGCAGCTGGACCGGCCGGCTCGCCGAGCCGCGCAGCCGCAGCAGGAAGTCGTAGTTGGCGGTGGTGTTCATGGCGTAGAACACGTTGGCGTTGTCCGGGATCACCAGTTCTAAAAAAGAAAAGAGGAGAGAAGGCGGACATTGTGAGTACGGTTTGAACTCCATACACACGGGTCACTGTGGTTTGATGAACAGCTGATCAGTGGAAAAGATGACGGTAATTGAAATGCTGAATTGAAAACACTGAGGGTAGATTTACAACCGCAACAGCTTCTGCTTCCTGTGTGCACGATCGGACTGAGGGACTATCTTTTGGAAAGAGTGGAGGTCTGAATAATGAGAAAGACATACATACATGCATACATACATACATACATACATACATACACTACCGTTCAAAAGTTTGGGATCACCGAGAAAATGTTGTGTTTTCCATAAAAACTCACACTTTTATTTATTAAACGAATACAAGATTAATACAAAATATAGCCAAGACATTGACGAGGTTAGAAATAATGATTTTTATTGTAAATATTAATGTTGTTCTTCAAACTTGTGGCTCAAAGGAAGGCCAGTTTTAGAGCTTCTCTCACCAGCATAACTGTTTTCAGCTGCGCTCACAAAAAAAGGGTTTCAATGTCAAGGAATAATCTGTTTGTCGAAAATGCTAAATAAAAAGTTATACAAATGTTCTTAAAAAGGGTTTCAAGGGGGTTCTAACCCTCTGCTAGTCTTCTAAGACAATAACACAATGTACCACGAGAGAACTGGAGATGGGCCTCTACACACCTGAGAATAGTCATTTACCACATTAACTATGTAGAGAGTGTATTTCTGATTAATTTAATGTTGTTTTCATTGGAAAAAACAGTGCTTTTTTTCTTTTTTCTAAGTGACCCCAAACTTTTGAACGGTAGTGTATATACATACATACATACAAACACATTCATAAATACATGCACACATACATACACACATGCATACATACATACATGCATACAGGCATACACACACATGCATACATACACTCATACATACATACACACACATGCATACATACATACATGCATACACACATGCATGCATACATACACACACATGCATACATACACACATACATGCATGCATACATACATACAGGCATACATACATACATACAGGCATACATAAATACACACATGCATGCACACATACATACAAACAGGCATACATACATGCATACATACACACATGCATGCATACATACATACAAACAGGCATACATACATGCATACATACATACATGCATACACAATGTGTTTACCTCTGTCCTCAGAGATGACTTGTACCAGCTCGTATCCCTCCTCTGGCTCCACCTCCAGGTTGTGCTTCGCCATGGCTCTAGAAATGACCGCCGGAGTCTTGTCTTGATTGGTCAGCTATTTCCGGGAAAAGACAAAGAAGAAGTCTCACGTATCTACGTCAGCGATGCCGGAGCGTCCGGCTGGAAGCGGGACCACACACGCGTGTCTGTTGGGTTACCAGGATGCTCTTGTAGAGGTTCCCGTTGCCCTGCTCCAGGCTCACTCGGACGATGCACGCGTCCTGGGCCTGCGTGTTGTAGGCCGGCGTTTGGCTCGGGGTGCAGGGGGGCATCGGCGTGAGGGAGCGGGAGCGCCTGTGGTTGCAGCGCGGCCCGGGGAGCGGGGGGGACGCCGGGGTCACCGGGACGCTGGCCGTCGACGAGCCGGTGTCCATGGAGTGGAGCGAGTTACAAGAGGAGGATTCTGACAGCTGAGAGAAAACAGAGAAGCAGAAGTTATGACGGGATGCAGTGAACCGCAGTGTGAGGTCATTCAAATGTAACTGAGGTCAGGGGGACGGGAGTGGAACAAAGAGGAACGTGCTAACTTTGTTTTTCTTATAAATCTGTTGCCTCAATTTTTGTTTAAATGCCTAAGGCACTGTATGACAATTGATAGGGGGGAGTGGATTTTGGGGAGAATAATGGAGAGGGTTATCCCACAGTTGTATGTTATTTATTCCTAATAAGAATTATTTACAAAAATAAACCTTTTTAAAAGGATACAACACTATTAATAATAATAATTAATAATAATTGCTTTTGTGTGCAAAAATTCTCTAGTAGGATGATGTCAGACAGGATTAAATATAAAAATGGTTTAATGAAGAGGACAAATAATTAATATAAATAATTTATTTTCAATAAGTTACAATTTCCACTTTGTGTTTTTTTTTTATAAATGATCTTTAACATATGAGGTTTGAATCGTACGACTGCACCTTAGTTTGTGCAATTTTAGTCATTCACAGCAAAAGTTTACCACTTCAACAGTGTGAAATGTTTTGCTTTTTTAGATATTTGGGGAAAAGTGTCAAGGGGAGGGGCCAAAGGATCATTAGGAACAACAAATCCCCAAACAAATATCTTCCCACGGTGTGACCAGCACCAGCACCGTCTCCGCGGCGCTGCGGCGCACCTTGTTTAGCTGGGAGTGGGCGGCGTGCGTCGGGGTCAGACCCTCGCTGTCCGACGGGCTGCTGGAGTCACTGGAGGACACGCTGACCGAGTCCAGGCTCTCCCCCGAGCTGCCAGTAGGGGGCGAGCGCGGCGTCTCTCTCACTGGAGAGCTGGCGGCGCTGGAGTCCGCTCCAAGAAACAGCCTGAGGAGAGGAAACGATGCTTATTGGGTCGTAAAACAAAATGAGTCACAGCAACCCGCTGCTTAAAATGTGACACTACTTAATTGCCCTCTTTTCTTTCCCGGATGTACTCACAGGCTGAGTCTCTTCACCATGCTTTTCCGAGGTTTGGGTAAAGTCGGGCTGCTGTCGCCGAGGCCTTCGATCTCGCAGGACAAGGCGTAGCTGCACGAGAGAACACCGATAATAAAGCCGAGTCGTCATAAAACAAAGCATGTGTCTGGGGGGGGTTTATTGTTTTTTTTATTGTTTTTTAAACCAATGAATTCCTGAGTAAGAGAGGGAAAGAGAAAGAGACGGAGGGAGAGAAGAGAGTTCACAGGTCAAAAGCAATAAGTACAATTGATCGGAAGACGCAACATCAGAAGAGCCGAGAGCGGCGAGGAGAAAGGACCCGAAGAAGCTTCTATTGTCTGATGGTGGACAATAGGTCCAGCAGACCGTGACGGCCAGCAGTAACGTGCTGGTTCTGGACGGGAGGACATGTGGCGCAGCGTACCTCTCCTCCTCGCTCAGCTGGACCTGGCTCTTGAACCAGCGGAGGAAGGCCGGCTCCGGGCTCAGGCAGTAGCTGTTACAGGCCGACTGGAGCAGCTTGATCTGAGCGATCACCTCGAACTCCTGCAGACACGGAGAGGGAGGGGCGGTCAGAGGGGCGGAGAGAGAGGGGTGGAGAGGGAGGGTCAGGGAGAGAGAGGGTCAGAGAGAGAGACGGTCAGAGAGGGGTGGAGAGAGGGTCGGTCAGAGAGGGGTGGAGAGGGAGAGACGGAGAGGGAGGGTCAGAGAGAGAAGGTCAGAGAGGGAGACGGTCAGAGAGAGAGAGGGGTGGAGAGGGAGGGTCAGAGAGAGAAGGTCAGAGAGGGAGACGGTCAGAGAGAGAGAGGGTCAGAGAGGGACTGAGAGAGAGAGAGAGAAGGTCAGAGAGGGGTGGTCAGAGAGAGAGAGATGATCAGAGAGATAGATGATGAGAGAGATTGAAGATCAGAGAGAGACGGTCAGAGAGAGACGGTCAGACGCTCGCAGCTGCACTCACCCTGCGTCTCTTCTCGAAGTTGTTCAGTCCGCCCTGTGGAGGAACAACGGGACACGCGGTCAGACATCGCCGCATACCAAAATGGCCGCTCAGGCAAACAGCTCTAGTGGAGCGCTCCGACCAGAGGGACACGGAAAACTGCTCACACACTCATGGAAACCTACGGCGTTATTACACCGATAGATTCTCAGATGGGTACACACAGACACGTGCTCTCAGATATCCACACACACACACACACACACACACAGGGGGTTCTTTGTTCCTCTCACCTCCACCAGGTCGGGCAGCGCCGTGTCCAGCATGGTCAGGTCCGTGAGGAATGTCCCTAGGTACGGGATCGTTCCCTGCATGGCGCCCTGCGAAGAAACACACGCGTGTTTAAAGACGACCACAATAAAGCCGCAGACTAATTCACACTCACGATTTACAGGTGTTTTTTTAATAAAATACAATAAAGGCTTAATGCTCATAGTCCAGCGAGTAAACAAAGCTCAGCCCCGGAGAGGCCAGAGCTCACTTCACAGCACATTGTGGAGAGGAATGTGTTGCTGTGGATTCTGACGCTGGCTTTGAGCTCTCCATCGGTCACAGACGCTCGTGGTCAGGTGTTTTTTGTTTTTTTTGTTCGCTCACCATTTCCTTCTGCAGCTGCAGCCTCTTGTGGGTGCGTTTCTGGTGCTCCTTGGCACAACTCTCCAGACTGGCGAACTTCGAAGTGCCTTCCTGTGAACACAAATACAGCTTCAGTCCTACAGATTCCCTCCAGTGAGAGAAGGATTTAAAGATTTTGAGATGAGATAATAAGGCTTATGTCTACCTACATCTACCCACTTTTAAACGAGGGTACTAAATGTACTACTTCATAATTCCACTATTCCCTCAGATATTAAAAGGGACATTTATGCTCATTTCTGATTCCTACTTAGAATTTTGGTGTTTCTACTAAAAGTTTAAATGTAATAAAAACACCAACAAATATTTTTTTGACAGACCTATGGAATATACTTGTCTACATCCTCTCTCTAAAAAGCTCAGCTTTACCGCCATCCTCTTTCAGTCCCACTTACAAAAAAAGCCAGTTATAAGCCAGTTAAAGCTCATTATAAATAAAAGACAGTTTCTGAATAAGGGCCGTGTGCATTTCTCCATGAACTGACCGCTTTGGCACTTTCACATTGTTTACATGTATTTTTTATACATTTGAAATAAAAAAATACATGAAAAACGTACATTGTACAATACAGGAGCTTAGAATAAAAGTGGGAGTGAGAGCTCACCCTCATCAGGAGCTCTCTGCTGGTCAGGTAGTTGTTGTGATCGGAGAAGATGTCCGACAGCTCCTCGAACGTCTGCATGCTGTCTCTGTGTGAGGCGCGGGTTCATGTTAGGAGGACGCTCAGGAGGGAACACCTCAGAGACGCTGCAGAGTTCTGCTTCTCAGGACTTACTTGTGCACGCAGGCCCAGGCCCTCTTCAGCCGGTACAGAGGGTTGGACTGCAGCGCGGAGACGATGGCGCGCAGGGACGAGAAGTTTTTACGTATCCGACATTCCTGTTGGAAGACGAGGAGAGTCACGACGGGGCGCAGATAGATAGATAGATAGATAGATAGATAGATAGATAGATAGATAGATAGATAGATAGATAGATAGATAGATAGATAGATAGATAGATAGATAGATAGATATATACTTTATTAATCCCCAAGGGGAAATTTGTCGTCACAGTAGCACCAATAAACTAAACACACGAGAATAAAATATAAAAAACAGGGATGAAAGATATAGATATATACAAGTAAAATATAAAATACAAATTAAGTATATATATATATATATATACACAGTACACACACACAAACAAATATAATACAATGGCAAAGTAAAATACAATATATATATATATATATATATATATACACACACACACACACAACATATATGTATACACAAATATAATACTAATGACTGCAGTGTGAAATTAAATGAAATTAAATATAGACAGAAGTATAGATTAATCTGTGTGTGTGTGTGTGTGTGTGTGTGTGTGTGTGTGTGTGTGTGTGTTTCTGCCAACCTGAGCGATGTCTATCCAGCGCTGGATGACCCGCGCCCTGACGTGCGGCCTGACCTGCCGGTGCTTCAGCACCGTGCTGACCACGCAGGCCGCCACGGCGTTGAACTGCGTGATGGTGGCGCGCACGGTGGGGGCGCTGTGCTTGTTGTGCTTCTTGTCCCTCTGAGACCAAACCGAGCCCAGGCACTGGTGGGGCACCACCTTTTTGAACAGCAGCTGGACAGAAATGAAACGTTAGTACCCTCCCGAAAAGAAGAAGACACAGCAGCATAACTGTTTTCAGCTGTGCCGTTTTGTCCCCTCCCACTTACCGCGTCCATGTAGGTCAGCTGCTCAGCCAAAAGGTCGGCGTCGAACGACATGAAGTCCTCCTGGACCTCGATCTCTACTTCCTCCTCTTCCCCCAGGCAGAAGGAACTGTTTCCATGGAAACCAACTGAAGGCGGGAAAAAAAGAAAATCCAGGTGAGCGGACGATAAAACATCGCATGTGAAACGGCGAGTCGGAAACGGACGTTGCCGTGAGTTACCGTCTGACTCGTCCACGCCGGCTTGAGCGCGCAGCTGCTCCAGCAGACCCTGCGCCCGCCGGAGGGCCTCCGAGCCCGGCAGCGTCCGGCGCAGGTAGTCCGTCAGCTTGTGGAGACACGGGTAGTCCGGGGGCTCCTGGAAGTCCTCGGGACACTGGTCCAACCAGGAGCGCAGGATGGACGCCAAGGCCCTGAGGAAAGGGGACGGCGTGAGGAGAGCGGGCGAGGACAGAAGGACGGGGGGGGGATGGATACGCATGGTATGGATTGAGAGCCGTCCGTGAGGAGGTGATGGCGAGCGTACCTTCGGATGGCGCCGCTGCTTTCAGAGCCTTTGCATTTGTTGCCTGCGTCTTGCTCAACCTCCTCCCCGTGTCCGTACCTGCAGCGGAGAGTAAGCAGAGGGTCCGTTCACAACCACTAAAGTTTGGGGTCACTTCGAAAAGCAAGTCTTTTTTCAATGAAGATAACATTACATTTATCACAAAGACACTCTATACACTGTTAATGTGGTAAATGACTATTCTAGGTGGGAACGTCTGTTTTTTAATGAAATCTCTACGCAGGTGTATAGAGGCCCATCTCCAGTGTTCTAATGCTACATTGTGTTTGCTCATCGCCTTAGAAGACAAACAGAGGGTTAGAAAACCCATGTGACATTTTGTTAGCACAGCTGAAAACAGTTACGCTGGTGAGAGAAGCTAAATTACTGGCCTTCCTTTGAGCTCGAAGTTTGAAGAACAGAATTAATATATTTCTAACCTTGTGGATGTCTTGACCATATTTTTTTATTAATTTGATGAATAAAACTGAGTTTTCATGTAAAAAACACAAAATTGTCTGGGTGACCCCAAACTTTTTAACGGTAGTGTCGATGCATGTTTAGGTGCATAACAGGTGTCAAACACGAGGCCCGCGGGCCAAATGCGACCCGCCACATTATTTCATGTGGCCCCTGACGGCTTGAAAGACACACAATCAACTTTTCTTAAAGAAATTTAAGAAAAATATCCTGTGCTTACATTTTGCAGGTTTCATATCAACTGTATTCATGTTATAATATTAGAGAAATGTTCTTAGGTACCATAGTTCTACACTCAAATACAAAGAGAGTTATTTAACAATATGCTCGGGAGTATTTTATACATTTATGTTTCAGTTGTACCGGCCCTTTAAGAGGCGGCCATGATGCTGATGAGTTTGACACCCCTGATGTATAGGACGTACGTTCGATGTGGCCCTATGCAAAACACCCCGACCCCCACCTGTCGAGCAGCAGCTGCAGCACGGTGGTGGTGCTGGCGAAGGCTCTGTAGGTGGAGAGGAAGATGGAGGTGTACGTGAGGTCGTTGTCTCCGATGGCCGTCAGCAGCGTCTCCACCAGACGCTCCAGGGTTCCGGCGCGGATGCTCCGGATCTTGCAGGTCTCCAGCTGGCTCACCGTGTGGCCGGGGGGCAGGCGGTCGCCCTCCGCCTGGACACAACAACACCCCGCGTGAGCTCCCGGCACTTTATCAACACTCGAGTTCAGGTCCCTGAGCTTTGACATGTGAACACTACAGGAGTGGAAACAATCCACCAGGAGACGGAAGCTGGAGGCAGGAAACGGGAGGGGGAGGGTGTGTGTGTGTGTGTGAGGGGGGAATCATAACCTTATATTTAATTCTGATATCTCCAGATGTGTCCGACTATTGTGTCTGCGGGGAAGCGGAGTGATGGGGGTTACAAAAAAACGGCCGGGGGAGGGAGTAGAAGAGGAGGAGGAGGAGGAGGAGGAGGAGGAGGAGGAGGAGGAGGAGGAGGAGGAGGAGAGGCCTTGGTGAAGTCAGCGCGCCACAACAGGAAACGCTCCAATCTGTTTTTAATCACCACAGGCCCCTCCCACCACGGCCCCTGCAGACTGAGAGCAGGACAGCGAGGCAGCCAACTTCTCCCACCACTTCCACTTAATGACCGAGAAAAACGCCATTACGCATCTCTGTGAGGTGACCCCCCCCCCCCACACACACACACACACACACACACAGAACGTAAACCACGTAAAGTGGAACTGAAGTTACAACCGAATTGGGGCCTCACAGGCTGTAAACACCCCCCCCTCCCCCTCTGAATCCCACCAATGAACAGTGTAATTGCTGTTATTCGCTGACAATTGGCTGTTTATGGTAAATAATGGCGCCCCGATAGAGGATGCTCTGCATTCTGCTGCACTCAATAGACGGCACTGTGTAAAAAAAGCACCCGCGTCGTTTTAATTGGCCGGAGGAATACAGTTGGCAGCTCATGCCGTTAATACATCAATACGCTCTTAAAGCCTCAGAGCTGTTATCCATTTAGTATATTATGTGGCTTAACCCCCCCCCCCTCCCTCCCCCATTCCACCATGTCAGCACAAAGAGACACCAGTGGTACTAACTAACTCACTAATAACACAATATCTGGATTCTTTTTTTCCTTCTCGCAAACAAAAAGGCGTCTGCAATTTCGGCATTCCTTGGATAGGAAACACACAAGAGGAACTAAAGACCTAATTGGCCGTTCTGCGCTGCATAATGACACACTGCGTAACATCTTATTATGGCGGTATAAACAGCACGGGCTTCATGTGCAGTGGAAAAATGCACAAGCCTCTAATACCCCCGCCTTCTTCTCCTTTCTTTCGGGGGTCAGACCAGCGTTTGGATAAACATCGTTGCGAGACGTTTTGTTGGCGGTCGGCGAAGTCAGGAAATCACAAGCTCCGGCGAACCGGTCCAGGTCTGCTGGAGCTGTTGATATGCAACAGGCGGCTGAAAGGTGTCGTCTAAAGCGGGAGGTTTACAGCTCCGACGTTAAAGCAACAGAGACCGGAGACCCAGAGACGCCCCGCTATTGGCTTCCAACAATACAGATTAGTTTCTGTTTTTTTTATGATGAGCAAGTTTGCTTTTACAACACAATCTACTTATGATAAATCCCCCCCCAAAGAAAGTGGAGGCTATTCCACCTCGGGTATAAATCAACAGCTCACATTTCTTGCAGAGCAACAGGTTAAGAGTGGAAAAAGGAAAAAGGAGGAGAGAAAAAAAAGCAGCATCGGGTTTTCATTCGTGGAATCCGTACGGTTTCTTTCTCTGATACTAAAAAGTATTCTGATGCGGTTCTGACAAACATCGGCCGGGCCGACTCACCCCGAGCCATCGCGCCCCCTTGTTGGCCGCCTGCTGGATCTGAACCCTCTTCAGCGTCACGTTGTAGATGGCTCCTTCCTCGACTTCCTCCCCCCAGTCCTGCACTGAGCTCTGCAGGGAGAGAGTATGGGGGGGGGGGGCATGTTAGAAGATAAGGACACTAACTCACTGAGCGGCATTGCAACAGTTTAAGACAAATGGCAAACTGACATTTCTTTTTGGAAACATCTCTGAGAAAAGCAGAAGGACGCATCGGGAGAAGAAAAACAACAACAACAACAAAATAAACACAAGCAAAGTCCTCTAACAATTTATGGAAAAGAAGGACTAACGTGCAGGAAAACATCGAGAATGACCGACTCCCCAACCCCACCACGGCTGCAGCCTCCTCCTCCTCCTCCTCCTCCTCCTCCTCCTCCTCCTCCTCCACTCCCTCTTTTATTCCCCATCCATCTCTTTCACTCTCCGAGGTGAAGTCAGAGCTGGACTGCTTCGTCGGAGGCCTCGGAAAAGCTGGAGATAAGAGCCAGAGTCTCGCAAACAACCCCCCCCCCCCCAACAAGACGTGCCGATGTGTCTCGTGTGTTTGTCTGAGTAATTATAGGACAACAACACTTAAATCAGCAAATAGACCTCACTCCAAATCCACTTTGTCTCCTGGCCTCTGGTCGTAAATAGCGGCCACGAACCAACAGAGTGACACCAAAATACAAAACTGCCCAGGGACGAGAGAGAGAGAGAGAGAGAGAGAGAGAGAGAGAGAGAGAGAGAGACACGTCGACACATGAAGGAGACGGAGACGACAACAGAGACGGCCAGGCCGAATATAAACACCCTACGCCTGCAGTATAATGACCGAGTCACACACACACACACACACACACACAGGCGGGCGGGCGGCGGTCGCCAAGATCACTTTAACTCGTCCCCGCTCTTCATTCATGTGGCCGAATGGCGGCGGCCACGCTCTGAGAGGCCGCCAGAAAAGAGGTCACGAGAGGTCAACGCCGCCGTTAGCCGGCTCAAAGGACGGTCCCGGAGGCCGGGGCGGCGCTCAGCCGTGACTGGGACGTGTTCGGGGGTGGAACAGAAACATGTGATGCTGAAATGAAAAGAAAGAAAGCAAGCCCCCCCACCCTCTCAAAAAAGAAGAAGAGGGGATCCTAACTGGCTCTGGCAGATGAAACCAGTAAGCATGTCGGTGTTGTCGGACGTCAGAAAGCTGCACTGGTCCGACACATGTCGACATGCCCGGTTCAGCATCTCGTCTTGAGGTCAGCAACCCCAGTACGTGTGCATCTCTCTCTCTCTTTCCTCTCTCTCTCTCCCTCTCTCCGTTTAGCAGCAGCTGGCTCAGAGACAGATAAATACATCAGCGTATGAGTCATGCAGTCCACACAACTCCCAAAACAATAGCGAGAGCTCTCTTCCCTGCTGGCCCGGGCCCGGGATGCTGAGTTCACAGTCTACACACACACACACACACACACACACACACACACACACACACACACACACACACACACACACACACACACACACACACACACACACACACACACACACACACACACACACACACACACACACACACACACACACACACACACACACACACACACACACAGCTTTTTGTGAGCCACAGAGCTGGAGATGCTTTTTAAGAGCATAGCTTTTACAGAAAAGGAAAAACCAAAAAAGACATCTCTGCTGGCTTTGTGCACCAAGTGTTGGGACTTCTGGAGAGACAGAGCCTGTCACTGGGAGAGTTCTACTTAACAACATTACACAGCAGATAAGGATGCGTTTACAGAGAGCACAGCATATAGAAACAGCTATTTACTCTCGGCACTAAGTCGGGTCCTTCACCGAGAAGATGCACATAAGGTGCACAGAGGGTTTACCAAGAAGAGCAAATAGCGCCTTATCTTTGCTTGAATAGTGCTAATCTACCTATCAGCTGCGTGTGAAACAATAGTCCCAATATAACAACAACAACTACAACAACAACAGTGCAATGTTTGGGGATGATCTGGTTGGCTTTTGTGTTGTCCTCGCCTGGTCGCAGCTGGGACCCGAGGAGAGAGGCGATGGCCCCGGGGGCCTCGCCAATTGTTCCCTCTCGGTTTCACCCCCCAGACAAAAGTGTTCACTTCCACCACCAGGGAGGCAGAGCTAACGGGTCGAGCTCATACTCTGGCGCAGTCAGCATGGGGTTTCTTCTTCTTCTCTTCTTTAAAAAAAAACATGATCTCAACCTTATCCAAACTTCGCGCGACATCTTTACGCACCAACGATTTAAAAACTGGATTTAAAGCCCAGCCGATACAATTAAAACTCAATATCCAACGGTTCCCCCTCTTCCTCCTCTTCTTCCTCTTCTTCCTCTTCCTCCTCCTCCTCCTCCTCCTCCTCCTCCTCTCCCCTTTATCCACTACTTTCCCAAGCCTACAAAACACCCCCTCCTTTTCTCCCCCCTACCCCTCTCCTCCTCTCCCTCTCCCTCCCGCTCCCCCTCGCTTCGAGAGCCACAAAACAAACAAGAGCACACAGGGTGGGAAAGCACGAGAGGGTCTTTTTTGTTGTTGTTGTTGTTGTTGTTTTGGTTGTTGGTTGTTGTTACCATTTTACTTTTCCAGGCGAATTTCATGGTGAGCGTTTCTTTCATGATCCGGGGACAGCATCAGAGCTCGGGTGTAATCCGCCAAGGGAAGAAGCAGAAGAAGGGGTAGAAGAAGTAGAAAAAGAAGAAGTAGAAAAAGAAGAAGAGGCGTTCCTCTGTTTTTTAAATCCAATCCCAGAACCACGCCGAAACAAAGATCTTCTCCTGCAGCGCGCGCACACTTTCTCCAACTCCAAACTCCAGCTCGTCCTCTCCTGCCTGTCAGCCAGCCTTCCCCTCTTCTACTGAATGACGGAGCTCCGCCTCTCTGCACTCACAACAGTCCCGCTGAAGCTCCTCCCCCTTCCTTCTGGTCCCGACCTCCATCATTCTGACTGCAGCGCGCGCGCTCCGACGCAGGCTCGTGATTTCCGTTTACGCAATAAACAATAAATCTCTTTCTAGAGAAATTCATAATACTCGTAAAATATTGTTATAATGTGTTTATAGATTAGATGTATTCACTGTGTTCACCCCCAGGGGAACATTTATTGACACAGAAGCAAAACACAAATATACAAAACAATAAATGTAAAATACATTTGTGAATTTAAACAATATAATAAATGAAAAAATAAAAAAATGTAGTGATGTATATACCTTAATCCTTATTGTATGCAGGTGGCTATCCAGTCCAGTGTTTTATTGGTATTCTTCTTCTTTTTGTTGTGTATTGGTTTAGCTTGTTATGAATAAGAAAACAGGATTTAAGAAATAGATATTGGGTGCTTTTTTTCACTCCTAATTGCTCTGTGGAAAAATGTTACTGTGCCAACTATTTGGCTTCAGGAGTGAAGTCGGTTGGCAGTATCGCTGTAAAGTCTGTGTGTTTAGTGCAATATTGCAATATTAGTGCAATATTCCCTTTCTTCAGACAGTGTTTTCTTGAGTGGAGGTATGGAAGCCATTAACAGAGAGAATATTACTATAAAAAGACCATAACTCTGGGAGACACCTCCTTCATATGACGTGTGTCCCTCATCACCCGAAGGGATCTGGGCATGAACAGTGAAGCCAGTCTACCAATGAAACAAATACATCTAGAACCATGGGTAGAAATTATTTTCAATCCGTCAAATCCTGGGAGGTCATTACCCACAATGCAATTCAACCACAGCAATTGATCAAAGATTCCGGTGTCCGATGCTAGAAGCAGCCACTGTGGGCCCGAGCCGAGACACAGAGCTCTCTGATAACGTAAAGTCTTTTCTTTGTAACTATACACAACATATATTAAGTTATAGGCTGTATAATATCTCACTAGAAATGTAAATGTGCAGTTCAAGATCAAAAGTCATTCCTCCTTCTCTGGTCCTCACAATAAATATCTGTTGCCCCCTTCACCTCTCCACTTTCCTCCTGTGGGAGAGTCGGCTGTCATTTTTCTCCATTAATTTGGCTCATCTCCTCCAGCTATCATTTTGCATTGTTTATTGATTTCTGTTCTTTCCGACAATATTATATCATATTATATATAAATGAGAAGCTTCTTTAGATCATCACAGAACTTGTTCTGCCTTTCTGTCTCCGCTCCACCGGGCTGTGGATGTACCTGTAAACTCAACCTGTGTTCCTCATGTGGATCGCTGCAGAGTTCACATCCGCATGCCGCCGTCTGGGTGGATGAAGCGCGTCGCGGTGGGACAATACGAGGAAGGCCGCGGGGATGCCGTCAGCGCCTCTGTGCTTTGTCAGCGCCGGGAGAGGAGAATGGGCCGAGTGTGAGAATGGGCCGCACTGTTCCTCTGTGATGCTGCCGCGCACGTCCTCACACAGCCCACTCGCGTGAATCGACTGGAAGATGTGAATGGAGCGGCGGCGATGTGACGGCTTCTCTCTGTACGAACTCGTATCGTAGACATCCGTCACGCGTGAGCGAGCGTTTCCTCCTCGGGACGATGAGACCGCGAAACTCCTGATCCGTGAGTCACGGGACGGAGGGGAGGTCACGAGGGTCATCGTCATCTGGGTCCGTGGGTGAAACGGCAAGAACCTTTGTAGTGTGTGTGTATGTGTGTGTGTGTGTGTGTGTGTGTGTGTATGAGTGAGATATGCCCACTTCTCTGGCTCCCATAACACGTAACCCCAACGTCACACTCAGCATCACTGGCTGTCGAGCAGTGACGGTGAGACACGCACACACACACACGAGGCATCATCAGTCCGTCAGTGTTCCCTCCGTGTGTGTGTGTGTGTGTGTTAATGATATGTTTTTATCAGGTCTCCTCCTCCGCATATCTGGCCGGGCTCCAGTTCCCAGGCCGAGCTGCCCCAGCCTCCACCCGGGTCTCTGGGGCTCTGGGAAGCCCACGGGGGCAGTGGGAAGGTCGTGACCCCCCGCGACCCCCGGCTCGGCCCCCGGGGGGATCGCTCTGCGGGTCTCACAGTGGGAATGATGTCACAATCTGAACGCAAAACAACACGTGTGGCCAAAATGTGACAGCCGCTCCCACGTCTGATGGATGAAGCCGATCGGGGCGGTGCAGTTTAAAAAAAATATATTAAAGATGTCTTCTATTCTCTGGAGTCCAGATGCATGAATGTATCCTACTGTAGGAGAAGTATTCTCACAGGAGGCATCCGAGGAGGCCCAGAGGCCCAGGAGGCATTTGTTTTTTAGGTATTTTGGTCCTTTCGGGCAAGTTATGGAAAAAGTTTGGGACCAACACTGATTGGCTCATTGTGCCCATCGTGAGATGAGAAGGATAACTTCTGTCTAATTTGCATATTCTGTATGAAAACCCAAGTGTAAAAATGATAAGCTTGTGTTTTGTAGGGTTAATGTGAGGACTATTTCTTCACGGGAGGCAGTGACTGTTACATTCAAGCTATATGAACGCTGAACATTACCGTATATGACGTGGAGAGGAAGGGTTCCTCACATGTACATTATTTCATTTTATTGTAGTTTACTCTCTGTAGGAACTACCAACTATAGCAGAAAGTAGATGTATTAAAAGCGTCCCTCTGATTAGTATAAAGTCATATTAAATGAAAATCCTCAAGTTACGTCATCTCTCAGATTGTCCGTTTCCAGATATCGTGTTGCAATATTAGATTTTTTCAAAGGAATTACAAATATTGCCGAATGTCTGATGATGACGACGTAATCACGCCCTTTGACGAGGGCACCGCAGTTTTTTCCTACTCGGTTCCTGCTTTTATGGAGCTCTTCCTCTCCTCTTCCACACAGGGAGCTCCAGAGCAGACGGAGAGGGGACCAAAACAGGAGGAGGAGCGCCGCTTTCGCACTGTTATTGCACCGCTGTGGGGAAGAGAACGCAAATTCCAGGAAATCTCCCACTTCCTGCCTCCTGATTCCAGCGAGGCCTGCTGTCCTCATACCTTGACTGGCTGGGGGGGGGGGGGGGACGAGAGGAGGAAAAAAAGGGGGGATTCTTGAAACAAGTTAGATAGAGCAGGAGGAACAGACGAGGAATCTCAAATGCTGGAAGAGGAAGAAAAGAAGGGGGCAATAATTGAGTTTTTGGAGGGAAGGGGGGGGGGGTATTGGGCAGCATGTGTGTTTACACCCAAGATAAGAAAGCCATGAATCGGAGAAAATGTAGGACACTGTTGAGATTCACTTGAAAGGACATTATCTCTCTCTCTCTCTACTGTGAGTGTGAGAGGGGAGAGACGGAGACAGATTGTGTGTGTGTGTGGGGGGGGGGAGGTAGTTCACAGTACAGCCAGAAACTGAGAAGATCCACACCGGGCCCCGAGAGACGAGCGTGAGGTAACAGGACCATCGAGTACCGGCTCTTCCAGAGAAGGAGTGATTTCACATTTCACACCGGAGAAGTGAGGCCCTGTTTCCTCTTCTTTTCCCGTGGAAAGTCATCGTGTGAAAACTAATTATTATTTTCTTTCTTTCCGGCCACCGTAACTGGACCAAATGTGTCGGTACATTTTTGCTCGGTCGACATTCTTCTCGTATTATGTACGTGTACACGCACACACAGTGTGTGTGTGTGTGTGTGTGTGTGTGTGTGTGTGTGTGTGTGTGTGTGTGTGTGTGTGTGTGTGTGTGCGGTCGGTGGGGTTTGTGTTTCCAGAGCATACTGGCCAGCAGAGGGCAGAGTTCATAAACCGCTGTGTTTATCCACAGTCAGCAGAGGGATTGAGCCGAGCCGGAGCAACAGAACCCGAGAGGGCTGGACTTATGGAGATCTGCTCTGACCCAATAAAGAACCTGAGAGAGACCATCAGAGGAGCTGCAAGTGGTCATCCGAGAGCAGTGAAGACGGGGGGGGGGGCAGAGGGCGCTCACTAAGTGCACCGGGGTTATTTGAGAGGTAATTAATGAGTCGGGGGATCAGCCGACGAGTGTGTGTGGATCCGTGAGAGCAGCCATGAAAACACACAGTGGGAGAAGGACATGGCCGCCTCCTCTCATCCCACACAGCTGCATCTCTCCTCTCTCTCCTCTCCTCTCTCTCTCGGCCTCGGCCTCGCTCACCCCAACCCTTTGTTCAAACCGCCACATTAAAGCCCCGTCTTCCGTGCTCCTTCTCTCTCTCTCTCTCTCTCTCTCTCTCTCTCTCTCTTTTCTCTTATGTCATGCCTCTTTTACTCCCCCTCAGATCTATTGTCCTGGCTGTTGTTGAGCTCTCTCTCCCCCCCCCCTCTCTTTCTCTCTCTCTCTCTCTCTATCTCTCCCTCTCTGGATGGGTGACATCATTCGTTTCCAGTAATGTCCAGAGCTTCAGAGCGAGACCCCTCCTCCTCCTCCTCCTCCTCCTCCTCCTCCTCCTCCTCCTCCTCCTCCTCCGCACTCTGCATTAAACACAGCTGACCCGGCAAGCTAAGACAAAACTTCAAGGAAAGGTCGCTCAGAGTTTCACTCGCACTAAACCTGCTGAAGGCTATTAATGCACAGAGAGATGTGGAGGCAATTACAACATTGTGAAAAGAGACTTTAAAAAACATCTTAGTTTCCCCATCTGGGGTCAGCTGGACCGCTGCAACTAGAGCGAAGATAATCCTCTCTGGAGCTACGATGACTCAGATGGTATGCTGGGAGTTAAGGTACTTTCAGATGTCTCTGCATTTAGAAGAGTTATGATGAATTCCCAGCGCACACACACACACACACACACATACACACACACACACACACACACGCACATGCAAACCCCCTTCATGGGGCCCCAGCCCTGGCCAACCCCCCAACATCTAAGCCCTGCTAAGCCTCGAATGAATCGGTCTGGACTGGCTCGGTTGTCTGTCTGACCCCTCCCTCTTAATGAGAGATGGACCATCTGTTGCCGGGCAGATATATTAAAGTTGTCACACAGTTGTCAACAAAAAACAGCACACAGCACCTCACAGTTCTGTTTGTGTGGAGTCAAAGTGTGGAGCGTGAGGGGAAATGAAAGTGAGTAAGAGATGCTCACAAAAAGAGGCGGTAGACGAGCGCGCCCGACCCAAACGTGAAATGTTTACATGTTTATGTAAAGAACATAATTAAATGTGTGTACGGTTTTGGTCTGCCTTAAAGCCTTAAAGATATCGCCTGTTTCACTTGAACAAATACAGGATGTGCTTCCTGTTCTAAAGTTAGAGGCGGCCATTGCTTTGTTTGTCTTGATGTTGGACCTCAGCCGGTGTTACAGTCAGCAAACTGCTGACATACACAGTGTGTGAGCGGTCTTATCATTAACATGCACCGGCAGCGTCACGCCACACACACACACACACACACACACACACACACACACACACACACACACACACACACACAGACACACACACACACACACCACAATGCCAGCTTGATCCCAGTCATGCGTCCTGGCTAACGCTGAAAGCCCTGCCTGAGCGGGAAAAAGGAGAATTGTGTCACAAAGCTGCAAACCATGAAAACAAACCCACCCTCTGCCTCCTACCAACACACACCTAAACACACACACACACACACACCTAAACACGCACACACGTCGTCACAAAACACCCTCCCACCTGCATACGGCACGATGTGTTTCTGGCTGAGACGCCCGCGGTATTGACTTTTCACACCACTTCTGTCATGTGACCTAATTAGGCCCAAGATCACATCATTACCCTCCGGAGCGCCGCGGGCAGCGGGACCACTTGACACACTCAGTGTGTCAACACCATAGAGGTGGTGAAATGAATACACCTGTTTTTTTGGATCAATAAATACAAATCTGAGGTGCATTATGGTCCCTCCACCTTGTATTGTTTACTGGGTAGAACTGGTCTCAGTGGATCCTCAAAACACGTGACGAGCGAGGAAGCACTGAGACGTCACCGATCACGAAACGTGCACTTCTCTGTTCAAGATGACAAGAAAGAGGAAGGAGGAGCGTCGACTCAGCTCTCTTCATTTTTTTCAATGGAAAACGCGGTCTCATCGGAATTATCTGACCCCCCAACTTCCTCTGTCTCCCGGTTTCCTTTTTTGAAATCACTTCTCACTTCTGCTTCTCCAGCAAACGACCCGCGGAGGTGATTGAACTCGACCCTACGTGGTTATTATAAGCCAAACAGGTGAGAGGGGGAGTTTTGATTGATCGGCCTGCAGCTTTCACTGCGTTGTGTTACCACTGACAGAGAGAGAGAGAGAGAGAGAGAGAGAGAGAGGGAGAAGAGAGAGAGAGAAGAGAGATTTTTGAAAAACACTTTATTCACATTTTCTTAGCTTTTACACCGTTTCTTTCAAAATAAAGTGTTTTAAAAAATCAGGTTGTTTAAAATCAAGTTCAAACAAAAAAAACATTAAAACAAAAATAAAACATGAGAAGAGAGAGAGAAGAGAAGAGAGTAAAAGAACACAAGAGGACTTCTGGAGGGTAACATGTAGTGCGATAGCCGACTCGTCGACACTCTCACTTCTGTGCGACCCGGGGTCAAACCCGGTCGAGTCCTTTCGATATTCCCGCTCGTGACGCTTGATCCCTCAGCATCCGGGTCATAAGATGCATTGTTTATTCTTTGTGATTTATGATCAATACTTTCAGTTGCTCCATCTTCCTGAACATGGTGGGCGTCTCCTCCTCCTCCTCTGTTCTCTCCTGAAGGTTTCTTCCCTTTTCCCCCTGAAGTGTTGTTTGGGAGTTTGTCCTGATCCGATGTGAGGTTCAGGGACAGGGATGTCAGATTGTAAAGCCCTCTGAGACAAATTTCTAACTTGTGAAAATGGGCTGTACAAATAAACTGAATTGAAACTGAAATTGAACTTCCTTGAGGGAGAGACACCTCGGCGCTGACCTGACCCATGGACCCGACTGCCTTTGAACGCACCGTGAGGTGATAATTACAGTCCGTTGCTCCGTTTATGACGGGCATGGTTAACGTGTTCACTGAGACACACCTGACAGCAGAGGCAAAGTCTCCTCCAGCGGGAGCCAGCTGTTGGGTTGACATAACGACACGAGGCCAGGCCGTGCATTTATGTCTTTATATCTCAAGAAGACATCTACCTGTCACGCTGGGAGATCTATGATTACCCACTGATGGCTTTTGTTTATTCTAACTTCATTGGAGGCATTTAATCCTCTATATTTCCACCCCTGTTGCCTTCTTTCCAAAGATGTGAGGGCTGAGTCTCTCCGGTCGGCAGCATCCACTGAGAGCGCCCGGCTTACGCAAGGGACCCTCCAGTCGGAAAACAATCGGAGGAAACCGGGCTGAGAGACGGGAGGACACGTCAACCAGGATGTCAGATAGCAGGGAGGAGGAGGAGGGTCTTGCAGCGCGGTGGGAGAGACATTATGTTATTTTCATAGTCATGAATCTTGATGATGGGGTTTTGGGGGTATTGGGTTTATTTTTCGGTGTAACAGAGTATCAGGGCTGCAGCAGGTGCATGGATGGGTTACGGGGCCCAAAGAGACCGTCGCCTACATAGTGTCACTCAAAGAGACAAACACGGACAAGGACTACAGAAGGCAAAAAGACAAAGATCTGGACGGCAGGGGGACGGAGTCCACAAGGAGACGTGCAACGGCCGTGAGAAGAGACACATCTACCACGGAGAGACAGAAGAACTACGAAGAGACAGAAGAACTACAAAAAGACAGAATAACTACAAAGAGACAGAATAACCACAAAGAGACAAAGAAAAACTACAAAGAGAAACAGAAAAACTACAAAGAGACACAACATAACTACAGAGACATAACAACTACAAAGAGACAGAATAACTACAAAAAACACACAAAATAACTACAAAGAGACAGAAAAACCACAAAGAGAGAATAACTACAGAGACACAAAATAACTACAAAAAGGTCAAAGACAAAGACTAAAAAGGGCAAAACTTTCACAGACAATAAAGGCTACAAAAAGAAAAAAGAAAAGTATGACAAAGTTACACAAAACAACTACAGAGACACAAAGGATACCACCATTACCACACAATAGACCACAGTAAGAGAAAAAGGTGCTAAACAACTATGCCGTGCTCTTATTATGTGTGTGTGTGTGTGTGTGTGTGTGTGTGTGTGGGGGGGGGATTACTCCCCCCGTGAGGAGCTGGGGCTCAGTGTCTTGCTCGGCGGGGCCCGGTGTTCTGACCTCATCCTCCCGACTCGCTAGATCTCAACGTGCCAGATGTGAAACTCGGAAGAAAAAAAAAACATTTTCAACTTCATCCCCAACACCCCACGTGCAAACAGTTAGCCGCAGCTACGTCGGAATGAGCCGTCGCCGCAGGTCGTGTTCGGGGGAATCGCGGCGTCGGGAGGAATCCGCGGCCTCTCGGAGCGACTTGAAAGAGGTAAATAAACAGCGAGTGTAACGCGAGCCGCGGCCGGGTCTCTCTCGGCGGTCGGCCGACGCACATTAAAGTCGTTAAGGGGATTGGGTTGTGCAGTAAAGTGAGTCATGCTCCTCCTGTGAACTCTGGGGCCACTCAGCAAAAGTGTGCATCCTGCATAGTTATGCAGTGAATTACAGCGTTTACACCAGAGGTCAGCCGTCCTCCCGAAGGTCACCGGCTAGTTGGTCCGCTTATTGCATGAAACGGTGAGTCAAGGTCACACAGAGGAACTGAAAATAAAAAAAGCATTGAGAAATTCGCCGATTGATCTTAGAGTTGAAGCAATAAGTCGTGCATGTTTTTGATTCGGTTTCCATATGAGCCGCTTCCTGTGCTTTCACACTGTTGTTTTATGGAAGTGTAGAGCACTGGTTGCAGGTTGGGTCATGCAGCAACACTCTGCACACGATTCCTTATTATTATTATTTGTATTTATTATTTTATTATCTCCTCCGTTCCTCGCAATCGCCGCAGACTGCAGGCAGACAGACCTTGGAGGAGCGTCTCGGCTCCTCGCCGCACATCTTTATCTGTTATTAATTCCGCGCTTCTTCTCTCTCGTGTTTTCGTTGCGCTTCACGGTTCCCATCCTTGAGACTTCCCCGAGCCTCTGAACACCAAACAACAGGAGGCGCGGGAAGGTCACGCAAAGAGGCCAACATCTGCCGCACGGTCACAGACAGGACTGGAAGTACCTGTGCCTCCCATATATATATATATATATATATATATATATATATATATATATATATATATATATATATACATATACATATATACACTACCATTCAAAAGTTTGGGGTCACCCACCCAGACAATGTGGTGTTTTCCATGAAAACTCACACATTTATTTATCAAATGAAATGCAAAATGAATATAAAATATATTCAAGACATTGACAAGGTTAGACATCATCATTTTAATTTGAAATATGAATTTTGTTCTTCAAACTTCTGGCTCAAAGGAAGGCCAGTTTGATATCAGCATAACTGTTTTCAGCTGCGCTAACATAAAAATGGTTTTCGAGGGTTTTCTACCCCTCCGTTAGTCTTCTAAGGCGATAACACTGGAGATGGGCCTCTATACACCTCTGTAGATACTTCATTAACAAACAGATGTTTCTACCTAGAATAGTCATTTACCACGTTAACTGTGTATAGAGTGTATTCCTGATTAATTGAATGTTATCTTAATTTAAGAAAAAGTGCTTTTCTTTGAAAAATATGGACATTTCTCAGTGACCCCAAACTTTTGAATGGTAGTGTATATATCAAAAAACTAAACACAAGCAGATTTCAAACCGAGACGGACACACTCCTCCTGGACTCACCCAGTGGCGGGGGCTGCTCTCCGGGGAGCGGAGCTGGTACCTCTGCAGGGCGACGCCTCCCTCCCCCTCCGGCAGTAAGCTGCAGTCCAGGTCGGCGGGCCAGGCCAGCAGCGCGCTCAGAGGGCCGTGGGAGATCATGCTGACCGGGGGGGACAGGGACCGCAGGACATACTCCAGTCTGGACGGCAGCGTGGACGGAGACTCCTTCAGTGGGGTCAGGAGCAACGTGGGTTTGGGGTCACCTGGTCAGCTCCTCTCCTCTTCGTTTAGAGACTGGACTTGTCTTCGGCTGGGAGGTGTCACCAATGATAACTCTCCTCTCGGGTTCTCCCTTCCTGTTTCTCCCCCACCTCACAGAACTCTGCCGGCCAGCAGCTCTCCACCACACGAGTGATTAAAGTCTATTGTCTCTCCCTCCCTCCTTCTCTCTCACCCCCTACATTCATCCATGCCGGGAGGGGAGGAGTTATAACTCCGTGGCCCACCCCACCCGTAAAAATAAAAAAACTACCCACTGACTAAAGAGAGTTTGACTGTGAAAGAAAGAGGAAAGAAAGACAGGAAAGCTGCGATAGAAAGGAGGATGTTGTGGAAGAAGTTCTAAGAATGACTAACAATAGCTGACATGTTCCATGATGGAGGCACTTTGGGACTCGTGTGTGACTCACCGACCTTCTTTGAATCTTCAGACACATTTAAACTCTTATTCTTGTTAAAGTTTTCTGCATTTTGTCCCTGAAGCTCGTTGGAGTCGCTTCCTTCTCGTTAAATACGTCTCTCAGTCGTTCAGTCGGCCCAGTGTTAGTCAAACGGGACACACACTCTTTTTATTTTATTTGTCAGAATCAGAATCTGTATTTAGCTTTATGTGCCATGTACGTGGAATTTGACTCCGGTTTCACTCTCATCCTACAGACATGGAATTTACCAATTATCAACTAACAGGATACATATAAAAAATACATTGAAGACGACAGAATAGCAGCATGTTTGTGTACATGTGTGTACATGTGTGTTTACAAGTCCAGTTGTGTGAATGTGCGGATGCCTCCATACAGTTACTGAGTCAGCTCTCAGCTCGGAGACATTTGACGGCAACGGAGCAAAGGTCAAACCATAATAAATGTGTAACAGTTATGCAGAGCACGTGTGTGTGTGTGTGTGTGTGTGTGTGTGTGTGTGTGTGTGTGTGTGTGTGTGTGTGTGTGTGTGATTGAGGAATAAGAATCAGTCATGTATAAAACATGACTGGTTTTGAGGAGAGGATTTTCTCCGACACACACACACACACACACACACACACACACACACACACACACACACACACACAATGGTGTTAATATTGAACAGAGTGATGAAAGTGACTTGTTACAGTCAGAAGTTGCAGTGTGTAGTGAGACGTTACATCCGGTTTTCTCAAGTAAATAAACAGCCACTGGAAAAACATCATGTCAGAGAAAACATCCGGCGAAGTTGCTTCACTGCAGACACACACACACACACACACACTCACTAATGAACACATCCCGATCTGTATGTATTGTGCTTTGAGTGAGTGTGTTACTCGTATACGACACTTTACAGATTAAGATGTTATACAAAAAACACACACGGGTCTAAAACACAAGAAACTCTGAACCCATTAATCCTCAGCCGTGTTGACATGCGGCCCCTTACACATATAACATCGTGGCGCTGGGGCCTCATGACGTTTACACGCTCCGCCAGGGAGACGATTCCCCTCTAAACTCCTCAGACGGTTTCATTTGAACAACTAATCCACGACTAAACAGATCAAACACAACATTTCACAAAATAATCAAAAGATTAGGGAAATGAATACTAATATATGGCAGGATTTATGTTATTTTTCCCTCAACTCATAATCAGTAGCAGTCTGTTTGCACACTGTTGCATCAGTGAGAGGAATCTGATGAGCCACAGGGTCCACTTCCTCATCACTTTCCTTGTTTTCTTTTTTTTATACCTCTGTACTCATGACCAAGGATTTTTAAAATGCAAGACTTTTCATTTCAAGTGTTATCAGATGGTGTTACGGGCTCTCTGGGTACCGACCCTTTCGCCCTCCATCAACACATCCTCGACTCAGAGAGAACACACCGCCGTGGAGTCACCTCTCCTGAGGCGTGACCCGAGTGGTCCACGAGACTCAATTCCTTCGAAGTCGTAAGCACACAAAACTCCTAAAGTATATTTATATTCATGCACTGACTCATAGCTGCAACACACATCCCCCATTAAAATGCCTCTGTAATCAGACCAGACAGGCTGGAGTGAGCGAAGAGGTCGTTCTGCCTGTGACCCTCGGGTCTCCCAGTGCATGCTGGGAATGAAGGGAGCATGAAATGGGGGGCGAGCGAGTAAACAACCTTCCTCGTCTGCTTCTGCCGCGGAGATGGACTTGCAGTGACCCGGGCCTGCTGCTCTCTGCCTCCTTCCTCTCCCCCTCCTTCCTCCATTTCCTCTCTCTGTTGTTGAAAACTCCTTTTCTGAAAGAGCCCCGATCACTTCAGGTCACTGCACTTTGCCCCAGTTTGGCGGACTGGTGGCAGACGTGTTGCCCAAGCAGTTATAACATATAGATGTGAGGGATTGGACCCAGAAACATAGTCATCCATTCTTTTATATTAATTGTGGCTACTTTTTTTAACCTTTTAGTGTAAAACTTAATTTAAGTTCAAGGAAAAAACTTTTCTTGCTCTTCTTCTCTGCATCATGCTGACAGATTGGCCCGTTTACACAGCTGGGAAGCCAAAGCTGTCTAAACTCTGACAACACACACACACACACACACACACACACACACACACACACACACACACACACACACACACTTAAGATCCCCTCATTCTGGGTCAATGCAAACACAAGCTCTATTGGCACAATGGCAAACTCTGTATAGCTCAGTAGGATCTAATGCTGGTACATGAGAAAAACAGTTATGAAAGAATGATCCTTTCAAAATAAAAGACGTATAGTAAATGAAAAGTTTTTAAAAAGTTAGTTCATATTCTGATGGCTCATTTACTTGCATCGTATTTTACAGAAGACGCTCACATGTTTTGTATTTAAATGTTTGTCTTGTATGAAGTACAATATCTGCCTCTAAAATATGGTACACAAAGAAGTATATGGGAGTATAACATGGAAATACACAAGTAAAGTTTAAGTAACAGTAGCAGACTAAATGTACTTTATTTAACATTTCCACTGCTGAACACACATCCCGACAGCTCGACTAAAACAGACGATAATGATGGTATAATGTTACATATTATTCAAATAACTGTTTCTTTTATTAGACGACACCCCATAAAAGCTTGAGCTTCTCATGTCAGTGTTTACAACTCCACACTGCCCTCTGCTGGTTACTATAGGAACACAAACACACACACACACACACACACAAACACACGCACACACACACGCACACGCACGCACACACACGCGCACACACACACACACGCACACACACATATCGAACACAAGGTTTACTTCTTGATTGTTTTTCCTTTCATCTTAATCTTTGATAGGGATTATTTTAGAGGATTTACATGAATTTGTTTCAGATTACTCTCTCTCTCTCTCTCTCACACACACACACACACACACACACACACACACACACACACACACACACCACACTTAAGATCCCCTCATTTCAATGCAAACAAAACCTCTAAAAACATATTTTTATTGACACAATAGCAAACACTTTATAAATAGATCGAATATTATGCTGGTATGTGATTTAGAAAAACACATTTATGAAAGAAAAATCCTTTCAAAGTAAAAGATGCAATAGTAAATGAAATATGTATTTTTAAAGTAGCTAATTCGAACTATTTCATCTACTGACACATACACATACACACACACACACGCACACACACACACGCACACACACAGCAGTTATTCATTATCAGTGTGATGAAGAGAACAGACTGATGCTTTCTGGATCTCTGGTTGAGTGAAAAGGAAAAAACAAAGGAGGAGGGTTGGAGGAGGAGGAGGAGGAGGAGGAGGAGGAGGAGGAGGAGGAGGAGGAGGAGGAGGAGGAGGAGGAGGAGGAGGAGGAGGAGGAGGAGGAGGAGGAGGAAGAAGAGTAGGAAGAGGAGGGGGAGGGGAGGGGGAGGCATTCTGAATGTTTCAAGAACAATGTTTTCTTTTTTCTTCTTGTTCTTCATTTCCTTCTTCTTTTTGGTTCCTCAGTTTTTTCAAACACATGGAAACACATGCCCACGTGTGTGTGCGTGTTATGTACGTGGGTGAATGTGTGTGTGTGTGTGTGTGTGTGTGTGTGTGCGTGAGACCCCTCTCCGTCAAAAACACAGGGCCTCACAGAAGCCCGATTAGTCAGCGGCCTCAGCATCACTGACTCGTATCAGACATGTACGCAGCGATATCATCAAGTATTGCGAGCCTCTGCCAGTCACACACACGCGTTCCCTTTGATGACTGAGCGTTTGGCATAACGTTATCTCTGCACACCGCACTAATAGGATCATAAGATATGCAAATTGAACTGATAAAGACATCCCAATTATAAATAACCACGGTCTAAATCTATTTGACTAACTCAATGCGTACGCATGCTCTACCATGGGAGTTGGAACCGTTCATCATCAAGCTGAACTTAATTCGACCCCATGGCAGCGTCACACACTTTTCATCCTGACTCCCAGTTGCAATATTTGGATAAACCCTTTTCCCACTCATTGGTGTGTGGTCGGTTGGGTTTCGGCTGAGAGCCAAAGCTCGTGGTTCAGGTGTTTGATTGACAGCAGGTGAGCCTAGATGTGCCAGAATCCTCTAAAGGGGCACTCACTCACTCTGCATGCAGGCCGGATGCTGAGGTCTGAAGGCAGAGCTGAAGTGGGTTGCTTCAGAGAAAACTGGTCGAGTTTTTGTCAAAGTTGTGTTATTTTTGCTGAATAATGAACTTTGAACTCTGCACTGCAATGACATGACTTTGACTTAATGAATGCAGACGGGGTGTGCAGTGTGATGGGTTTCATATCAACGAGCACTGTTCCTCTGGTCACACAAATTATGTATTTCTATGATAAGTATGCACACTGCACAGTATACGAGCAGAGGAAGAGTCGTATATGTGTGTATGTGCATACATAAAACCATTTTTTTTGTAGTTTAAGTGCACTGGCCTGCTCCTGAACAAAGTGTTTCATATGTGCATTACTTGTTGACAGCCCCTAAAAAAGAAAGAAGAAGAAAAAAAAGAAGCTGCACAATGTGGTTGTCCTTCCACTCATGACCAGCAGGGGGCAGCATCCCTCTCGTTTGGCTTTGCAGCATCTCCAAGAGAACTCCAACCTGTAGATGAGGAATCTTATAAAGGTACTAACTTCTAGCCATGGCAGTGATGCTGAGTGAGGTCTGGTCGGTGTCAAATGAAGTTTAGCAGAAGCACGATGCTTGATATTAATATTGATATTCTTTCATATTCATTGAATGTGTTGTAACTCTGTAATGCTTCATTGTGGTCACATGACATCTGTTGCTTCTGCCCATCCTGGAGAGGGAGCCTCCTCTGTTGCTCTCCTGAATGTTTCCCAATTATGCCTTGTGAAAAGTTTATTTATTTTATTTTGTAGGAGTTTTCTTGATCCGATGTGAGGTCAAAGGTCAGGGATGATGTAAAGCCCTCCGAGGCACATTTGTAATTTAATTTATCAGGCTGTATAAAATAAACTGAATTGACACCGCAAAACAACTACGGGATATTCATTTTCAAATAGATCTCCTTTGTGCCCAATAATCCTCTTCACCCTCGCCCCATCATCAGCATCTATAACCACCACCACCTGTACCCCCCCCCCCCCCACTCCCTCCCCTCCCCCTCCCCTGTCTGTCAGATCCCACAGCAGACAGGAAGTATTAAACAGCAGTGGGAGCCAACCACCTCAGCATTTAAACCTGGACTTTATTGGGCAGCATGCAGCGCTCTTCATGTTTTACTACCAGTTCATGAAATGCCACGAGGCTAATCATCAGAAAAGGTTTGAGGGGGAAAAGTCTTCCATTACAGGAGAGATCAGAAAGTTGTTCTCTTGCTTCTGTTCAAACTCTCTGACACTCAGTGACAGTTATATTCATGAACTTTATTCGGCTTAAAGATGAATCCACTATGTTAATACAAGTTTAATTATTACAATGTAATGTACAATTTGAGTATTTATTGTATCTTTAAATTGCCAAATAATTATTACATGTTGACTTAGAGGGTTAGTTCTGCATCTGTTGGTTTAAAAACATTATAAAATTGCTTGTTTTTATTACATTGTACTATAAGTCTTGTTTTGTAAATTCTAAAATAAATCATATATAAAAAATAAAAAAAATTGCTTGTTTTTAGCCAAGAAAGAGCCCCTAAAAACAAAAACAAATGGTAATGAACCCCAATTGAAGAGCAAACTAATTAATATTTTCATTATTGATTAATTTGGGCGATTATATTCACAATGCATTGATTTGGAACTTCTGAAGATAAGGTGACATCCGTGTCAGTTTGTGCTGCAATCAGTGAGCGGAAAACACGAACGGGGAAGTTGTTTTATTGGTTCAGCCCGGCACACAACTGACCCGTTTGTCGAGGACATGAATAATTCAGTTTCATCCAAAGATATTCAACACGTTTAAATTCTGAACGCAGCGGTCTGAAGTGCATATGTGATACATCCTGAGGCCGAGACGCCAACTAGCAGGACCAGCCCGCTGTGGAGGTGAGACGTCTGCAGCGACAGCAACACAGAGCCCAGTAACATCCCTTAATGTCCTGCTGTGTGTACGTGTGTGTGTGTGTGTGTGTGTGTGTGTGTGTGTGTGTGTGTGTGTGTGTGCGTGTGTGTGCGTGTGTGTCATCATCTGAGGCACTCCTGGGTCCTCCCTCCTCCCACATGTTCAGTTCTGTCAACACATGCACACGTCAATGCACACACGCACACTTACGAGTTGTTTTCAGACAGCTTGCTTTATTCTTTTGCCGTCCAAGAAATGTAAAAAAAAAAAAAAAAATTTAATCTGATCTTTTAAAATAAAAATATTCTTCCAAAACAACATCAAAATTGATTCGTTGGAATTATTTACTTTTTTTTTATTATGGTAGCTGTCTTCCATGTGTTGCTAAAAAAAAAACGAAGGTTCACAGGCTGTAAGTGTGTCCACGCGCCCAGAGGAGGCACACGGGAAATAAATAAAGCTTTTCTCAAAGGCCTGCTGGCCCTCATCACGGTTCCTCTTCTTCCTCTTCCTCAGTGTCCCATCATCAGGCAGCACAGTAGATTAACATCTTCACTGCTTTTATCCACTTGGACACCAGTGTGTGTATATATATATATATATATATATGTATGTGAATTAATATACAGTATGTCAGCTTGTAGTTCAAGTGTCTCTTTCCAAGTGTCTCTCTCTCTCTCTCTCTCTCTCTGAGCGTCGGGGTCATCAGAGTTCGTCCCGCGAGGCCCGCGCCGCCGGCGGCGGCGACTCTCCGGAGACGCTGTTCTGCGCCACGGGCCGGATGCTGTCCTGCTGCGCCGTCTTGCGGGCGTCCTGCCGGTCCCAGTCCGTGGACACGGCCTCGTCGTCCCAGATGGTGGAGGTCTCCGTGTCGCTGAAGTAGCCCGGCTCCCCGGTGTAGTGGGTGGGGTAGATGAGCAGCGGCTCCACGGAGAAGGCCTTCAGGTCCCGCGGCTCGAAGTGAGACATGAACTGAGTGCTGAGGAGGAGGAAGAAGAGGAGGAGATGGGGGGGGGGGGGGGGGGAGGCGGGAGACGGGGAAAGAGGGATGAAGAAGTGATTAGTGCTGCAGAAAAATGTCTATAAGAATATCCCAGAGTCCAAGGTGATGTCGTGTGTTGTCCATAAATGACAACAAACAAACAAAGTATTGAGTTTATGATAGAAAACAGAGAAAAGGAGAAAACCCGTACATCTGGGAATCTTCAAATAGTGACTGGAAGGATTTTTTTCTCGTAAACTAAGCAATTATCAAGTTTTAAAGAGCTTAACTCAACAATACCAAGAGCGTAGCACACAGGGAGGTTCTGGAGGTGAGGCGTCGGGTTCTGATGGTGCCGTTCAGAACCGCTTCAGTTCTCCGCTATGACCGATGACACCGGGGTCAGAGGTCGACGAACACGAAGAAGAAGACATTGCTTGTGCAATAACAAACATGTTGACATGTTGAAATGTGACGTGCGTTATTTCTTTGTACAACGTGAAGAGAAAGGAAGGACCGTTTGGACTATTTTGCTACGCTGACATATTTTTTACTGGAAGTTCTGGTGTTCATACTCAATGCACCGGATTTAAATTGCACCACAGACAGCAGATGTACAGGATATGAAATATAGGAACCGGATACTCTTCTTCACTGCGGCACTATTTAGTCATGACAGGAATGTTTTGTATCTCTCGGTACACACTACATGTTTTGAATTTTGAAAGGAATTTAGGGTCGATAGCTGTGGATAAATGTAGTAGAATAAAAAGCACATCATTTACAATGGAGAGTATTATTCTGCTGATTGTCCTTTTTTGTGAGCATAACAACTTCATTATCTGGTTACAGCTTCTCAAATAGGATCTGATGCTTTTCATATCGTCATATATGATATGTATCTGGAGATCTTTGGGTTTTGGACCGTTCCATTTGTTCCATTTCGGTTTTTGGAGAGTTGTTCCTGATCCGATGTGAGGTCCTGGGACAGGGATGCTGCATGTGTACAGACTGTAAAGCCCTCTGCGGTGAATTTCTAATTTGTGAGAATCGGCTGTACAAAATAAACTGAATAGTACCTGCCTTGATTTATGCAAATTATAATAATCATAATGATCATGTTCAACTCTTTCCTGATGTTTTAGAGACCAAGCGAGAGAATCATTGGCAGATTATTAATGAAAACAATAGTCGCATCCCTAAATAGCATCAAAGTATTATGGACCAAAAAAACGGGATGAGGGATGTTTGGCCGTGACACGTCGCCCTGGCGGCTCGTGCAGACAGAGGTCATCACAGAGGTCAACTCGCTGCCGTCCTGTTTGAGACCCGTCTGCGCCTCACGAGGACGGGGAAACCCGACACCCTCGTTACACTACACACAAACACACAAACACACATTTCCCCCGCGAGGAGGCCTCTTTCACTGGGAGCACTGTCTTGTTCTTCTCTGCCCGATAGAGGTCTCCTTCCCCCTTAAAACAACGTGCGGCATAATCGCCACAATCTAAACCGCACACACAATCCCCCGCTCTTCATGTATGCACCAAAACAAACACTTTGGACACATTCTCCCAGCCATCTTTTGACATTTATGTCCATATTTCCCCCATTTCTTTCCCTTTTTAACAAACTTACCTTCTCTTACTGTTTACCTAGTAATCTACACACTGCTCACTGGACACACATCCCCATGTATTTATATAGTAACGCACACACACACACACACACACACACACACACACACACACATGGTGTCCATCTCTACCCCACCCCCACGCTCGGGCCTCTATCAATGGGAATCCTGTCCCCTTCTCCAACCAGCAGGAAGAGCCGTGCTGGCCCACATTCCTCAAAGAGAGAGAGAGAGAGAGAGAGAGGGAGGAGAGGTGGGTGACAGGGAGGGAGAAGGTGTGCAAAGAAAGTAAAGGTCTGTTGAGGGGAGTGAGGGAATGTTACAAGCAAAGTAAAAAAAAAAAAAAAAACAGAAGTGTAGAAGGAGAGGAGAGCTTTTGAAGGACAGCGGGGGAACTTAAAAGGATGAGAGGATAAAGTAAATGGGAAGGAGAAGAGGCGGAGGTGGAGCAGGGCAGGGCAAGAATCCCCAAGCAGCAACGAAAAAGAAAAGCAGGCATTGTGTACCCAATGAACCCCGAGAACAATCCGTGCCCTGTGTGTGTGAGGGAGCAAAGAAGAAGAAGAAGAAGAAGAAGAAGAAGAAGAAGAAGAAGAAGAAGAAGAAGAAGAAGAAGAAGAAGAAGAAGAAGAAGAAGAAGAAGAAGAAGAAGAAGAAGAAGAAGAAGAAGAAGAAGAAGAAGAAGAAGAAGAAGAAGAAGAAGAAGAAGAAGAAGAAGAAGAAGAAGAAGAAGAAGAAGAAATAATCGGGGAAGGAGGGAAAGAAAAAGGACGTAGAAGTTGAGACGTATGGGGAGTTGAACTGGCTGGAGGTTGTGGTCAACCACACGAGAACAAACTAGCAAAACTACGCCGCTGTCTCAAAAGTCGCCAGCGAGAATGCCTGTTTGTGTCTATGTATAGATAATTACTGTACAGTAGGTCCTTCAGCATCTCTGCCCTCCAGTCCCTTTAGGAGCATGCCCCGGATCCACAAATAAAGCTTCTACTTTAGCATCTTCATGTTTATTCTGAATGTGGATCACCTGATATACAGTGCACCTGCGCTTAGTTATTTGTGGCCCTCAGTTTATATGCGTCTCTTCATAAAACCAGTGTATTTGTGAAAATGCTACTTCTTATTTTTCCTTCTTTTTTTAGCTTTACGGTTTTCTGCATGACATGCCTCAAATACAACTCCAAGCCTTCGTATCGCATACACACGTTATTCCTGTTTACTTTGTGTTATTCCTTCAATATAAAGAAGAAGAAGAAGAAGAAGAAGAAGAAGAAACCCACAACAGGTTTACAGCTGAGCTGAAGAAGGAGAATGAGAATGAGAATGAGAAGAAGAAGAAGAAACCCACAACAGGTTTACAGCTGAGCTGAAGAATGAGAATGAGAATGAGAATGAGAATGAGAAGAAGAAGAAGAAGAAGAAGAAGAAGAAGAAGAAGAAGAAGAAGAAGAAGAAGAAGAAGAAGAAGAAGAAGAAGAAGAAGAAGAAGAAGAAGAAGAAGAAGAAGAAGAAAGAAGAAGAAGAAGAAGAAGAAGAAGAAGAAGAAGAAGAAGAAGAAGAAGAAGAAGAAGAAGAAGAAGAAGAAGAAGAAGAAGAAGAAAAAGAAAAAGAAGCCCACAACAGTTTTACAGCTGACCTGAAGAAAGGAGAAGGAGAAGGAGAAGAAGGTGAAGAAGAACAAGAAGAAGAACAAGAAGAAGAAGAAGCCAGGACTGACTTTGGGTGTTTGTCGAACATGACGGGCAGGAACTCGTCCACGGGCAGCATCCTGGTGAAGGGGTCGGCGGCCAGCAGCTTCCGGGCCCCTTGCTGCGACAGCGCGTAGCCGAGCGTCCAGTAGGAGTAGTCGGCCTTGACCAGGTTGTTCACGCCGTCCACCGACTGCTCCGGCTGCTGCACCTGCATGCGCTTACGCCCCACGTAGCTGCAGCGGAGACACAAAGGGCCGATGACCACGCGAAGGGACGCAAACCGTTACGAAACATTCATTAAGTGAGAAGAAGAACAATTAAATTAAAAGTGTTACCCCCTCATGGTTATACATGCCAGTCACATCCATGTACGTCTAAATAAACCGTCACTCCTTAATTGTATCCTTACCCATAACGTGTGTATTCACCCCTGCTTGTCTGTCTGTGTGCTGGCCGTGGCGACCCTTTGCTAATTAGCTCAGCTCATCACGCGCACCTGTTTGCAATCAGCTAATCAAGCGCACCTGCTGCTCATCAGATGACATGCAGCTGTACATCAACTCCAGCTCTTCACTTACCGTCTCCTGCTCTTGTGTCCTACTCCTGTTATTAGCAATAATTAGCACAAGATATTCTAGAGTTATGGCCAAAAAGGCCAAAGTGACCCTTTGACCACCTAATTCTAGGTCTGCTTGTGCTGTATAGAATGAAATCCCCTCCAGGCGCTCCTGAGATGTATAACTCCAAAAAATTCAAAGCTGTCACATAAAATCTGCGAGTGGGTGTGTGTTCTTACATGAGGTCCCAGTCCAGCTGGGTTTTGTCGATGTCATCGACTATGGCCTGGAGCCGCCGTTTGAACCGGGGTTCAAACCGCACGTCGTCCTCTAAAAGAAGAACCCTCTGGAGGCCGCGCTCCAACACCTGAAGGCAAGAAAACAAGACAAACTCCCTGAAGATGAAAGAGCTGAGGTGTTGTCCAGATTACCTCTTTTCTTTTAAATTAAATCATTCCTGGTGATGATTGTGCTGTTATTTATATCTTATAACAGGGTTCTTACACATTTTGACCAATAGATTTCCATGACTTTTCCATGACTTTAAACCAAATTTCCATGACCAAACATGAACGATTTAGAAAATGTTGCGTATTGAGAGCGTACGCCGGCTTACATTTTGAGCGTCTTTCTTTAAAAAACATATGAATTATTTCAAACTCGGTGTGAATTAACACGTGATTATAACAAATTTCCATGACTTTTCCAAAACTTTTATGATTTGAGGTTTTTTCATCACTTTTCCAGGCCTGGAAATGACAATTAAAAAATTCCATGACTTTTCCAGGTTTTCCATGACCGTACGAACCCTGTTATAACAAGGAAAACAAGCTAAAGGTGGTGAGACAGACTTTCTACTGAGCTTCTCTGTATCGAGGCGCTCTCACCTGTTTCCATACGGCGTGATGGCTGAGGAAGCAACCGATCTCCCCCCGGGTCAGCACTCGGCCCGAGTACGGGTCCTTGTAGCCCGGCAGCATCTCTATCCCCAGAGCCTGCAGCTGGGACGTGTTGAGCGCCCTGAGAGGGACGGAGAAGAGGGAAGAGAAGAGTCATCGTCGGTAAAAAACGGCTTTACTGGAAAACACTCAACAAGCGGCAACAAGTAATACACGGTGTTCGCCAAACAACGGCTGGACGGAGGATTAGGACATTCTCAACGGTGGATTAAAGTAAGTGCAGAGCGAGGGAAGTCAATTGAGGCTTTTGCTAGAAAACACCAAAGCTCTGTTGTGTGGATACAGGCGTCATCGAAGCCGCTGCCCAGGGAGCACGGCTGAAGAGTTCAGTTCATCGTGTGCAGGCAGGGCGCCGCGCGACCTACTTTCCGTCCACGGCGTCCATCAGCGTGGTGTGTATGCCCAGCGACGACATCGTTTTCAACATCCTGGTTCTTCTGTCCAGCCGACGCTTCAGGTTGATCAGGTAAACCTGGACATAAAAAAGAGAAACATTTTAATAAGCTCTGAAACCTCATTCTGAAAGTAGAGTTTTTTTCTTCTTTTTCCGAATGGCAATTTGTCACGTTTTCTCTTTCGTGGAAGCGTAATGCAACAGAAGTTAAGCGGTCAAAGGGCGAAGAAGAAGAAGAAGAAGAAGAAGAAGAAGAAGAAGAAGAAGAAGAAGAAGAAGAAGAAGAAGAAGAAGAAGAAGAAGAAGAAGAAGAAGAAGAAGAAGAAGAAGAAGAAGAAGAAGAAGAAGAAGAAGAAGAAGAAGAAGAGGAAGAAGAAGAAACAAAGAGACAAAAACAGGAGGTGGGAGTGTCTGATTTTAACAGTAAATATAAAAGGAGACCGACGTTGTTCCTCCTTACTCACCTCATCGAAGCCCATGGTGCTCTGCGGGGAGGGCGGGGTGTACAGGTGCTCGGAGGGCTCGATGTCGTGGTCAACTGTTGACCGAGGGAGGAGAGCGGTTAACACGGCAAAAAACATAAATAAATAAATTAAAAAAGTTCCTCTGGATTCAGTCGGTTTATTTAACTTGCTGGATTTAAAATCGGAGTTGGGAGGAAGGCCAAAAGTGAGAGGAAGGTGGAGGTAGAATAACAACAGAGAAAGAAAGAGGGAGAGAGAGGGAGGAGGAGGAGGAGACAGAGGCGGTACGGAGGAGGGGGTTTAGAGCAAAGAGGGTCGACAGGATGTAATCATGGCGCCTCTCAGGAGGTCATGGAGGAGAAGAAACAACCTGAGTGATCAAAGTGTGATGGATAGTAAAGACAACAGCTGTAAAGTGTGTTTACGTCTGTTTGTGTGTGTGTAGGTGTGTGTGTGTGTGTGTGTGTGTGTGTGAACTCACTTAAAGCCTCCGTGATGGTGTGTATGAAACTCTCGCTTTCTTCTTCCACACTCTGCTGCGCTTTGAGGGGGACGGGCAGCAGGCCGTAATGTTCTCTGTTACACACGTACATCGGCACACCTGCAACACACACGCACACACACACACACACATACACACACACACACACGGTTTTGCAAATGAAACCTTTTGACCCAAATTATTTAAATAAACATGCAAATGAGATGACCTGGGGTCCTGAGGCCTCGTGTTAAAAATAAATACAGTGAAGACGAGCCGCCTGGTGCTCCTCTCAAGTGGTTGTTGAAGCTTATTTAGTAAATGATGATTATGTTTATATATATATGGAGAGGGTTCTACATGCTTTGAGGGATGAAATACAGTATGTTCCCCTTGTGGCCACCAGCATGTAGACTACACACATCTAGAGATGAACGGTTTCCTCTTTTAAAGCATCCAGTTGAAGTAAGATGTTTCAATTATCGAGTATAAAACTGTAGGAAATATCCATCATTGTTGTGTAAAATATGTATTGCTTCATTCCTTAATTACTTAATTAGAATGTATTTCAATTGATAAAAAATTGCATTTGATATTTTTTATTTAAAGATTCCTACTTTTTACATGTCAGTTCATTTTGACTTAGCATGGGTTCAAATGTTTGTTTAAACCGGCGTGAGTTTAACTGAAAAGTACAAGAGACATAATAGTGAACGCTAAAGTGTAGAGCAACAGTAACACACATATTTAACCACGAGAAGCTGAAGAATTAAAGCAATTGTGTGTTTTATTGTTCACAAATCTGAAAAAATAAAATCGCCAGAAGAACAATGCATTCAAAAGTTAAATCGTCATTTTGATGCTGTATGTTTACATGCACTATTGTGCATTGTTGTGAGTCGGGTCTGTTTATGTTTATGTGAATGCTTTTGATGTTTACTTTGAATGCATGCAGAAAAATGCCTGCGTCTGTGTCTGTTTGTGTGTGTGTGTGTGTGTGTGTGTGTGTGTGTCTATGCAATGGAAAGCTGGCTATGGATGATTCCTCAAGACAAACACACACATCTATAAACACTGGTACCGTTGCACGGTCATGACAAACACATGGATCCGTCTGTCCGGATCAAACCGGTTTGCCTCCCGCCGATGAGGTCACAGGCGGTCCTCAAAGAGACGCTGCCATGTAGCAGCCCCGCTTCAAATGTGGTAGTTTGCTGCGAGTGGACTTTTTCGTACGGACCTGCTTGACGAGCGGAGAAAGCAAACACCATGATGTCGTCAAAGGCCCAGCTGTAGTCCGGGTGGGGGGGGTAGAAGGCCAGGCCGCGGCTGGACTCCCGCCGCAGGTCCACCAGGAAGGTGCTGTGCACCATGGGGACGGGGTAACAGCCGAGCCGCTTCCACTCCCGGATGGGCTGGTAGTCCGGGGTCCGCTTGTAGTAGCCCTGCGGCAGAGGAGGGAGATGAAGAGGGGGAATCTAGCCCAGCGGACGCGCCGGGTGAGGGGGGGGGTTTATACGCTAAAAGGTCCAAACTGTACCTGCGGGGTGATGCCACACCAGAAGTTGGAGTAGAGCGAGCGGGACTCCAACATGGGAGCAGCCAGGGTCAAGTTTTCAGCCATCAGCAGGTTCAGCACGCGGGGGTTGGTCAGCAGGTTGTCGCTGTCGACAAACTACAGAGGGGGGGGGCATTTTTTACATTTATTTATTCATTTATTTTACTATATATTTTGTATTTATTTTATTGTATTATTTTATTGATTGCTTATTTCATGGCATTTAGGTTGTTTTAATTAAAAAATAATCTATTATTAATATTATTACTGTCATAGTATATCATCATTTATTTATTCCTTTATTTTACTATATATTTTGTGTTTATTTAATTGTATTATTTTATTCATTGCTTATTTCATGGCATTTAGGAAGAATCATTGTTGTATCATTTCATAATAATCTAGTTGTACTGCTATTACTGTCATCATTCTATATCATCATTTATATATTTATTTATTTGACTATATATTTTGTATTTATTTAACTGTATAATTTTATTTATTGCTTATTTCCTGGCATTTAGGTTGTATCATTTCATAATAATGTAGTTTTACTGCTATTACTGTCATAGCATTACATTCTATATCATTACACTTATCATGTTTACTTATCATTCATCTTAAACTCTTTAATTGTTAAGTAGCTGAATTGCTTTCTTCTCTTTTCTCTGGCCACTGTTGTTCTGTCATATGTTTCCATCTCTGTGAGGCGCTTTGATCTGCGCCTGTCTGTGAGGTGCTGTACGAATAAAGTTTGATTAATTTTAACCAGACACTTAAACTGATTTTAACCGGAAACTAAACTTGTATTGTCCGTGTTTATTACAATTTAACTCTCCAGGCAGAACCTTTGCTGTAGCTCTATCTCCCTCACAGAGCCGATCCATTTCCACAAAATTAAACCGGATACACGTTTGCAATAAACGTGACCGACATTGAATTATTGCATATGAATCAAAACGGCATCAAAGTCTTACGAGTATGTAGTCGGCCCATCGTTCCCTGGCAGCCTTCAGCGCCGCTTGCCTCAGCTTCAGCACGTGGTTGAACCTGGAGGGAGGCCAGTGCTTCGGCCCCCACTCGTCTGTGTAGGACCTAAAGACACAAGGCTATAGGTTATTGATCGGTTATTGATCGCCCTGCACGGGTGATTCCTATGGAAGGCGTGACTCACTTGGGCTCCTCCATGGGTCGCCACTCCACGTAGTGGTACACGCTCTGGGCTCTCTTCAGCCATTCTCTCAACATGGCGGTGGTGTTGTCCACGTTATGGTCCGTCGCCGCCCTGAAAACACCAAACGGAAACGTTATGCGAGACGTTCAGGCTTCCACATTTATCCGATTACGCGTCTGATGGACAGGAAGCTCTTCCTCACTGCACCGAGGAGCAGGTCTACACCAAGCTCACACAGCCACCAGGACGCACATCCAATTAACTCGCCCTGACGTTTATATTCGACTTAATCCGAGTATTGAGTCAACAATTGGACACAGAGGTATTGGACAGACGGATGGACAGAACACCAGTGTGTGTACGCAGATGATGTCAGCTCGTAAAAGCCGCCGCTTATTCGTCACCCGTGTGGTTTGAGCGGCTTCGGAACCGAGAGATTTCCACTCGCAGGAAGACACTGCGACTACTGTACGTGTGAGTTTGGACATATAAATCTGTGCAAAAGAAATTAAAAATAACTGTATCACTGTGCACATCCCTATCACTTCTGTAGGAGTCTCAGAAAAGGAACATCGGCTGTCTTTACATTTAAATTGAGCTTTAAAATAGGAACGGCTGAAGTAATTCTCTCTCTCTCTCTCTCTCTCTCTCTCTCTCTCTCTCACACACACACACACACACACTGAGATGGAGTTTTCCACTGCTTGCTGTAATATTCCTCACTGAGCTCCATCCAAAATCACACCCAAATTCTGACTGGCTGGACATGATAACAGTGTTCATACTCAACATTTACCATCAGAATTGCAATTCAGAAATGCACACAGACGCTTATAAAGCTAGAAACACACGCACACACACAGACACACACGCACACACACACACACACACACACATATCTCACACATAAACATGCACAGTCTTGCACTGCACATGTGGATTAGTCAGAGAAGAGAGGCCTCGCGGCTTTGGAATTTCAATAATCTTCAGTCAGACAGATAAATATCGTCACACATCCCCAGCAGCTGTAGAGAGGCGTTGAGCGAGAAGGAGACACAGGGGTTAATAATTTTAATAGCATGTGTGTACGAGTCTAAACTTGGCGATGTGCGACAAAACATAAGGATGTTCACTTTTATGTCGTGGGAATGTTGTTTTTACAGCGGTGTGAATGGTGATGTATCTGCTGCACAAGTGGTGCTTTACCATTTTAAATGTACCTGTTGGAGTGTGTGTGTGTGTGTGTGTGTGTGTGTGTGTGTGTGTGTCGAAGCCCAACAGAGTAATAACGGAGGAAGCCGCCGCTTGAAGATTGGCTTTTGTAACGTGGACTAAAAACACAGTGAAACACCCGGACTCGCAGGTAATGAGTACATGTGCTCACACATTAAACATGTTTTTGAAACCGCGAAACTGCAGGTCGCTGGGGGAGATGAATGTGTTCCTACACGCCGTCGTCCAACAGACAGAGTCCGCTGCAGGCAGAGATTTAACTGGAGGGAACTTCTGGGGAGTTTAAAATTAATAAATAAAGCTTCATCATGTTGGCGAATTACTTAGAGAGCTCATTAAAAGCTAAAATTAATGATCAGACTAACTTTGATTTGCAAATATCTCATAAAAATGCTTTTTCTTTTGCTCTTTATAAATCAGAAAGAATATAAAAAAGTCATTTTGTGCTTTCATAAGCTCTTCTTGGCAGGACATGTGTTTTATGTTTCCTGGGTCCTGGCCGCCAGTCGGTGAAGGTTGAAGGTCTCAATTGAACAATTCGTTCCATAAAATAGTTGATTTAGCCAATAAAAAAGAGAAACATACTCAGGCTCAAATGTAAATAGATAAATCTATCTACTGAGGATGATATGAAATGTCTTTCATGTTCCGGTTCCTCCCGCTGAGCCCTGAACACACACATGCGAAGGCAGTGAAACAAAGAAAGGCTTTTGTTCACACACCAGCTGCACGTTTGACCGAGGACAGAAAACAGCATTAAGTCAATTCATCGCTGCCTCCTTGTGTGCTTCCCTCAAATCCTATGGAGTCATCCTCTCCTCAATTTCCTTTCATTTTAGACTCGCTCGTCCTTCTTCCTCAGCCTTCGGGCAAGACAACCCACCCTAGATGAGCTGAACCGGGCTGTGACCTCGGGGCCATATCCTGGACGTCTGTGACAATATTCAAAAGGAGATCCACGATGCTTATCTCGTGCATCTCTGCAGCAAAGATACAACAGCATGGGCCCCCTCTTCACCCTCCTCACCCTCCTCACCCTCCACGCCCCTCTCTCTTTCTCGTCTCCTCATGCCTGTTTTGAGGAGCTTCACAGTACATCGTAGCCTCGTTAATCCGCTGCCTGCAGCATTTAAAAGTTGGGCGTCCTCTCCCCTTTTCTGTCTTTATGATCAGCATCTGGACGCCACATGTTTCCCCCAGAGCTCACCTCCACGCCCCGCCACTGCCTCGCTCCCCATCGACATACATTTATTCTCCCCTCGTTAGCGAATGAATCTCAGTGCACCCGAACATCTGTCTCGACTCCCCACGAGTGACACCTGTCCTCAAACACAACTCCAAATCGTTGCTCGTGAGGCCGATTGTGACACTAAAGCAGTTTGCGATGCGTCGGTGACATCTGCAGCTCCATCACCGACGGTAACGGGACCATAAGCCCACTTAATGTCTCTCTCTCTCCCTCACTCTCTCTCTCTCTCTCTCTCTAGCCCACTTTTTCTTTTCGGGGTTATCCACTGCAGGAGTGTGTCAGATAACAGGGCGGGTGTCACGGAGGAGAGGGCCGACATCTGGCCTTAAACACAGAGGCTTGTCTCAGAGACTTTCAGGTAAACACAGGCCAGTGTCAGCCCAGCTCTGTTGATTAAATAAACAATCTAATATCGGTGCCAAAGATGACTGGATGCTGTGTGTGATTAGGAAGCAAGAAGGCCTCTTTTCAGACCAGAGCGTAGATGCCTTTAAAACATAATGACTATGCCAGTGTGTGTGTGTGTGTGCGTGTGTGTGTGCTGACTTGGCAGTGTAGTCTGAGGCTGACGTGGCAGCAGGCCTCTTGATGACCTAGCAGGGCATTGAGGAAAGAGGAGGGGTTAGATGGATGTGTAGAGACAGATGGAGGTGAATGGGAAATTCCTCATGACTCTCAGGGTCAACACAAGTGGCCAGGACCGGGGGGCTTGCACTGAAGTGTAATATTCAGTATTCATATTCAAGACTTGGAAAGCATATTCATCATGGTTCGATATCAAGGGAAGACAGTGTTCACTGTGTGGTGGGCGGCGGGATGAGAGGAGCCGCGTTTCTGTTCACGACCCGGACCGTATGCATTATTTTCGCTGAGCGTTTGCACTGAAGCGCCTGGTTTGAAACTAGAGATTCTTTAATTGCTAAATAAGATATTTTCAGTCGGCACAAAGATCAAAAAAGTGTTTCTCTGGTGTGCTTCTGCAAACCGCTCCTTCCCATAAGCTTTACATTGCAGTCACACACTTAAAAAAGTAGTTTTCTACACGTTCAACCATTTAATTATCGGTGCTTAAATTCATAGTACACACATAAATGGACCTTTTTCCTTGTTTGCAGACCCGAATCCCAAGTTAAAAGTTTTCCAGAATAACTTTTTCAATATTTCTTTGTGTTTCTTTTGCAGTACTGTAGATGGCCACTGGGGAAAATGCGTGCCCTTCGCTCGGTATCTAAAGCCCAGGGCCCCAGGAAAGGCTTCCCTGGTACTACGGTTGAATAAAAGCTGTCTCCTGGTATGTTACTACACACTGATGTGTTGTGATCTCCTGGGATGGAATATTTGTTTCTACATTTAAACAAATCTCCAATCTAAAACCTTTTTTCCCTGCAGTTCTGGACTTTTTTTTGCAAACTCTGGTTGGAGGTTCAGTCATAAGAGAAAGTTTCTTCCAGTTAATGTCCATTCACTCTGTAATATCAGCTGGCTGACATCTCATATTTTGAACCAAACCCCTAATTATTGGTTCTAAATCCCATTGAGCCCCACTGCTCTCTTCATGTCAATATAGGCAATTATCTATTGCATAAACATGCTTCAACTGCATTTTAAAGACACATGACAAGTTGGACTGTAAGACAAACAGAGTAGCCAAAATATCTATGATTTAAATAAATTAAATCCATCAGACACACAACACAAAATGAGTCAAACTAAACTCATAAATTGGAAACAAAGACTCAAAAAAAGCAGATGGAGGAACAGACAGTTGTTGGGAAGGACATGAGAGGAGTGTGGTGCGGGGGTGAGCACAAAGAAATTGATGACACACACACACACATGGATGGTGTTAATATTATATTTCCTTCCTATGAAAACACAGGCACCAGTCTTTCACATTTCTCTAAAAGACTTTCCCTCGCTGATGAAGAGTGAACAGTTTCCTCCTCTCACTCGTTCTCTTTACTCCAATATCTTATTCCAAATCCAGGCCTCTCCCTCCCTCCTCTCTTTCCCTCCCTCTCTCCCTCTATAGATGAGAGTGCTCGTGCCATCGTGTGTTTCAGTGTTTGCCAATTATATTATTGCTCTCAACAATAATGCCAGGAAACAGACATTTTCACTTCGAAGGGGAGGGGGAGAGAGAGAGAGGGAGAGAGAAAGGGGGAGGGAGAAAGCGAGAACGCTAAATAGAAAAGTCTCAGGAATTAGAAAGTCCACTTTCTTTGTTTTCTCAATTTTGATTGAACAGATTTGTCGGGCCGACAGAGAAAACTTTCCCATGAATACCTTCAAGCGACCGGGCCGAGCGAGCCGGGCTGTCGGGCCGTCGGGTCCGACCCCGTCAGCTCCCCAGAGAGCGAGTTGATCGAGGCTCGGCGAAAGGCTGGCAGAGATTAGGCTCTGAAGTCACTGTGTTTGGAAAAGTACTCCTATTAAATTACTACTATTAAATTACTACTATTGCCACCATCATTATGTACTGGATGTATTTCCCCTTGATACTGTGCAGCTTTAGTACGGAGAAAAAAAAGAGGCTCAATCCATCTCATTTCACCAATCACATGACGTACGGTCAGAAGACGTCAATGAGCCACAGATCCACAGCCCGGCTGCTCCTCACTCAACAGACCACCAAATATGTATCACCACCAAATATGTATCAATCCACTGCTGAAAATAGTCCCCATCAGATGCACTGTTTGAGTAGCTTGTGCTAAAAACTACAGGGCCCTGCTGTTTTAGCTGTTTAACTACATATCGTTGAGCGGTTTCTAAATATTTTTCAGCAGACAAATCTATTGGATGATTTGACGCATAGATTTGTAAAACCAAGTTTCTCTGCAAGAATCACACAAAAACACCGCTTTGGAAATAACTTATCCAGCATGAAAATGCATAAAAAAAATTAAAAAGTATAATCATTTGAATTAATCTCAGTCGACTAAAACCAAATGACCAATTAGTTGGCAAATCCACTACAAGGGGGCAGCTGTAAGTACTATAGTTTAGTTTAATAACTTTATTAGGTTCTTATTTCATTACAGTTACTTATTGATTTAAAAACATTGTTTCAGTGATGTCATTTCCCCGTTTAAAGTAACTCAAACACGTTTTAATGGATGAATCAAACTCCAGATGTCGTTGCATTACCTGTGGAAAGTGACGGGTGACTTTCTTACTGCCAGATGTTTTAAATCCAAGACTCAAACTAGTCGTGTCTGTAAATGAGCGGTTGGCTTTGATGTCAAATGTTGCTTAAAAAGTTACGGGTGGCTTCTTGAGTTTTTATATCAGTTCTTTCATGCAAGCGATGCTCCGGTCCAGAAGGAAGACACACACTCTTATCCGGGGAAAATCAGCCTGACTTTCTGGAAATTGTGTCAAATACTTGAGCAGATGTTTAAAAGACCTTTAGTTTCCCACACACACACACACACACACACACACACACACACACACACACACACACACACACACACACACACACACACACACACTCAAACCCATTTGTCCACAACGTGACAGTATCGTGATCCAATCGACACACACAGCAAAAGCATATGCTGCTAATCATTCACAAATGCCCACATGCGCACACACACACACACACACACACACACACACACACGATAGCCCATCCCATTTCTGTTAATTCATTACATACACTGGGGAGAAACTGCGATCCGAAGAGGGCCCGAGTCCCTGTGTGACATAACCAGGCACATGCTGTGCTTCACTGGTGCGTTCCCACAGAGGAATGGAGCCTGAGGTGGCGCACCTGGCGCCTGGAGACGATCCAACACAACTGAGAAGATTTTGGCTCGTTTGAATCTTTCCATTATTTGTAGTGTAACACAGTTATAACACATGTTAGTCAGAGGGTGAGTGAAAATAAGCAGCAATGCATTTGCTTTGTAAATAACAATAAAAGCCAAACACACTAAAAATGCTCAAGCTTGCCGTGCATCTTTATGTTTTTAATAGACAAATGACAGATTGATGTATATGTTCTATAGCTACATGTGTGTGGAGATATTATTAAAGACAAACATTGTGAATATCTGATGTTATTGATTCATTACAATGCTAACGTTAGAAATATTGATGACTCCTCAGCATTGATTTTGTCGTGTACACAACCACTTTCATAATGCACCTGTGTTAAATGCCGACTGGCAGTTGGAAGGCGTATTTGCTGAGCCTTCCCACTAGCTCGTATTAAAGCGCAAGTCAAACTTCTCCCTCTTTTGGTCTCGTGATCCATATGATTGATGACATTTTAAGCTGCAGGGAGCGCCGCTTCTGCTGACTGGCTCAAAACAGCCAAACTGAAAAGGAAAACTCTCCAGAAGTCAATCGTGTGTTTGCCACAAGGCAGCGTAAAAAAGAAAACATATATACTCTGCGTAATTGTAGGGACGTAAAGCTAACATGCAACCTCAACATGTATTGGACACTGTGTCCCTTTTCTCCATGCAATTACATTTTCAGTTGCTATGTTAAGTGAAGACGTGCTACTTTATGCAAGTTCCTGCATATTAAATTGCCTTTTCCGGAAATGTGTAGGATGTTTTTTTTTTTTTTTTTACTTTACACACATTTGTTTATCCTTCAAATCTAGCAAGTTGCTCATGCTTGACCTAAAAAAGATGCATCCTCAAATAGTGAACAGGACTTGTTAAATTATGAGAGATTACTTACAGGTAAAACATTTAAAAAGGGAAAAAAGATATTGTGAACCAACATGTAAGTGTCCCATTAGGGTACAGACATGTCCTGCCTCTAATGGGCTCATAAAAAGTCAAATTCGAAAATAAAAGAAATCGTAGTCAAAAAAAGCTTCACTCAGCATTCAAATAGTCCATTTAATACTGTGAAACTCAGAGCACTTGTCAAGTTAAATATTATCCACGCCGTATGACATGGTGATCAAATCATTTTGATTAAATAAAAGTCCTGAGTGAAACTGTATCCAATCATCTCACATCAATCTCCTCCTAGATACAGGTTTCAATTATATTACAGGTCTCTCCCTGTCTGACAGGATCTGCAGTATACACACTATTCTGTTAGTGAAGCCTTCAGCATGCATGTAATTGGGCAACTGTGGGAAAAAATATTGACTTATGGAGTCCCATCGTGCTATTGGTTGCTTCAGGATTTATAGTGGTTGCGCCACGCGGTTGTATAATGATATATACAGTTGGTTGTGAAAAAGGTGAACACGTGGAACGTTCACACCACAAATCCCCAACCCGGCCTTGTCTATCATTATCGTAGGACGATGATAGTCATAAATATGAAATAAGTGGTCGTACGATGAATGAGTAAATAAACAACAAGACATTTGCGAAAGCGAGAAAGCCAGTCGTGCGGGGCGAGGCCGATGACGTCAGCGCTCCGACGGCGTCTTTATGGATCGGTCCACAAATCATCTCCTCGACACCCAGCGCAGCACCTGGGAGAGCACTTCCCCGCAGTGAGCGCAGCCGGCAGGCGGAAAACAATACCAGGCTGGCCCTGACTTGCAGAGAGAGAAGCGTCTGCATTGTGCCCGAAACACAAAGCTACCGGCTTATCAAATCCTCGATGATTTCCTTTGAAGCTGCTTACTAAAAATAGTAGCTCAACGGTTCGCTGGCAAGAGATAAAAGCTCTTCTGAGCCGGGCCTCTCGCTCATTGGGACGTCCCGGTTGGCTGCAATGAGGCTCCATGCGGCCTTGGTTGCATATCATCGATCCTTCTACCCCCTTCCTAATATGTTAGCGTCACTCTCCACTGTTGTGCCTCCAAGACTTTTGGTTAGCTTAGCTTAGCTTAGCATAGCACACAAACTGGAGTCTCCACTTGTTGCTTTACTCGTTGTCTCTTTGGACAAGACATAAGAAACAAGCTAATAATTATTAGAGTTTCGAGGTGCTAGTAGGTAGATTGCTAGCCAGGCCCAGCAGACTGTTTCCGGTATTTATGCTAAGCTAAGCTAACCTGCCACTGGCTTTAACTCAAACGCAACCTTCATTTTAGTCGTCACTTACATACAAGAGTTTAGACTTGTTGCCTGGTCACCAGACTTTCTTTACACTGTTTCTTTGGATAAGACATAACAAACAAGCTAATAATTATTAGTGTACTTTTGAGATGCTAGTAGGTAGATTGCTACCTATGTAAGCTAAGCTACCTAAGCTAAGCTAACCTGCTGCTGGCTTTTAACTCAAACGTAACCTTACTTTTAGTTGTCACTTACGTACAAGAGTTTAGACTTGTTGCCTGGTCACCAGAGTTGCTTTCCACGTTGTTTCTTTGTACAACACATAACAAACAAGCTAATAATTATTAGTGCACTTTCGAGGTGCTAGTAGGTAGATTGCTAGCCAGGCGCAGCAGACTGTTTCCGGTATTTATGCTAAGCTAAGCTGGCTTTTAACTCAAAACCTTAATTTGAATCGTCACTTGCATTCAAGAGTTTAGGAGCAGGTGGCTGTCGTAAACTACTTCGGGAATGTGGATTAACCAACCTGCTAAATGCCCCCTGGGTAATTTCCCGACATTGTCGACCACCTTCTCTCCGCCCGTCCCCCTCTTCCTCTAATGCCCTGCATTCTTTCATTCTTTAACAGCAGAGTGTGAGTCTTTCTCACTGCTCTGCCACCTCTCTGGCAGACCTGCAACTACTTGCAGAGGGGAGACTTGTAAAGGCAAATCTTACTAACTGTCAGGAGCCCCGACCCGGGTTATCATGTGAACAGGCCCAAGCTGGAGGCGTTGGTCCTCCCGGCAGCCTCAGATTGGCTGAAGCCTGTCTAGATATTTGGAAACATGCATGAGTGTGTCATCTAACCACGTCGTTCAGATGTTGAAGACTCTTTCAAGCTGAAAATCAGCTGCGTCCAGTGACTCCAATTACTGTTTTTTCTTCGGGCGCAGAGGAATCCTGCAATCTTCTGAAAATGGTAATACCGGATTGTGAAACTACAAATTAAGTCAAATTATTCTACAAAAAGTTGGATTGTTAGAGTAATGCAATGTAAAAACAAGCTGATCTACCATAAATAAAGAAACGCTAGAACTGTAGAGTAAATTCTTTTGGATCAATGGGAAAAATATGTTTCATCCAGTGTGTTCCGCCTTATTGTAAACTGCATTTCCTCCACACCAGAAAGGAACACGTATCGTTAACTTTTATAACTGCAGAACGCTCTGCAACTGTTCATCCCCATAAAAAAAATTCTGAAACTGCAATGCATGCACATAAACACAGACGCAGCGCAACCCAAACACAGCATCGGAGCAAAGCCTCGGGGTTAAAGAGGGAGCCGGGGTCCTGCTGTTGCTGCTACACTATTACGTGTGTCTCTTCCCTTTTATCACCCTCCTGATTATTATGTTTGATCATCAACATCCTTCTTCTATACTCCACCTCCTTTTGGATTGCATGTTTGAAATGAGTAGTGGGGAGGAATAACAATCCTCTTTTCTGCTCAGGCCTAAAGCCTCCAGAGCGGAACAAGAGGGAGGAACATTGTGTACCCGTCACAAAAAAAAATGGGGCTTCACAGCCTCTCGCTGAAGTTTCCCCTGAACTCTACGTCAATCTGTCCTCCATCTATCGCGACAGGCTGGTGATCGTGGTGAAGGGGAGATACCTGGCTACTCTACGGCTGATGATGGTGCTCTTTAACATCCAGTCCAGCTGGAGACCCTCGTCTCACATCGTCACCCTGGCTCTACTTTCCCGCCCGACTTAGAAATGTCAGGTTTTTAATAATAGGAGCGTTACGTCATCTTGGAGGTAAAAACTATCCCTGGATTTGCTTCAGTCCTTCACGACTTCTCTTCTCTCCTAAACGGTAGTTGTCCTGATGTCATATCATTGCGCTCCAACACACTGTGAAGGGCTATAATGTGGAATTACGGTTTTAGTGAGAGTTGAATTACAATTGGGAAGTTTATTGGGTGGTTTGGCTGACATGCCGGGCAGCGGTGATGACGGCAAAGAGAAACAAAGGAGGCGCAGAGCTGCGAGAGCTACGTGGAGAACTTTACTCAAGCAATTTAGCCAGGAAAAAAAAAGCCAATTAACTTTTTCCCACAGAGAAAAACTCACTCCAACATAACCAGAGATGTTTCAAGTGTTCCAATTGACGCTTGTTTTCTTCAAATGCATCACGCCCACGGAAACAAATCAGCACCGCACTGTGGTTTTTATTTTAATTTGATCATTTAATGTCGACCCTGGTGCTGCGAACACAGGGTTCTCCGTGTGTTACAGAGGCTTGTGTGCGTTCACTAGTAATCTTACTGGATTTATTAAAGCACGGTTCATTATGAACATCGTGGAGACATCAGGATGCTTGACGGGCCACAGATGAGGGGCTCTGCTGCGGCTGAAATAAACAGTCCTGTGTCAGAGGCTGATGATGACGAGGAACTTTTCTCTCTGACACGTTGCTGTGACGATAAACATACTTGGTGTTATCTGCTTCAAATGTACATATCATTTAACGGACTGCAGGGCGGAGAGATGCCACTCATAACTGATGGGGGGGGCCCTGAACCCACTTACAATGCCATGTTTGCTCAGTCACTGAGCTCCAGAGAGAGATGGGCCCCTTCCTCTCTCACTGTATTGAGTTGCTCTCCAGCGCGCAATTATGTGTGTGTGTGTGTGTGTGTGTGTGTGTGTTTTGGTGAGGGTCTCTCTGAATTAGGAACAGACAGTCGCTCAACAAAAAACAACAACAAGGCATTCAACAAAAAGGGAGAGGGTGGAAAAAAGAAGCACAAGAATGTGCAACAGGGTCATGGGGGGGGGTGAAGCATTGCACACATCCACCACCAGAGCGGACTTCACATTCTTCACATCTGTTGCACTTTCACGATCAACCTGCCTGCAATTCTGCCAGCTCAACCCTCACACATTTTACGCATGACTTTTCCCAAAACACACACACATGCGCATGCGCGCGCAGTCTCCCCACTCCCAATCCTGCTGTCAGACCAACTCAATGTCTCCTTTCATCCCCTCACCTGCAGGGTGACCTCTCTGATAACTTTAAAGTATCTCAGTCTGCTTCTTTGGGACCAAACAGACTCCAGCCCCTCCTTGAAGTGACCCCCCCCACACCCTACCTGCTGTGTTAAAGCCCCGTTTCCGCAGGTTAGTGCTGACTCGGACGGGGGTTTAAGGGTTAAGCCCATACCCAACAGGCACAGAAGTTCTTTCATCTTCTCCCACAGCGTGCAATTTGGATGCTGGCAGACACGCGAGGTAAATGCATCGTAAAAAAGTAAGAAAAAACGTTGCAACTGGTCTGCGCACCGATAGCTGACGACGTGTTGTTATAATTAACTCGGGGACACACGCCGCTTCCACGGTAAGCGCGCGCGCGCACCCCTGCACAATTTACGCGTTCTGAAAAAAAGTACACATGCATTTTTAAACTACGGGGAGATGACGGGTAAAACTTTGAAAGAACAGTTGAACCCAAAAGTGAAATTTAAAAAAGCCAGTCGTCTCCATCCTCTACTGCTTCCTCTCTCTCTCTCTCTCTCTCTCTCTCTCTCTCTCTCTCTCTCTCTCACCAGATCGCGATGCGCTCCTTCGGGTACTCCAGCCTCTCGATGCAGCCCAGGTGGTGCGGCAGGCTGTGCGCCGCGTTACGCGCCACGATGGCGATCATAACCTTTGGCTTCAGCAGGGAGGACTCGGGCTTCAGCTGCTCCTGCGCCGGCGTCGCCAGCTCCGACACGTTGCCGGGCACCACGGCGGCCAGCAGCGCCCACAGCACACCGAGTCCCGCGGCCCCGAGCGCCCGCATCTTCGCTTGGGAGAGTCGACCTGGACCTGGACCTGGACCTGGACCTGGACCTGGAGTCCTGAGGCTGAGCGCGAGCGCGAGAGTGGAGCGAGAGAGAGAGAGTGAGCGAGGCGGGGAGGGAGTCACGGTGGGAGGGGGCGAGAGAGAGAGAGGTAAAAGAGGGGGGTAGGCTGGGTGGAGGGTTACTACCCCTCCTATGCTGCTGCTCTCGAGACTCTTCCCCCACTTTTTTTAATGAAAAATAGTGCAAAGCTAATAAAAACAAAAATGTCCCATGAACACACAAACCGCAAATTATTCAGTTTCGGCACTGGATGGTGCTTTCATTCAATATTTGTCAACAAAATATGAAGGACACCGTGTTCTAACACACATCATTACCCATGATGCTCGCTGTTTCCAGCCCGGTAAATGATGTGTCTCCTCCTTAATTCTCCTACTTCCTGCACGTGTCATGTGTCCTTTTCCATAATGCGGTCTCCCCTCGACAGCATGTTGGATGCTGCAGAGCTCTGACATCAACTGTCTGCACTTGTTTACGTCTTTTTAATAGAAGTTGATGTATTAGCAACACTTTGAGTTACAGCAGCAACAGTTTTATATTCTACTTCACCTCCGTTTAAAAACACATTGCAATATTGTTATAATATCAATAATACATGTATTTGTATTTGAAGTTTTGGAGATGCATGGTTTTCACAGGACTTTGACAATATATTAGTCCTTTATTACGGGAAAGCTTTCTTTTGTATTTCTGAGTCAACAGAAGACCATATGATCTCAAATATGGAGAAATACTGTAAATAGGTGAAACAATAAAGAAATAAAGATATTAATGAGCGTAAGTAAAACTAATTGCAGAACTTAAAGTGGCATGCATTTACTGATATAATATAATATATATATATATATATATATAATATATATATATATATATATAATTTATTATTTTCTTTTTCTTTATTTCATATACATTTTCTGATTTATTTGATTATAATAATTTAGGATCGCTTCTACCTATACCGTTTCAGTCTTTTTGTTTTGTACATTATATAGAATAATATTGTATTGTAATGATTGACTGAAAAAAATACACAACAACAAATACACAACAACTGATAAGTATCAAAGAAAAGAAAGATACACAAAACCATCCAATAAAACATTGAACAATCATGGCACCAAAACCAAACATGCAACAAGTGCATGAGGTAATAAACGTCGAAAACCAATATGACTGTGACACAAACATTTCACCAAAATGGCCCCAAAATACTTTCCAACTTTCTCACAGAAAATCAGGTTTCTGTAATTATGTTGTGCAGCTACGTACAGCCTATTGAAAACTATCTATGTACCTCCACCTTGCAGTTGGCATCCATGCCCCCATTGCTATCATAATATCATACCGTGTGTTCTTTTATGATTACAGTAATCCTCTAGTAACCTGTTTTAATTGCGGTGCAGCGGCACAGACAGACGGCTTACCTCCGTCCCTGTCTTGCCTCGGCTCGGTTTATTTAAGCGAGGACCTCTGCCACTTGGTAATGTTTTCCCTCCTCGTTGAGGTAATGAGAGTAGTCTGCCATGTTGGGTGCTCTTAGTCACTGTGAATGAGAGAGAGATACTCATTTACTGTTAAATCATTATATCATTATTATTATCTATCCATATGAATTGTATATTGTTATGTTGTTACCTCTTCATGCTTTGCCAATACGTCTTTGCAACATTAATGTCAATAAAGCATAATGAATTGATTGAGAGAGAGAGAGAGAGAGAGAGAGAGAAATTATTTCAATCTGTCGGGGTAATCCATTAGCTCCCTCTAGTGCTTTCCTAAAGAAAGTTAAAAACTGCAACACAAAGGGGTCCACGACAAAGTCATAACACGCACACACACATACACACACACACACACACACACACGTGCAAACTTGCCCAGACAACACTGAAAATGTACAAAACCTCTGCTCGGGGAAGGCGTGCTGACCTTTTAAGTCCACATTCTGGCTTTCATTCCTGCACAAAGCCGTTTAAAACTAAGTTCAGGGATCAGGATCATCAAACTTGACTGTGTGTGTGTGTGTGTGTGTGTGTTTGGCTTCCAAACTGAAATGAAGGCAAAATGCATACAACAAAAACAAAAAACTTAACTTTCTACTCGGCTCTGGAGAAAACCACCTCCCCCCGTTGGCCCGGCGTCAGGCTTCCACACGGTCCATGCTGCCTTCCCATTATTCAGATGGCTCGTGCGCTCCCTCGCTCACAGCAAAACATCTGCTTTGTAATTTCGGTTGCCTTCTTGACATGCAGCCATGTGTCTGTCTGGAGCTGGACGACGGATAACAGGCAGAGCCGAACTCTATCATTTTTCTTTCATAGTTATGTTTGGGATAAATAGTATGTCTTACAGAGGGCCGAGCTTTTGGTTTGTTGAACTCTGGCTGCGGGGCGAAGCGTATAGCTTCAAATAGCAGGGTGAATCCTAGCTATGTGTCATTCAGAAAATGCAGGATAAATATGTCCCACATGTTGGATATTCTTTCATTCATTGTAGAAGTAGAGACACAGAAAAAAATAATATAGAAGGCTAAAGGATCGTGGCCCCTCCTCACAAAGTTTTTTTTTTTTTTTTACGTACTGATTCAGACAGTTTTCTCCTGAAAGGGCCTGACTGGAGGCTCCGCCCATATGACAGCACTGGGAAGGTGTGTGGGTAGCCTCACACCTGGGCTGATCTCAACAGGAAGAAGAAAAAAAGAACAATCAGAGAAGATGACATGGTGGCATGCTGAGAGAGGAGCTATCAGTCTCTCTCCCCCCTAGTTTAGATTTCTCGATTTAGATTTCCTGTTTTCTTTGACTTCAACTTTGGATAAATAACCCGACTCTGTTCAATCGCTGTGCCATCACTATTCTCCTTGTTCCTCCGTACATTATTTATAATGGGGTCTTGAAGAAAAACAAACTGCTTTGAGCCTCAAACATGAGATATTATCAGGGCAGCACATTAAATTGTAGTTTACGGTCTGGCGAGGCTCAGTGGAAACCACGTGATTGAGGGAAAGGCCTCCGCTCTCATTGAAAACTCATCGGGCTGATGTATGTGTGTGTGTGCATGTCTGAGTGGGTGGTGTTCAGACTGTGTGCCTTCTTCCTGGCTGCCGGTGTGATGCACAGTTCTCATATAGTGCTTGATCATGCAGAGGGAGCCCCACAGAACCAACCGGCAGATGGTGCTCTTGTTTTATCCTTGAAGAGCTCTCTCTCTCCTACACACACACCATGTCTTATGGTAACTTAGGTCCAGACTGTGAGAGAAAAACACTCATCCTGGTCAGACGGTTGGGACTGTTGTGTCACTTTCTGCTGCAGGGTCAGCGGGCCGCCTCCGGGCGCTGTTTGCTTGCCCAGATTATTTTGGATTTGAATACCATTGGAGGAGCTCAACGCAGTCGGGCTCTCTCCGCGTGGATATCCATTTCAGTATTCTGCTGAACATGTGGTGTTTACGCTGAACAATTAGCTTCCTGGGATTTAAGTAGGTCACTTCTTGTGGATGTGTGGCATGAATGCAAATGCATCCAGTTCTACCTTCCAAAAGCCTTCTACCCCCCCCCCCCCCCCCCTCCTCCCATATGCCTTGCTTCTTTGCCAAGGTAATCCAGAGTATGGATCTGCGTGGAGAGGCTTTACATACAAATGGATGGAGAGCCAAAAGAGAAGCTGCCTGGGCCAACTTAGTCACAGGAGTATGGTGTGTGTGTGTGTGTGTTTGTGTGCTGGAGATGGAGGGTGAGACGCACACTTCCCCCCATTGTTGCATCTCTAGATGAATGTGTTTCCAACTAAAAAGAGGTAGATTACTCCAGAGCGGTCGTAGGCAGCAGAGGAGCTGCTGGAGAGAGTTAAGGCGCCGAGCGAAGGCCTGCTGGGCCTCCGGGCGGGGATCCATCCAGCCGTTTTGCATGTAAACACACACACACACACACACACACACACACGCACACACACACAGGGATGGGAAAGACATTTTTTTTTTCACGGTCATTATTCAAATCTGCCAAGAAGAAACACAAACCTTTTTTTGATTTCTGAAAACTAAATCTCCTTTAAACAGTTGCTGACCAATAGATTATCCATTCAGCTTTGGCACCAACAACATGGAAACAATTGACTGCGCCCAAATTGCGCGTTTTTTATTTTTTAATACAAATGTTTGCATGAAACGCGTAAGCGTGATGTAGTACTGTCTCTAATCCACTTCCTTTTCTGTTGTTGCTTTATTATCACCAAAACAAAAAGGGAGACACGCCATAGGAACCTTTAGCTTGAGGGGGAATTTAATATTTACATTATGTAACGTGGGAATACGTGTCTGTGTATATGTGTGTGTGTGTGTGTGTGTGTGTGTGTGTGTGTGTGCGCGCGTAAATGTGCACAAAACCCCAAAACGCAGGTACCTGAAAGGAGACGCATGCCTGCAGCAGACAGGGAGACCATTAGCAGCAACAGGTGTTCCTCGTTGGCTTAACGAGCTCCTGTCACCAGGTAGAACATGGCCTTAAAAAAAAGAAATGTGAAGGAAGGACACAAAGCGAGGTGACCCCACAGTAAAGCTGTTTTCCAGATTGTTTTCTGACCTATTTCCTGTCACTGAAAAATCAATTTCAATGTCCCACCATCTTAGTAATTGAGTTAATCTTCACAGCCAGGTTTTGAGGGGTGGCCCTGGATCTCATATGCAAGCTGCATATGCTGAAAGGCCCGGCCCGTGATTCAAATATAAATACGAGGCCAATCCCGGCAGGAAAAACCCAAAACACAGGATCCTGCCATCGCTCCCAGATTGATTGGCAGGTCTGATAATAAATGGAATAATGTGAGGCGATAATTAAAGAAGCTGTCAACGTTTCAGAAGCCATCGACGCCAGAGCAATATCTGAAATGACAATAAACATGTATTTTTTTTCTTCATCATTAAGACACATTTTCAGTTACGACTGTGACTTTGGCTATGAATAATTCAAGGAGTTGGACCTTGAAATCAAAATCGCAGCCAAGAACACGTTGTACCCTAATGAGTACTCTCACACGTTGTGTTTTATTACAAACACACACACACACACACACACACACACACAGAGAGAGGGGAGTGTGGGCTCTTTATTGGTACTTACGTCAGGGTGGAAAGAACACTTTCTTGCCTATATTCCTGTCTGAGGTTAACAGGCAACATCCGTCGTCTCTTCCTCGCTCTCTCCCTCCCACCATCTCTCCCTTTCCCAACTCCCTCGTCTTCTTTTCTCGCCCCCACCTCGCTCTCTCTTTCCGACTGCTCAACGTACATTTATTTCTCTGTGTGTGTGGGAGCCTTGCTGTGATCACGGGCCCTCGGGGACCCGTTCACATTGCTGATGTGCACAGTGGCTGCTGATTGTAACCTTATGTGCCCCTGCTAGTGAGTCATGCAAGGTAACAAAAAAAAAGAAGAGAAAAAGAGTTTGTGTGTGTGTGTATGTGTGTGTGTTAGAGAGAGACAGTTGGGGAAAAAGCCAGACTAGACTACTTTCATGATGTGGTAATCAACACTGACACTCACAGCATTATGGAATCCAGTCCCACAGGGTGCATAACAGGCCTTTTCTATAGGGCTGGATATTGATTCAGCATGGTTGTGTTTCAGAAAACACACACACACACACACACACACACACACACACACACACTTGTGAAGAAAAGTTGCTCATTAATTACCAGTGGAGGGACAGCTGCTCAGTGTCCTTCCTTGTCTTTACTGATGGAATACTAAACTATTTATTGCACTGGAACAAGTTTGATGAAATGTTAACTAGATATCAAACTCACCGAGGAAGCTTTTTTATGGTCTCTTATCGTTGACTTCCCTGCTCGTACACTCCCATAACAGGGAGCTGTCAAATAATAAACTGCAACAAAAAAAGTCAACACAATTTATGTGCTTAGTTTTGTTTGGATTGAATATTTTAAACCTCTAGCGGAAAGGAAACGGTTACTTTAAAAAGCTCAATTGGAAAATATGTTGTCAAACACCCTATATGTATACAACCAATAGATACAGAGCTACATTACTATTCATTGGAAGACGTGGTTGTGTGGAGTGCAGTTTTAGCTCTGTTTTGGTCTCCACCATCCCAAGATATGGAGCGAGATGCTGAATGCTCGGCAGGTCGTGTATTATGGGATAATCAGAGCTTTTTAATGAAGCGGCCAGAGACTCTGCTGATGAGAGCTGAGGGAGTGAAGCGCAACACTAGGCCAGAAAAAACAAAACAATGGGAACATGTCTGTAGAGCTGAAGGGACCTGCACATTCTGGTGGTAATTTTTTAGAGTTCTTCTACTTTACATTACATTTTGTAATTTGATCTATTGTTAATTAAAAGAAGATCTTTATTTTGTATAATTATGTATAATTATTTAAATGACTCATTTCTGCTGAACAGCGTTATTCAACGGTGGAATTTACTTTCATCCTATTATAAGTTCCATTTATTAATTGACATTTTATGTATTAGTTCATTTAAAAATAAAATAAATAAATGTTATGTTTTAGAAATCAACCTGGGAAGAAAAATATCTAATAAATACTAAAATGCCCTTGGCAGATGTTATTTACGTTTCGTATTTCATGAACACGTAACCTCCCAGACTGCAGTACCGATATCGTGCCAGCAGGCGGCATCGCTCAGTCTGAGCTGTGAGAGAATCTGCCTGGTCTGCTTAGCTTGAGGCGGCGTGACCACAGGATGCACTGCCGGCATGACGGCGCGCCATTACTCAGCTTTCTGTGACACACCAGTACGCACACAGACGTACACACAAAAACACACACGTACACACAAAACACACACACACACACAAAGATGCCACACAAAATAAGATCTTCTTTGTTTTTATTTTTAATAGAAAAAAAAAAGTATCCAAAATAATAGAACAGGAAGTATCCGGTAAAGATGAAACACAAAAAGAAAAGAGAAAAAGTGATCTGTGTCTACAGGGAAACGACGCATCCTCCCCTTGAGCGTAGCCCTGTTTTCTGCTTGTGTGTGTGTGTGTGTGTGCGTGTGTGCGTGTGTGTGCGTGTGTGTGCACTGAATAAAAGCAGAAACAGAGCTTTATGATGCACATGACTGCTGGTGAAATGAAAAGAGATACAATGTGTGTGTGTGTGTGTGTGTGTTAGTGTGTTTGTATGGTTTATATGTACATGCTGAGGTTTGTTGGAATGAGAGAATGCTACGATATGTACAAAACAAGACTGTATGCATGTGGAATGTGTGTGTGTGTGTGTGGGGGGGGGGCTTGGATCTGCAGTATTATTATTATTATTATTATAATATGAAGGAGGATGGATTGGGTTGAGACAGATGATCTGAATTAACACAGCTTCAGGAGGATGATAATGGAATTGGTGATGATGATGATGATGATGATGATGATGATGATGCACTACAAAGGAAGCCAAGAGTAAAACAAACTGAAGAAAAATAACATCAGAAAAAAGGAGGGGGGGGATAACTGAACATGTAGCTGCGAAACACAACAAAAATAAAAAATGTCCTCGACTTCGGAAGGCAGGGGGAGTTTTTAGAGTTTCTAAATCACCGGCTCGCTCCCTAATCTCTCTTATTAAAATATCACACATGTTTCGCTCTCTTTCCTCGCCCGCCTCCTCACCCGTACTCGGTCCCAGTCGGCCCAGTGGGCCCGGCTGTAGGTAGGCAGGCCGAGAAGTTCAGTGTGGACCCTGCTGGTGTTGCGCAACACCTCTGCCGACCCCCAGGGCCTCCTTTTGGTCTCGTGTCTCGTCCCCGACACGCGCCCACCGAGGACACGCCTCCGTCGTGGGAGCTCCACATTTAGGAGTTCCTTTGTCCTTTGTCCACTTGCATGGGGGAAATATGCAGGATCGGGGGAAAAAAAAAAAAAAAAAAAAAAACACACAGGGCGGTGCAGCCGGAGGGACGGATGGACGGATGGATGGATGAGGAGCCGCCGGGTGAAGTCACTCAGTCTGAGCCGACGGTCTCCTGCTCCGTCACGTCCTCCGCCACCTCTTCCTCTTTTCACCTGTCCGCCTCTTCATCGCTCCGCCACCTCCATCCGTACGCTCAGGAGTCTCTGAAGAAAGTGCTCTTCATCCCATGTTCCTCGCTTTCTCTCTCTCTCTCTCTCTCTCTCTCTCTCTCTCTCTCTCTCTCTCTCTCTCTTTCATGTATCCACCACTCTTTCGATTAAAATACTATCTTTGCCATACGTCCCAAAACACACACGCGCTCATACCAACACATATATCTCACTCAGGCATACATACACACACACATCCGCATTCACACACACACACACACACACACACACACACACACACACACACACACACACACACATTGTGACGCTCTGTGAGGGTGAATCTCGCGGGCCTTTGTGCTATGTTCCATCTTCCTCTTCCTCTTCCTCCTCCTCCTCCTCTGAACAGTAGTCTTGTCCCTGCAAAGACAGAGATTGGAGGAGAACATGAGATGTGCATAACGTCCTACTTTAACTCGCTGTGGTTAACTCTGCTCTGCGATAACCGACAGAACACCAAACAACTGGAACTCTAGGCCAGAATGTGATGCTTTCCATCGTCTTGTGCGACAGAGAGGGGAATATCTCTTTTCGGTGGCCAGAATGAACCATTTTGAAGACGTCATCTTTGGGCTTTAGGGGGTTGGGTTTGTTTCTTCGTTATTTTCTTACACGTCGAAGATCAACGATTAAAAACGATCGCCAGATGGATGATTAAAATAAATCGCTCGGTGCAGAACTCATCGAGTAAAGTGGGACATTAGCATTTTGAGCGTTTCTGGCTAATATTTCTGGGACGCCCAGCATCCCCTTTCCTTTTGTTCTCCTCCAACTCGTGAACAAAATAAATTCAAGCTGAATGCTCATTGGCCGCCATCTTTGACCGTCTGGCCAGACGCTGTGCAGAATCCCAAAACAATCATTATAAAACATATATTGAATAGAGCAGCTTTACGTTTATATTCCTGTTATAACCAGATTCAGTACCGTTACCTGTATTTCTACACAAACCTCATTCCCACTGCAGAAAACAGACTTATTTCATTTTTTTTATAAAGTAAGGCATCATCCCAGAGCTGAATCCAGCCATTACTCATGTTCACTCAGACACAACCGGGGAGATGAAGTGGCAGACGAAGAGCAGCCCTCCTCCTCCCCCTCCTCCCCCTCACACACAGAGTGTTGAGCTCGTAAGCAGAGTGACAATGTGGACTAATGGATGTTGTTGTAGTGCAGCCTGTCTCTTTAAATGTTAAGACCCAGCTGTTAGGAGACCCAGTCCATGCAGCCCTCTCTAAACTCACACACAAACACGCACACTCTCTCACCTTCTCAATCTTCTCATCCAGCAGCCTGAAAAATTCCTGCTGGCTCTCTGACGTGTGAATGCTGAGAGAGAGAGAGAGAGAGAGAGAGAGACGAGGAGGAGACGGGAGGCAACAAATACATCATGAGAATTTTCCATTACACTCCCCCCCCCCACACACACACACACATAACACACTTACACACACAGTGTAAAAGGCTGTGGAGGAATTTAAACAATTATTTTCTAAAGTATTAACCCAGTCTCTCATCCGAAGCCTAAATACTAAATACTGTGCAACAACCAACACACACACACACAGTCTGAGGTTGTGTTACATAAACCAGACGCTGTATATCACTTACTTCACACATCGTTATATGCACGTACAGATTGTAAGTTGGATTTTAAAAGGGTCAGTTCAGCCAAAACTACAACACACTATGATGACAACGAGGTCTCACTTCTCATTCAAGTGAACTCTCTATGACCGTTGAACATTTCACAATGGCTACTGCGAGAGCTAAAAGACAAAATATGAAGGTTTTTTTCATTATTTGGGTGAACTGTCCCTTTAAACATGTTGGTGGTCCAGAGCTGTCTTTTTAAACATTATTCACTTTTATTCCGGCAAACGGACACAGCGGAGGCCACTTACTTCGACTTGATGTTTGCTGAAGAGACCTCTTTCTGCTGTTTGCCCCTGTACTGCACATTACTCTTCTCCTGAAAGACACACACACACACACACACACTAAATCATGTCCCCAGCTGGCAGCCGTTGGCCATCGGGTGCAGATATAATGCATGCAGGTGTAATAAAATCGGGTGAAGGTCGGTCACATCCCACCAGGCGCCCTCCCGTGTATTTCTGAACTGCGTGGACAGTTTTCTGCTCCAGTCGTCACCCCAACAACACACCGTGACGCGCTTGTTGTGGAAGACACCCATTACTGGTGGAACCACATGCCGAGGCCGTACCGGAGGCTACCCGACTGGTTTCAACCTTAAGGAGGTTGGGAGGCGCTTCTCCTTGTGGTTGCAGCCCGTTACGCTTTATGAGCTGCAGTAATAGAAATTTGTGGCAAAAATGTTTCCGCCCATTTCATCCGAGTTGATGGGAGACTTTTTCTTTGCAGAGAAAAAGACAGGTGTGACTTTATCAAGATGCTGATTAGACGTAGTTCTCTCAAAGCAAACACTTCAGAGAATCTGTACCCTGACAGTGTTATTACATTGTTATTACAGTGTTATTACACAGCTGTGTGCTCTAAAATTCTATTCTATTTTTGTTTTATTTTACTGGTCACACATAAACTGAAGTATTAGTCAGTAACTGGCATGACCACCCGATGCTTTATGTGGCGCCACACACATCTCTTTAAATTGTCTGACGTCGCTGGATGTGAACGAAGGAACGACGATTTATCCGCCGCATCCCAACACGCTCGCTGGGCTGAAGGGTCCCGTGGACGTGTAGGTCGAGCAACATGGGGCGGTGCATTGAGATGCATTGCACGACGGCTTCGGGTCGGGACATGAACATTTACTTCCCAGCTGTAGTGACCAGCCCGAGGCCCACCTGTGAGGTAATCATGCCGCCTAATCAGCATCTTGATAGAGCCACACCTGTCGGGCAAAGGGCTCACCGATATGGATTCAACAAATGTGAGAGAAACTTGACATTAACCTTTTGTGTGCGAAGTCTTTGATTTAAACAAAAGAACAAGTGTGTTTTTGTAATTATTTTTTTAATCTGTTTTTTGTTGTTCTTTACACTTTTCTTTCTCCCTTCCCTTTGTCTTTTATCCTTAAAGTCCTCTCTTGTTAATGTGTAAAATCTAAATAAACATATATCTAAAAAATAAGACACTAAATAACTCTTAAAAAAGCAAATACACAGTTATTTTCTCATATCAACTCCAGTAAACATTGTTAAAGAGTCTTGGGCAGTTTCATTTGGAGCATGATGTAAAAATAAACTGTGAACACAAAAAAAAAAGTGTTACTTTTATATTTTTTTTATGTAATTTGTTTTATTTATAGAAGTGCAGTTGTAAGCCCATTTGTTGTACGTTCCCAAAAAGGGTAAAGACGTGAGTTGTGTTAAACTGCATGAATCGTTTTAAACGGCTCGTTGTCTTGTTTCTAACTGGGAGGTATGGCATGTTATTTAGAGGCGTTATGGGAGTTATGGGAGACCCAAACCACTGTTTCACACAGCCAGGTAACCTCCAGTAAAGCCACACCATGTGGTTAGACCAGTACGAGCTTTCTACCACTAGTCATTAAAGGAGGTGGAAGGAATTCACACACACACACACACACACACACACACACACACACACACACACACACACACACACACACACACGTGCGAGTGGACCGACCTTCCTCCGAGAGTTAAGCCCGTTGAGTTTATTTAATCCAAGATAAAATTGCAGCGTTTAGAGTCATCGTTTTGAATACGTGAATTGATTGATCGGCAGCTTCAGATGTCGGGTGGACCGGATTCTCTCGATTCTCGTGGCTTCTGTGCGCACAGAACAAGTTTTATATGTATTTTTTTTTTTAACTTGTGAGAAATGCTTCTCGCGCCGCCCGATCGACCGGCTGAGCAGACGGGATCTCACGTCCCTTTAACGAGTCGTCAACACGCACTCAGCGTGTTGACGAGGAGTCTGCCTTCAGACTCAAACACAAGCTTGTTTGCCTCAGGTTGATAAACTTGTCAGGTAAAAGGTCTCGAGTCTGTGTGAGGCTGACGGGCTGTCAGTGGACGGGCTGGGGTGTGTGTGTGTGTGTGTGTGTGTGTCTGCGTCTCTCACCAGGTTCTCCTGGTTGCGTGCGTTCACCCGGTTTTCATCCCCTCTCATGTACTTCACCTCCTCCACGCCCTTCATCTTGTATTCGTCTGAGAAGAAGAGGAGGCGTGATTAAAGGAGGGAGAGAGGCAGAGAGAGAGAGCGAGAGAGGGACAACAACAACATCAACAACAACAAAATGTATTTATCGGACATCTCGCAGCGGACAAACAGCGACCAGATTTCTCTCATTCATCCCGGTGGATGTGATTTGAAAAGCTAAAGCGAATTCAACCTGCGCCACGTCGGCCTCGCCGCATCACTCAAACATTACCGCCGCCGCCGCCGCCGCCATTGATCTTAGTCGCAA
>CM070102.1:20824369-20984369 GCA_036178185.1 Liparis tanakae
GGCGGAGCAGTTCTGCCGGGGGTTGACAGGGCAGAGAGTTCAGGGGGAAAGAGTGACGACGGCGTCAAGAGACCGAACTACTGCCGAGGAAGAGGAGGAGGAGGGGGATTGGAGAAGTGAAGAAGAAACAAGAGATGAGACTGGATGAAGAAAAAGGGGGCGTGAAGAAAGGGTGTCATTGGGCCTGGGATAATCCACACTATCCAGGTCACTTCTATTGTGACACACACACACACACACACACACACACACACACACACACACACACACACACACACACACCCTAACTAAGTGACAGTGACACTAGGGGATAGGACGGGAGGAAAGAGGAGGCGAGGTCCTCTGTAGGGGGGGGGGGGGGGGGCGGCAGGAAGAGAGGGAGGAGGAAGAGTGTGTGCAGAGAACCCAAAATAGAGAGAGACGGAGAGAAGGAGGAAGGGAAGAGCGAGGCCTTGAGCAGGAACGGGAGAGGCGATCTGACCGAGAGAGAGAGAAGGTTTCAGAGAGAGAGGGAGAGAGAGAGAAAAAAAGAGAAGAGCAGCAGCGTCAACACACGGTCACGCTCCCTTCCTCTCTCCAGGGAAAAAAAAAAAAGCGCTCCACTCCTCCCATCTCCCGCCTCAATCTGTTGCTCCTCAAAGAGACGAGGAGCGGAAACAAGAGAGCGGCGAGATCACAGGAGGGGAGGGGGGGGGGGGGGGGAGAGAGGAAAGAGGGTGCAAGAGAGAGAGAGACAGGAGAGAGTCAAAGAGAGGATGAGGAGAGGGGAGAGAAAGAGGGAAGGCGGCCAGAGGGGACCTCCTGCGAATCGTCATCCGCCACCAGAGTGTTGCTCCTAATTCTTAATCGCTGTTAATCCCCTTGCCAACCCATCCTCTCTCTCTCTCTGTCTCCCTCTCTCTCTCATCTCCGACCCTCATTGTGTAACAGCCTGCCAGCTATTATTAGAGCCGCCACTGACGATCATATTCCATCACAGATGAAATTTATTTCTCCAATTAATCGATGGTCATCTTTTTTGGGGGGGGTTCGAACGCCATCATGTCACCACGGTCCTGCGACAGACACCGGTTCTTTTTTTCCCCTTCATTTTATTTCCTCAGTGCTTTTTGTCTTTTTATTGATCGCCGCCGGGATGCACAAATTGATCCCAACAAACGAAAAACCCAAAGTGTTTTTGAAGGAGATTACCAACCCACGGCCGTACGATAAACCTGGAGGGCGGCCGCCGCCCCCGCTTATCGATTCACCCTTGATGGAAACTCTCCCGCCTCGCATCTCCTTTTTTACTTTCCTCGTCCTCTCCAGTTCCAAAGATGAAAAAACAACATTGAGATCGTCCAGAAAGCGACGCCACTGACCGACTCCACCCCCCCCCCCCCCTCCCCTCCTATTAACGACATAGATAGCGCCAATAAAACCGCAGTGTTGACAGTTATTGCCTGAAATGGAGAACTCATTGCGAGGGCAACCGGGGCGACGCCGGGCAATTAACTAAGTGAAGCGGAGCTGTGAAGCTTTTATTGACATCTCCCTCTCTACGTCTGTGTGTGTGTGTGTGTGTGTGTGTGTGTGTGTGTGTGTGTGTGTGTGTACACTAACCAGTGAAGAGGTCTCCGTTGCTGTAGGCCTTGCCGCGTCCCTCCTCATCGTTGGGCACGGCCGACACCTGCTTGGCCGAGGTGCAGCCCATGGCCTCACGCTGTGAAGCCTCTCCTCATCTCACTCTCACCTGGAAAAAAGGGGCGGAGACAAAACATCCGGAAAAATTTAGCGAAACGGCGGGCGCTTTTTTTGTTTTGTTTTGCACAATGTAGTGAGTGAAACACATTTTTGGGATCTGCACCCCCCCACACACACTTTTTTTCAAAAAGAGGACATCTCAGAGCAGGGTGTGCGATAAGATGCCACACTTCATTTATTTAGAGAAAGAAAGAGAGAAAAAAAAAAAGGTCCCGGAGACCTCGGAGCCAGGAAACAAATTCTTCCTCTTTCCGCTTCACAGACGTGTTAATTTCACACCTGGTGTTCAGAGCCACAAACGTGGGTTGAGTCATGAAATTAAAATGAGGGGGGGGGGGTGAAGTGAGCATTTACATGAGCGAGATGATGCAGATTATTTATTTACGGGCTAAATATAGCCAACGTTACATGTGGAGTGGGTGAATAAACAAGGCGACCTGATTAGAAGCTAATGAATTTGCATTTTCATGATATTCACATTAGATTCGGGTGTTGCATTATAGAACGCCATTGATGATTCATTGTTGATTAATACATGGATTCAGATCTTAAGGAATCATTCCCACCGTAAGAAGAAATAAATAAAAATAAATAAAAACAGAACTGTTTCATTACGCCTGAAAACTGTAAAAAAAAAAAAAGATTAAATTGTTCAATATAACATTTTAAAAAGCCTGAAATTATTTTGTATTTTTATGAATATGAATATAACGCATTTCCAAACTTTTTTTCAGACTTTTCCAGGCCTGGAAATAACCATTTAAAAAAAAAATACCATGACTTTTCCAGGTTTCCCATAATAACTTTTTTATATAGCACTTTTAAAAACAAGGATCACAAAGTGCTCTACAGATAAACAAAGCATAAACACAACTTAAATGGTGGCAAAGAAAAAAGACCACACCATAAAAGCATTGAATACAACTAAACCAAACAAATAGCCAATTAAAATAAAAACATAAAAGGACGACATCACTTAAAAGCAGTTCTATAAAAGTAGGATTTAAGAAGTGATTTAAAAGAAGTTATTGATTCTGCCGGCCTTATCTCCAGGACCGTACGAGTCCCGTCGATGATTCAGACGCGCAGCATCAGCACCACTCGGAGCGGCAGTACTCACTCTCTCCTCGCAGCGCCGTTTGGATCTGCATCGACTCCCGAGGGAAATATCTGAGTCATTAGCTGCTAAACGCTTCATTATATTCAGCAGCGAGTCTCTAGCGCCGTGCAGCTGCTGCGCCGCGCCGTGGGTTAATCACAGCTTGCTTGGCTTCGAATAGCCGCTTGCTGTGGCTGGAGATCAGGCGGTTAAGAATGAACCCCCCCCAAAAAAAACAGGTGCAAGCCAGAAAAAAACTAAAAAAACAATGAGCTAAAAGATAGCAAAGTGATCCATTGTTTAAATGATATGATGTATTCCTTTATTCGTCCCACAGTGGGGAAATTCCAAAAATCAAAGCAGCGGTGCACATCAGAGCATTAATACAAAATAATTGTAAAACACAAAACTAAAAATACAAAAAAAAACTAAATACTAATACTAAATATATAAATAATAACATATTGATCACTGCAGCGTTCGCGTCATTAAGAAAACGTCTGAAACGGTCGTCTGTAATAATCTCAACATGTATTTCCAAAAGTGATGAAAGTTGAAGTGTCCTTTAACCAAGCGGCTCCCTCTTATCGTCATGAGGGTGAGAGTAAAACACACTTAACCGGGGCTCGCCGGCACGGGTTGTCAGATTGCCAAAACGTGAAACCCCAAAACGAATCAATTAAAAAAAACAAATGACAAAAGAAGAAATATTGATATATTTGCATTGGTGAAATTTAAATATTTCCATTAAAGGCGAAGCAAATTAAATAGTTTGACCTTTCGGTACAAAAGGTCGACGACACCATCACCATCACAAACGACTGTTTAAAGTGATGCAACCGGATGTAAAAAAAAAAAAAGGAATGGTCCGGCCGTGTGACCGTGACGTAACTTAGTACTCCAAAAGATATGTGGGGAACAAAAGTGTCAACCGTGTTTTCCAGTTACAGCGACCGAGAGACAGCAGCCGATTAACAAGAGAGTGATGAGCCCGGCGAGCACTTCATTAGAAAGAGAGGAGAGCGAAGCGCTCACACACACACACACACACACACACACACACCGGGACAGCTGACACGTCACCGCCAGTCAATCACACACACACACACCGGCAGACACATCACGTTACAGAGAGCCTCCGTGCCACACACACACACACCATATGCCATCTTTGACAGAGCCCGTCTGACTGCTGCCAGTGTTGTACACACACACACCATTAAAAGAGGAAGCCAATGATTACCCATCACTAAAATGAAATCTGCATCTTCAGTACATTAGTGAGAGGAGGAAGAGGAGGAGGAGAAGGAGGGCTGACGGGGCGAAAGAGTCAGAGGGTTGAGATGAAGGGGGATGGAAAAACCTCCTCCTCCTCCTCCTCCTCCTCCTCCTCCTCCTCCTCCTCCTCCTCCTCCTCCTCCTCCTCCTCCTCCTCCTCCTCCTCCTCCTCCTCCTCCTCGCGTTTGAAGTGGACAGGAGGCCGCCGGTGTTTACTCCAGAGTTCGGCCTCCATCCCTCTGGACACGACACACCGGTGTGTTCAAAGGAATCGTTAGTTTAGCAAAACACGGGCCGTCTCATCCTCGCTTTGCCCAGCACCCCTCATCGGGGAAATCAAAGGTGTTGCCATGGCTACAGAGATGCTTGCTAATTGGGTCGATAATGCAGGTTTTAATAATTAAAGATCCCTAAAAAAGGACCAAATGGGTTCCTAAAGCCGTTGAGATCGTGGATCTGTGAACAACCTGCTGACTGGCCGTCTTCCTCTCCCACTGCGTTCCCACATGAGGAAACTCGCTCTACTATCTGAACGTGTGAAATTAATTAAATATTCAATCTGAGACGATCCGTCCAAAACTAAAAGCAGTGCAAGCGTGAAACAAACTGAGTCATGATCCATTTCATGCTCTGCTGGCTTATAAATAACAATACTTGCAATTATAAAACTTCTGACACCTCAAATATATCTGTCCCCCCCCCCCCCCACCATAGTTCCTTTCTGAGATTATTTTGACCATGAATTCATCACATGAGCATGACATTTTATATGGAATTGTATTCGTCCCTGATTCCTGGAAGACAAACTATAATTGGAGGCACAATTATAAATGACCTCATTCACATAAATCACATTTATATATATATATATATATATATATATATATATATATATATATATATATATATATATATATATATATAGTTGTCATTTCAGCAAAGCAAGCACTTACTTGCTGGTTGTTGGTCGAGCTCCAGCGATTGCAGTGAACTAGGCAACCCGGTTCTCACGGTTATTATCACAGATGTGAAGAAACTGACGGACCCAAAGGGAACCACATCAAAGCGTCCGGTTTATGATTCACTTCAATCTCAAATTGTTTAAATATGACTTCTTTTTAAAAAAGCACAGCAGCACTACAGCGAGTACAATGCCAGGGCATAAACAAAACTATAAATCCACGTCTCCCGTGCAAATGAACCATCCTTTCATTCGGCTGTGTGTGCGTGTGCGTGTGCGTGTGCGTGTGCGCGTGCGTGTGTGTGTAGTAGAACATGAGGGAATTTGTATGGGAATCTCTTTTTCAACTCTCCAGGTACACACACACACACACCTACACATGCCTACACATGCACCCCAGCGCCTACTCCAAACACACACACTCACTCACACACTCACACACTCACACACTCACACACTCACACACTCACGCACACACCTGGGAGGTCTTAGAGTCGCAAAGAGAGTTTCAATAATAGTATCTCATCCGCCGTAAGTAAGTAAGTCCAGAGCGGCGCCCGGAGGATGACGAGGCGGAACCCCGGAAACTGCCTGTTGTCTGTCAGAGCATCACAGGCACAGAGAAGCAAAAAAGAGGAGAAGAAAGAGGAGAAAAGAGGAGACGGAGAGGGCCGCCAGTGCAGAATTGAAGTGAATATTAGACGAGCCCAGACTCCCTTCTGACGCCTCAAAAGGAAAGGGTCTCCAGTGAGTGAGCGGCGTCTGTTTGAAGGGCTTTGATCTGTGTGTATTGAAACATCAAATTGAGAGTAGGGGCGCGCTAAAAATAGCCCCAGCCGCCCCAGAGCCATTGTTGTGTGCAGGGATAATGCTAGGCTGGGAGCATCTGGAAGCCACGCTGCTGCTGCTGATGCTGCTATCACTTTGGGTTATTACTCATGAGCTACAGCTTCGTAGGGCGACTATTGCAAAAGCCCAAAACAGCTAGAAATACATAACGGCGGTCTGAGGCGAGGCCGCCGGTGGAGGGACGCCTCGGAGACACGCACAGCCCGGTGCTCAGATTCAAGGGAGACACTCGGGGTCAACTTGGATTACTCATGGCCTGTTTACACCCAGGAAATCCTGAACTGTGCAGGAGATAGACGCCACACATTCATAAATAAATAAAAGTACATTTAATACCATTAAAAAAAGATTTAAAAAAAACGTTTTGCTCTGATTTTTTGAAGTCAGGAGGGTGACAGAAACATGATCACCAGAGAAAAAAAATTATCCTTCGCTCCACCAACTTGTGTTTATTCCTCTTCCATCAACCCTCTGAATGGTCTTCAAATGAAAACCAGAGAGGACAATATGCTTTCTGATTGAACTCCTCCTCACAATACACACTCTGTATCGAGCATCGCATCGACGACACAGAGCCGGGAAACCGACCGCAACAGAAAGGGAAGAAGAAAAAAACTATGGAGGCCGAGGAACACAAAACTCTTTTACAATGACATCAATGCATGCGCTCTCGGTCGGTCCAGAGGCCCCCCCCCCAAAAAAAAAAGAGCCGCTCGCCAATCGCCGCCACATGCGAGACCACGGTGGGGCGTTGCAGTGTTGATTCAACCCACGGGACGGCTGCCTCCTCCTGAAGTGTGCCAATGGGACCGGCTTAGTCTGGTGAGTCAGCTAAGACCCTCACACACACACACACACACACACACACACACACTCACCAACCATCGCTCACACAAGCACGCACACAAATCTGAGCCAACATGATCTGATAAACGTCACGCCGTCTGAAGGGGATGAGAGGTCTGAATAATACCAACTGGCACCCGGCCGCGGTCGGGGCGCGACTCGCTCCAGATGCCCGCCGTCCGTGGCGGGCCGCGGCCTCGCCAAAGTAGCGCATTAGCCGAATTTAGAGCTATAAATAACGCCGCCATGTCAGCTAGCGGAGGTCCTCCCAGAGATGAAACTGAACAGTGTTTGGCCCCGAGAGCCGTTCCGTCAGCGTCCCCCCCCCCCTCTACCCCGTAAGCAATCCTAAAAAGCGGCTGAGCAATAACGAAAGAAAAGCCCCCCCCCCCCGCTCCAGTCAACGCATGTGAAGGCCGAAGAAAACGGGCGCGTTGCCGATGACCACGCCCTCATAATGAGTATCATTTGGTGAAGCGGCGGGCTCGCCCACGCCCGCATACCGTGGGCTGGGTGTCGACCTTCTGCCCCCAGCCGGTCGTGAATAGGCCTTCTCTGCCCGTCGGTGTGTCAAAGGGGGACTCAAAGGGGGACTGGGGGGCGGGGGGGGACCACATACACTCGACTTGCATAAACACGAAACCAGCACACAGGCCGAGCAGTGTGCTGGTTTCTCACAACACAGGGCTGAGCCAGAGGCGGAGCACGCCGCCGCCGAGCCTGAAAAACTGGCTGGGCGACGGCAAGAGGGCGAGAGAGAGGGAGAGAGGAAGAGAGAGAGAGAGAGGGCGAGAGGAAGAGAGAGAGAGGGATGCAACAGGTTATCGGTTCTCTTTAATGGACCCGGTTGGCGTGTGGCTTTATGATCCGTTTCCCACGAGCTTCCTGTGAGCAGGAGCGGCCATCCGTGATGCAGATTCCTGGTAGAAGAGCTGAAAGCAGGGGGGGGGCGTGGCCAGCTGGAGGGGGCGTGGCCAGCTGGAGGGGGCGTGGCCATCTGGAGGGGACGGGGACGCGCACTCTGCATCCTTGGTGCCGCGTTGCGATGTACTGGTCGTGACGTTCTGGTCGTGACGTTCTGGTCGTGATGTTCTGGTCGTGATGTTCCGGTCGTGATGTTCTGGTCGTGACGTTCTGGTCGTGACGTTCTGGTCGTGATGTTCCGGTCGTGATGTTCCGGTCGTGACGTTCTGGTCGAGATGTGACGTTCTGGTCGTGATGTTCTGGTCGTGATGTTCTGGTCGTGATGTTCTGGTCGTGATGTGATGTTCTGGTCGTGACGTTCTGGTCGTGACGTTCTGGTCGTGATGTTCTGGTCGTGACGTTCCAGTAGTGATGTTCTGGTCGTGATGTTCCGGTCGTGATGTTCTGGTCGTGACGTTCTGGTCGTGACGTTCTGGTCGTGATGTTCTGGTCGTGATGTTCTGGTCGTGATGTGATGTTCTGGTCGTGACGTTCTGGTCGTGACGTTCTGGTCGTGATGTTCTGGTCGTGATGTTCTGGTCGTGATGTGTCGGTTTCCTCCAGCGCGGTTGGGAGGCGAGCCACACATTTCTCGCCGCCTGTGGTCCTCTTCCCTTTGAGGTTAATGTTCCGTCTCGTAAAACAAAATGTCTTTTATGACGCTCGTGGGCGTGAGTCGTGATTTTATTTTATAGAGAGGAGATTAAATATAAACCGCCGTGTCGATAACAGAGAGGTGGATACCGCCACGCTTCAGAGGAACACGGCCGCGTGGAGCTACGGCTGGAGGATGAAGGTCTGTGCAGTTGATAAATGTTGTTCATACAGGATCGAAAATGTGCAACATAAAAACAGAGGGAACATCGGAGTGGGGAATAGGCAAACTTATTCTTAATGCCTGGAGAAATCAGACAACTATTTTTACGACATGCAGACCCAGAGAGCCGGTGGAGGGAAGGGAGGCCCGGCAGAACCTGAACCAGGACTGCACAAAGCAGACGGTCAGATCCTGCTCAAGTAAAAGAAATTAAGATTTTTTTCTTAAAAGGCATCTAGTGCAGAAACGCTGCCGCTTTAGTCCACAAGGAACGGCGAAACCAAAACACGATGAAAGTTCTCCGTCGTAGCGTTAAAGGGAAGGATGACGAAAAATGACCAGACGGTGAAAGACGGAGAATAGAATTAAACACTCTGACATGTTCTAACCGACACCGGGTGCTACTTATGACATTAGCGATGGCTCTGTTCCTCTCGAGGGTCCCAGTAAGCCCACATACACACACACGCACGCACACGCACACGCACACGCACACGCACACAGAACCCAAAGCAGCCAAATGGTATCCAGCCATTATACATTTCAATGTTTACAGTTGTACTTTCCCCACTGAATCCCGTCTAGATGTCAGTAGTCGAATCCATGACTGCAGAGATATATATATATATATATATATATATATATATATATATATATATATATATATATATATATATATATACACACATATACACACACACATCACCTGTCGCCCAGCCGGAGACACGCCCCCCGAATGAATAACATACAAATTCAACTTAAAGAGCACACAAAGAACAACCTAAACGACATGTGTGAAGCTGCTCGGCGCCACGTGCTGCGAGTGTGTGGAGTGTGTGCAGTGTGTGCAGTGTGTGGAGCGTGTCGAGCGTGTCTTTACCTCTCGGTGACAGAGCAGAGTCTCAGTACAACTGCTGGGCCAACGCGCCATAATATTTACTCAAGCTAGGCAGCAAATGCTGCACCTCTCCTCTTGTCCAAGTGTAGACACTCCATCAGTCTGACAAGCCTGGGAAGCCATGCCAACACACACACACACACACACACACACACACACACACGCAAGTGGACAGTAAAGGCTTCTCCCGAGTGGTGTGCTGCTGCTACATCTCTCTCTCTTTCTCTTGCGTCTCTTACCTCTTCCTCACTGGTGTAATGAGCTTGATAAGTGGTTAAAGAGGGAGGGATGGGCGTGGACACAGATTTGAAAAAGGGGGGGGGGGGAGAGAGAGAGAGAATAAGGTAAATACAGGAGCTCCTCTGTTCACGTCGGGTGAAACAGTAGCCGGGACGCGTGACCGACAACGAGAGAGGCTCACTGCGCTGCGACGAAGGCGTGCGAGGAGGAATAGGAGCAGGTCTGAGACCAGTTGTTACATAAAGTCACGTTGGCAAGAGGCCAATGTTTTTACTCCAGGCCCGTGAAGAAGAAGAAAAAAAAACAGTCGGGCTGAAATTGAGACGTCTGCATGGCTCTCGCCGTTTCTTTGAGCTTATGCAGAGAGAGAGAGAGAGAGAGAGAGAAAAAAAAAAAAGAGGGAAAGCCGCCGCTTCGACTGCTTTATTTCTCAAAGCGTGAGACCCCCCCCCCCCCCCCCAACCAGTTTTATTCCCGCCTGCTCTGCTTTCACCCGGTTTGGGACCGAGAGGTGAAAGCAGGCCAGGGCCTGAGGTGGAGAGCAGGATAAATAAAATAAAAAATAAGGGGCTGGAGAACGTAAGTGAAGAAATGCGTGAGGGATGCTGCGGCTTCCTGCTGCGTTGCCGTGACACTCGAGTCAGAAAGAGAAGCGGGAGCATCAGGCGGGTCACGAGGGACCAAGTTCGGCTTTTCTAACGTGCACTTAGCAACATCGTCGGCCTTTGATTTGAGGTATTCTTCTGTTCTTTAGATGCTTTTAAAAAGGTATATTTTAGGACTTCTTTAAAAAGTATCTGTCTGTCCTGGCTGAGGCTCCTTTCACGAATAAACAGGCTCTGCCATCTCCCTGTAGAACTGTAACAAGGTGTCGCGTTTCTTTCTCCTCTTTGATGCATTCTGGTTTAGGATGAGTGAGTAAGTGCTGGCTCATCACATCTACCAGCAGCCCGCTGCACGCGGCCGATGGAGCCGAGGCAAGGTCGAACACGCTTGTTGTTCTCATCCTGAGCGAACAACCCGCCAGGCAACAAGAGAAAATTAAGAAAGAAATAAGAGAATGGCATCAATGTTAATTAGAAATCACAGCCCAGGAACTAATAAATATCAATATCCTGTAATTGGCTGCAGGATACCTCTCGGATGTCAAGTCGCGTCGAGACGTTTCGGCGCCATGACGACGACGTCGTCGTTCTTTTCTCACGCTAACCGGGGGTTCTCCTCGCCCGTCAGCCGCGACACACGCGTGTGTCACGCGGCGCCGGAAGCCGTTCGCTCAAACGGGGAGCGTTGGACAGAGACGGGGTGGCGCCGACCCGGAAGGTCGCTGTGATTCACGACCCGGCAGACAGCAGCTGATGGGAGGGAGGTCATGACCGGAATATTGATACGCAAATAATAAGAATAACAACAACAAAGGCTGAGGCGGGGTAGAACACAACGGTTATGCTTTAGATGACAACAAACACTAACTGCTGGTGTGTAATTTGTTATTTCGCCACAACGGAAATTTATCAATTAGTCGTCAGGCAGGCGATTAATCAGCAACTATTTATCACTTTTTCTTTTTCTAAACGCCTCGTCTATTCAGGCATTTTTCATGAGATGAATCCTAAACTCTTGCTAGGTCCTAACCGTAAATAATGATTAGTTGAGGGAATTTGCCTATTAATTGATTTGCCAATTAACCAAATATTATTCTGCAACTGTTTTGTGAATTGTTTATGATATTTTGTCAAGCAAAGAGGCCAAACATTTACGTTTTCCAGCTGCTCGAATATGGGGAGTTAGTTTTTATAGCCACTGTAAAAAGGTAATTTAATTTTATGACCGTTTTGGTCGGACAACGCAAGATATTTGGAATATGTCAACTTGGGGTCTGAGAACTAAAATGGGCTTATTTCACTACTATCTGCTGTATACAAACAAAACTAAATGGATATTACACCAATATTTATCACTGTTGAGGCGTCAAGCTAAATCAAAACAACATATTTTAGTTCCTGAAATGGCATGCCGTGTTTTCTACTAAAGTTAAAGACGCATAGAAAACCAACTGGACCGAACAAACGTTGCACATTAAAAGTGTTAATCACATAAAGTAATGCGTGTGGGCAAATCGCATTGCTAAAAACCCAAGACCCTCGTCTTAATAGCTCATATTTGGGCTTTTTTTCGAAGGCTGAACGCTCCATTTCTGTTCTCGCGTCACTCCGACGGTGGAGCGGTCGTTAACAAGGAGACGGCCTGCGGCGATGCCATCACACACCGTTTTAATCTCCGGAGGAGAGACGGGGGAACGGATGCTCTCCGCCTGATGGGAACACTGTGCAGGAATCACTTCAGAGGGAGGAGAAGAGATAAGAAACGAAGAAAAACAAGGAAAAGCTCAAATCAGTGGCGTCTCAACTGGACCCAGAGGTCAGACTGCACTGTAAACACAGAGAGGGAGGCGCTGCTGCATCATGGGACGCAGGCAGAGCATGCACCGCCAACCCCTGCTGTCCATCCTGGAGAGGGATCCTCCTCTGTTGCTCTCCTGAAGGTTTCTTCCCTTTTTTTTCCCCCTGAAGGGTTATTTGGGAGTTTTTCCCTGGTCCGATGTGAGGTTTTGGGTCAGGGATGTCTATGTGTACAGATTGTAAAGCACTCTGAGACAAATTTGTAATTTGTGAAACTGGGCTATACAAATAAACTGAATTGAATTGAATTGAATTGACTCAGAGGCGACCAGAGAGCAGCCCGATGGCACAAACGTCCCACATGCACCCGTCTGCAGGTCGACTGCGATGCAGCTGCGCAGACGGGCGCATGACAACGAACACGGGTGCATCTTTTTAGTTGTTTTTTTCCGCGCCGCAACATTCGCCGCTCGAGCATCAATTCCGGACGACCGGATCGACCGGTGGGGGCGGGGGCCGGGAGGGATCGTGTTGCGCTGCCCTCGTGCTTTCTGCACCGCGAAATAGATGAGCTCATCACAGCTGACGGCAGAGAACACACACTGGATGGAAGAGACAGTCATGGGAACTCCCTCCCACGACAGAAGAAGAAGACATCCTGGGGAGAAGACATCCTGGTAACCATGGAAACCCTCCACCTCCTCCTCCTCCTCACACAGTGACATCACATGTTTGAAATCATGACCCGGACAAGGGGCCAAAGCAATCAACCTGACCTGCTAGTTAATCAGCTCAAGGTGAGGAGGCCACAGGTGGACAGGCCGGACGGGGCTGATGATGGCGAGGATGATTGAGGGGACGAGGAAGAGGGCCGGGACTAAGAATAGATCCGAGTGCGCCTCGGAGGAGAGGGACGGAGAGGGAGTGAGGCGGAGTGCGTTTCAGTCTCGTTGGCTAGCCACCGGAAACCATAAGCCATATGTGAGCAACGACACACACACACACACACACACACACTATGCTCCGTGATGAGCAAGTGAGTGAGGCAGATGGATGAAGACAGAGAGATAAATCAAGTAGGCGGGGGGGGGGGGGGGGGGGGGGGGGGATTGCTGGTACGTGCTCGTAGCCCGTATGACCCTGATGTAAGCCGCCGGTGACAGGATGCTGTACGCTCTGTGCCACTGGCCACACCGTCAGACTCTGACACCAGGGTGCTACACACACACACACACACACACTGGATGTCATGGTCTGGTGTTGATCACACGGGAGGGGGAAATCTACAGTAGCTAATGGCCATATGGCACATTTAAGCGCAGCAGTCATCGAGCCCCATATGGCGATGCAGTGGGCACGATGGGGTCTGAGGAAGCGGGGAGGGGAAGCATTTGAAGTGGACTCACGGTGAGGTTTCTTTAGTTAATGAGTCTGCATATAAAGTCCAATTCCAGCTGCTCTGACTTTCCTTTTATTAGTATTAATGTCTTGATGAGTGTCTTCAGTCTGCGGCGGACATGTTTCAACAGCAGTAGTGAGTAACAACCGTTACTACTTAAACCCTATTGGTGATGTGTGGTGGTCAGCAGGAGGCAGCGGGTTTCTGCTACCCCGCCATGGGAGCTGCGAGGCGGGCTGGCCGTGCAGCAGCAGCAGCCCCCCGGCCACAGGGCTCCGTCCCGGGGCTTTGAGCTGCAGCAGCTCCCCGCCCGGCCCGGCCACGGGGCTCCGGCCCGGTCACAGGGCTCCGGCCCGGGGCTTTGAGCTGCAGCAGCTCGGCTCAACAGCTGTGTCCAGCTGCGCTGCACGGAGGACACTGGGCGCTTTGTTCCCCCACAGGGGGAGGCAGAGCCGCGGGCACCGGGAGTGAGAACGGTCTCACCTACGGTTTCATTTCCACGAGAGAAAAAAAAGAAAGAAAGAAGGTTATCCCTCCCAGCCCCCCCCCGGCACCAGGCGGCCTTACAGCGGCAGCAGCCGGCGGGGGGACCAGGGGGACCGGGGGGGGGGGACCGGGGTGGTCCATCGGACCAGGATGTGTGGAAAATTTCAAATGCGCCCGAGCCAAACACACACACACACACACACACACACACGCACACCAACCCCCTCCAAAGAAACGTGTACACACACGTACACACACGTACACACATCCCCCCCTTAAATGCCTTCCTTGACGCTTGTTTAAATCGCCCGTGAAATGAGGATATACACACATACACATAAACGCTGCCGTCGCGCCACCGACAGAAACCCCGTCGACAGACGCGGAGCCCCCGCGTGCAGCAGGAAGCAGAGCGCCGGGGAACCACGGAGCAGCTCTCGGGAAACAACAACAAAAGAGAAGAGTGAAAAGAGGGAGAAAAGAGGAGCCGCGAGCGGGCGCGTGAAGGTGGGGAGGGTACGGTGACACCTCCGGGGAGGAGGAGGAGGAGGAGGAGGAGAGGGGGAGACGATTAACAAGTATTTTTTTTTGGGGGGGGGGGTTGCCCCGAGTACTTACTCAGATGAACCGGTTCTCCTCGGTCCACTGGAGGATCGCCGGGTCCGTCTTCCGGCTGCGAGGAGTCGGGCGGGATCTGCGCCGTCGGGAGAGCGCAGAGAGCTCAGAGCCTCGAGGACTGCACGTAAACTGTGGCTTGCGTCATTTCACCAGGATGCCACTATTGCGCGCAGCAATGCAGCCATCTTGCCGAGGAGTGCCCCACCGCCGACTCACCAATCAGTGCCGCCGGGACCCGAGCTGCCACGAGCCCTCCCTGTGTGTGTGTGTTTGTGTGTGTACGTGTGTGTGTGTTGAAGATCGCGCGATACAATGCGCAGGAAAACCGGGAGAAAAAACAAAAAACATTGACAGAAATATACTGTTTTTGTTGTTGTTGGTAAACATGTTTTTCTTCTTCATAAATATACTTTATTGTAGTTGGTGTGAAATCATGACTGAGTTATTTATGCTCTACTTTAATTTAGTGAAAGTGTAGCTCCATCTCGACCAGCTGTGATTTTTAAATGTAGATTTCATGTTTGTAATCCACTAATATGTGGAATAATATTCTCTAAAACCTCTTCCCGTTGTACTTAAAGTCCACGTTTCAATTTTGGAATAATTTGAATGCAGTAACATATAGTATTTTCTTTATCTTATTAAAATATATGAGTACTTTCCACCAGTGCTGTACTCAGTGAGACAGTCACACCTTGGTGCATGCTGAATATTTTCCAATTAAAATTAATGTTGACTGAGATGTTATGCGAGTCCGCCCACTGTTTACTCTCATGGAAAGAACTGATTAAAAACAATAAAAAACAATTACGCTTTCTCGTAAAAGTCAACATGTCTCGAGTTCCCTCTGGACATCCAGTGCTAAACATCATATGAGGGCGGCGTTTACAGCATTTAAAAGTGTTGCAACATTTAAAAACAATATATAAGTAAAATAAACCCAATCCACAGATCTCATAAACCCAGAACACGGATTTTAAAAATAGCATGAACTCAAATAATCAAGCCAGTTCTTCCCAATTTCCCTCTTCATTTTTATTTCATTTCATCATGTTAACTTATTGGCATATTTGGGCTCCTTCCAATCAGTCAGAACTCATAGCGCCCCCCTGTGGCGCCTTACAGGTGTGTAATTGGTCCCACCACGCAGCTGGGGGGGGGGGGGGGGACCAGAACCTGAACGAAGCGGCACTATATTGTTTCAGTCACTATATCTCAACAAATACATATTTACATTGACAGATGACTTCATACTCTCTCTCTGGAGGAGATTATATACATACATATATTATATATATATACATATATTCATATTATATATATATATATACATACACATATTAATTATATATATATATATATATATATATATATATAAAAATACCATCAAGCCATAAACACATCCTGCAGCTCATTCAATGTCACTGATTCCCCCCCACACACACGCCCACCCACCATGAACTCACATCAATGCATACGTACGATAAAGGCCCGAGACCATGAAGATTGTAAATGCATCATCATCACACACACACACACATACGCGCACACACACACGCACGCACAATCATCACATTTACAAATAAAATTAATTGGTCGGTTGATTAATTATTAGTTGTCGGAGTGGCGTTCGTTTGGAATCAGACGCATACGAGGAGTAATCTGGGGTGGAACGTCGAGACGCCCGTTACACACGGCGGGCGACACTTAATGCATGACATGGACCCCCGTCTGCATGGTCCGTGTCATTCATTAAAAAAAAACAAGGTTTGTTATGAAACAGAAACTGCGCGAGAAAGCGAGGTATAGGAACCCGGGTGTCTCTCGACCCTAAACTACCGGGCCGGAGAGGACGACCCGACGGTCCGGAGATACAGGCCGCGGGCCGCCTGGGGGCACGGCGAGACCGTCTTCCTCTGCTCCCCCTCTTCCTCAGCTCCTCCCTTTGAGCTCTCCGGATTGACACCGGGGGGACCCGTGCAGACGCGCCCCCTCCCGGTTTGATCAAACCGCGGTCGCGCGGCTCGAGGCGCCCGGCGACCGTCAGAGCTCCTCCTTCTCCATCTGCTGGAACGCCTCCAAGTCTTCCCGCCAGTCGGCCAGCAGCTCGTCCGCCGACTGGCCGCCCGAGTCCGCGTCGCCCTCGGGCTCCTCCCCGTCCTCGGAGTCTCTCTCCTCTTCGGGCCGAGTCAATTCATCCCCGGCGGCTTCCACTTCCGGTGGTCTCGCATCCTCCGCAGGACTCTCCTCCTCCTCCTCCTCCTCCTCCTCCTCCTCCTGCTGCTCCTCGGGGGGTCCGACCTCCTGCGCAGGACTCGTGTCTTGCTCAACGGAACCGGCTTCCTCCCGCTCGGCAGCCGGTTGGTCGAGCTCCGACGTGCTCGTCTCCGATTGGCCGATGGGCTCGAATGAGGTGGGGGTCGTGGCCTCCGTTAAGCAGTCTTCGGTGGGCTCGAACGAGGAGGGGGTGGTGGCCTCCGTTAAGCAGTCTTCCTGCGATGCGTGCAAATCCACACCTGAAAAAGAAGAGAGGAGCGTGAGAGAGACACACACACACACACACACACACACACACACCTCTCGTCCTCCTCCGCAGTCGGTAATCTATACAACATGGCCCCCGGGCAGACGCTCTCTATCGAAAATAGAACCCTTTTCATTGTGAGGCTGTCAACTGTAACAGCGTGATGCTGATGGTGACTCATGTTTCCCCAGAGGACAAAGCCTTTTCTCGCATCGCTACACAACCGAACCGGGAGAAGACAAAACTGTCAAAAAAAGAGTTAAACTGTGACTTTCGAACGGATTCCGGTTCGGAGCGTATCCGGTTTCTAAAAGCGGCGCCGCTGTACGTGTGTGGGATCACTGCGAGGACACCGGGTAACGGCTTTAGAGACACCTACGAAACACCTCGGCTCAAAGTGATGCAGAAAAAAAAAAGGTTCACGCTATTGTTAATCCTAGACTAGATTACTGCACCTCCTTATTACCAGGCTGCTCTAATAACTTTACTTAAGTCCCTCCAGTTGATCCAGAATGCTGCAGATCACATGATTGTATTAGCTGCTCTGCACCGGCTCCCTGTAAAATCAAGAATCTCATTTTAAATTCTTCTGCTCCCCTACAAAGTCTTGATTGGTGATGCTCCATCATATCTGAAGGAGCGTGTAGTACCATACTGCTCCACTAGAGCGCTGCGCTCACTACATGCGAGGCTACCTGGGGCTTCTAGAGTCTTAAAAAGTAGGATGGAAGCCTTCAGGTATCAAGCTCTTCTTTTATGGAACTATGGAGGCAGACACAGTCACCTCATGTAGAGTAGACATAAGACTTTCCTCTTGATGGTCTTATAGTTAGGGCTGAATCAGGATCACCTGGTCCCGCCCCTAGAGATGCTGCTATAGGCTGCTAGGCTGCTGGGGGACGTTTTAGGATACACTGAGCACCTCTCTCCTCTTCTCTCTCTCCTTCTGGACGCGTGTACGTCTCTTCATTGCACATTACTAACTCTACTTCTTCCCCAGAGCCTTTGTGCCTCTCGCCTCACAGGGGCCATTGGACCTGGCTGTGTCTGGAGCCACTCCTGGCTCCTAGGCCCCTGACTCCTTGCCCCTGCTTCCTGCATCCTGCATCCTGCATCCTGGCCTGACCTCATTGGCCCCGCCTCTTTCTCCCTGATGCGTGCAGATTGTAAAGCCCTCTGAGGAAAATGTGTAATTTGTAATTCTGGGCTATACAAATTAAACTATATTGAATTCATAAGGCTCCAGGTCATCATTGAGTCCCGGTGGCTTTGAGCCATAAATACTAGGATCTGAAGTAAAGTGTAAGTACAACTGTAACTTTTGGTTTGCTCCAGAGACTAAAGAGACGTGAAGAGCTGCCGTGTCCTCGGCTCGGAAGGGGAAATCAGAAATGACAACAGCGTGACGGCTCTAAGGCTCCCTATCAAAGGCAAACAGAATCCTGTGGTTGGAGGGCAGTTAGAGGAAGGGATGGAGAGATGAATGGAGGGAGAACACGGATCAAAACGAAGGATGCAGAATGAGGACACCAGATGAGGAAGAAGGAGGAAGAGAATACTTACCGCCGTCAGTCAGGCTGGCCGGGAGAGGTTTAACTTTGAATATGTTGGCTGCTCATCCAAAAGGAGGGGGATGAAGGAAGAAAGAGAGAAACCAAGAAAGAGAGGAGAGGCACCGTTACAGTTCACCACGGGGAACAGAGGGATTTGGCAAATGAGGAAAAAGAGGAAAAGAATAATGATGCAATATTGCAACAAGTGTGTAAGAAAAGAACGAAAAAACCCTCCGCCAACCGTCCACCGCTAGAACCACAGCTGGTGGGCGGCTCGGGAATGAGTCACGATCTGCGAGACTTCAAATAAAGCCCGAGTCCCTGCACCCTCATCTTTATTTCATGAAGCCGGGCCCATAATGAGGCTGTCAGTGGCGAGCGATAAGCGCGCCGAGATGTGATCAATCTCATGGAGAGCGCCAGCGTGGCGCTGAAAAGGAGGCGGGTCTGAACATTTGGGGAGGAGGCGTGTGATGGATGTCCCACCTCGGTCCCTGGCTTTGTCGCTCAGCAGCACCTCCGCCTCTCTGTACTCCTTCAGCGCCTCCAGCAGGATGTTGCCCTCCTTGTGGAAGAGGAAGAGGAGCGGCATGGTGATGTCATCCGTGCTGCGGCCGTCTCCCGCCATCTGGAACAGGGGCGCCGTGTCGCTGCTGCTGCCCTCGTTGTCGTCTGAGGGATGGAGGGAAGTTAGCCGGGTACAACTTTCGGTGAGAAATAAAATCATTGAAGTCCTTCGCCGAGGGACGAGTGTCTGACATTTTGTAGATTTAACGATCCAATTTAAACTATTTGATCAGGGGTGTCAAACTCATTTTCACCATGGGCCACTTCAGCATCACGGCTGCCTCTTAAAGGGCCGGTGTAACTGAAACTGTATAAACTACTCCCGAACATATAGTTAAATAACTGTTATTGCAATTAATTATGGTTTATTTTAGTGTAAAAGTATTGTCCATAAGAATATTTCACTAATATTAAAACATAAACACATTTCATTTGAAACCTTCAAAATAAAAGTATAGGATTTTTTCAAGAAAAAGGTGATCATATATCTTTCAAGCCGTCAGGGGCCACACAAAATGACGTGGCGGCCCGGATTCGGCCCGTGGGCCTTGTGTTGGACACCTATGTATTAGATGAAAAGAAAATGATATGGAGGTTGTAATAAAGTTTTTACGGGTTATACAGGAAATTCCCAACTGTTTCGAAAGGTCCTATATCCGACGCAGCTCACCGTTATTAAGCTCACTCGAATCCTGCTGTATTATTAAGTTATTACCATGTAATGTGCAGGAGCCTATTTCGACTCATCCGTCTACGAGGTTAGACTTATAGAGCCCTAATCTCGTCAGCGAGCGGCGCCCCCTTCCGTCTCGTCGCGGTCAGCCGCTCGCACTCACCGATGACGATGCCTCCGATGGCGCCGGCCTGCTGGATGTGCCGGGCCTTCTCGGCGAACATGCACTGGCCCCTCTGGAGCAGGGCGATGTGGCCGCGCACGTACTCGCCGTTGGTGATCTCCGTGCAGCCGCTGTACGGCTCGGCCACCGTCACGAAGCCTCGTACCTGCACACGGGCGCAAAAAAATAAATAAAAAGGGAAAGAAGGAAGGAACGTTTTTATATCACGGGGTGCACCGCGCCTGCAGGTGCGCACGTGTTCTCGTCTGCAGCAGCAACAACAAAAACAAAAAAAAAACACACTCGTCTTTTCTAGCGTTCCAATTCGGAAGAAAATAAGTGCCCTCTTAAAAAGTGAGAGGCTCTGTGAGGACAACACTAAAGGAGAAGGAGAGTTAAGTGCTTGGCAAAGCCACAAAAGCCACTCACGCCCGTGGAACTCTTGGACAGGTCGATGCCGAACTGCGCCGGGCCGGCGGTCAGCACGACCCGGCCGAGGAATGGATGCGAGACGATCTGAATGGCCCTGGGAGGCAGCTGCTCCTTCTGCTGCTGGCTGGACAGCTCCATCATCTCCTGCATGAAGCGCACGCCGTCCTCGGCCGCTACCGCACTCACCGCCTGTGGCGGGAGAGGGAGAGAGAGAGAGAGTGGGAGAGAGAGAGAGAGAGAGAAAGTCAGGATGGAAAGAACACTGTGATTTTGTTTTTTTGTGGCAAAAAACATGTCCTCCATTAGATAAATGGCACCAGTAGCATATTATATATTATATTGTGTGTGCTGAGAAGTTAACAGTACTGCATCATTCATTCAAACTTAATTATTCCAGCTCTGGATTCTGTATTTTTTTAATTTATTTTTTTAATCAGCCACTAGCGAGAACATGCCGATGTTAATCCATGTTGTTAAACAGTTAACCTGTAAATTCCATGTACATGCATACGCTCATACATATACATCTGCCTTCATCTATGTATTTTGTTTCTTTAAATAAAACATAAAAAAGCTCACACACACACACACACACACACGTGTGTATTATTTTTTTCTCAATACTCTGACTTTATGATGTTTTGTCCACTGTGTTGACGTCCTCTAGGTGTTAAGTCTACGTATTGTCTTTTGTCTTCCAATAAAAAATGTAATACAAAAATTAAAAACAGTTAACCTGTGTGGCATGCTGGACCAGCTGCACTCGGCCGTCTTTCAGGTGGATGAGACTGACTCCCATTCTCCTCAGCAGCTCCAGATGTTCCGCGTTGTTCGCCATGAAGTCCTGAGCCCTCAGTGGGGGGCGACCCATGCCGGGCTCCCTGCGAGATTAAAAAACAGCGTGGTGGCGTTTTCGGAGACACGGATAAGTGCAGGCACACCACCGGGTCACACCTGGATGGACACATACCGGTAAGGAGGGGGGCGGGGGCAGCTCTTGTCCACGGCGCTACGGATGGGGTCTCTCAGGTTGCGGGGGTAGGCGGGGTCAGGAAACAGGAGGCGGGTGTTGGGGCAGGTCCAATCGAAGTTGGAGTCGTCCAGCTCCTCCTCGAACTGAATCAGCAGGAGCGTGGCGTCACAGGTTCCATTAGCAGCCGGAATGTTTCCACGCTAGATTTTTTAAAATAAATCCCCACGCCGTCCATTACCGTTCGGTTTGAGGGGAAGAATGTGGCGTGCCCGGCCGTGGAGAGGGACAGGGGCAGCAGGTGGGCCTCGGTGGTGAAGACGTAGTCCTCCACGTCGAACGGCAAGTCCTCCGCGTCGGCGAACAGCAGGAAGAGGTATTTGAACATCTCGGCGAGGAAGAACGAGTCCATTCTGGCAGGAGAGAACAACGTGGACGAGGATGAGGAGCAGGGCGCACTTACACTGCTGGGTCACTATCGGACCGTCAATAAGGGCGTCGCAGAGCCGAGCCAGGGTCATCAGCTTATTGAGGACCCTGGAATATATATATATATATATATATATATATATATATTCATGTTCTACAGTCTGCATTGCTATGTGTATTTCACTCTTCTTAATCAATGCATCAAGCTCATTTGTATGTGATTATGGCTCCACTTAAATTATTCTGATGGCAAACTTTTTTTTTTCTTAGCTTAAAGAATTTATAAAAAAATATATATTTTCTTAAATTTTTTCAAGTCAGAAATGTCTATTTAGAAATGTATACTTATATTATTTGAACCCATCATGCTTCTTAAGTACACAGCTTTCTGACAACTACAACGAGTGATCCTTATAACGAGTGTGTGTTCATCCCAAGCGTTTAATGAAATAATAATGCTTCTTGTAAATAACACCATGGAAGGTTTATTGTTTTGAGTTTTGCATTTGCCTTATTGATTTTAATGCAAGCCTTTTGATATCGTTTTAATAATTTATAGAGGCTTTAATCCACTTCCACTCTTAGCAGATAAATCAGTTTTATTTTGAAAATTCAAAAAGGAAACGCACTTTTGATTTACATTTGAATGCAAACTTGCATTTATACAAAGTGTCATAGTTTAATGGACCCGTGTGAGGCTAGAGCTCTTACAGTGGGGATAGTTTACCAGTTTTAATGAATGTAGCGTCACCCAAAGAGAGAAAATAAAACAGTAAATTCCGCAGCAGTAAGTTTCATGCCACTTCATATCCGGGGATAATATGATAATCGTTATTCCCCATCTCCTCTCCTCACCTGTCCTCGTGGCTCCCGGTGCGCACGTCCTTCATCGCAGCGAAGCCACAGGGAACACGCGCAAAGCGGTTGAGGTTGTCCAGGATGGTGCGGCCGGCCTCCAGGTAGTACGGGTCACCGGTGGCCTGGGAGGAGCAGAGGAGAGGAGGGGGATGGGAACAGAGGACAGGACATGAGGAAGGCTCCAGTGGCATCAGACGAGACACACAAGACATCAGAATGCCAAAGGCAGAGTAGCTGCAGGCTGCTTAACGACTGCAGAAATGGAGATTGTGCGTCTGAAATTCTGAGTCCGAGTCAAATGTAGCGAGACAAAAAAATATGCCGCATGAGAATCAGCATTCCCCTCCGCACCGCGGAAGGGGAGCGTCGGCGTGACGACAAGCGGCCTTGATGAATTACCTTGTAAAGGAAGTAGGTGCTCTCTGCAAACTCGGGCCTCAGGGGGTGTTGGGCCCAGTGGACCCTGAAATCAGTCGTGAAGGCCTGGGGAGAGACGGAGAAGGACGAAGGGGTCAGCGCACCACCCGGCGCTTTGCGGTCTGCGTCACGTGAAACCAGAGCTCGCGTTCGGAGGTTATTTGAGACCGCGGAAGAAGAAGAAAAAAAAAAATCAGACCGCAAATCTCTTTCTCTGTGGAGCGGTTTAAAATCCTCGCAGGGTAATTACAGTTGGACACACACAGAGAGGCGGATTACCTCTGGGAGGAAGTTGTGTTTCTTCGTCACTTGATACAGCATCTCGTGAGTCTCGATGGCCGGACGGATGTCTCCCTTCAGCACCTGGGACACGCAACAGTACGGACAGCGTGACGAGGAGGAGAAGATGAAGAAACAAACAACTCAATTCACGCGATTCCAATCTGACCTGCAGTCCGGGGAAGAAGGCCAGCAGAGAGTCCATCCAGGTGCGGGCGGGAAGCAGAGGCTTGTGGATGTGGACGTCCAGCAGCAGTGGAGGCTGGCTTATGTACTTCATTATAGATGCATAGTGCTAAACGGGACATGCACAGAGGACAATATCAACAGGCGTGTGGTGCTCGCTGATGTAAACACAACGAGACAGATGAGAACTAAACAGAAACCTGAAGTGCACAAACATAAACATTTAATGGTGCTTTTGTTAAAAACACCACAGTGAGGAAACGCTATTATCCAGACAGAGAGGCACCAAATTACTACGTTCAAGTGTCTGTGTGTGTGTGTGTGTGTGTGTGTGTGTGTGTGTGTGTGTGTGTGTGTGTGTGTGTGTGTGTGTGTGTGTGTCCTCACGATATTGAACCGCTGCAGAAACAGGTCATCTCCCAAGAGGATGTAAGCCTTCAGCAGGTATTCATAGTACGAGTCGATTCCCGCTCCCACTCCGCTGTCTGGGGGTGACACAAATCAATCAGCACACTTTTATGAGACAAGAAGAAGAAGAAAAAAGAAGAAGAAGAATCTGATGGTGTCCCATGTTTACCCATCAACCCTTTCATGACACCTAAATCCTCTCCTCCTTACCCAGACAGGAAGATTGCACCCATATATTACATGTTCCCTTTCCTCACGTCCTTGTCTCCTCATCCCTCTCTATCTGCCTGCCCCCCCCCGTCCCTCTCTCACCCCTGCGGACCCACTCTCCAGAGTGGATGTTGATGGTGGTTCCCACCAGATTGCTGTTTCTCTGTCTCTTCTCCCACAGGAAGTCCAGAGCTCTCCGGGCATGAATCTGTACAGAAAGGTGCATTATTGATTTGACATTTTTTTTTAGGGGGGGGGGAAATGTAGTAAAAATCCATCTGCAGAAGCTGTCGACTGTGAGAGAGATTAAAGTGATACACCGTGTGCTTGATCAGCGGTTTACTGCTGCCAGTGAACCGGTGCAAAGAAAGAGTAAGACTCTGACATCGTCACATACTTCATATTTTAGACGACGTTCACATTCATCTATTTTTGCGAGACGCACATTGATCTACAGGCAACAGAGGAGAAGGAGCGCTCCCTGAAGACGTAACCTGGATAAACAAAGCTTGTTTGTTGAAATAGACGACGGCGTTCGGAACATCCAACAGCTCTTTGACCCGCAGGTTTTGTTTATGAGAACAGTTTTGCAAAAACTATTATTATTTTTTTATTTTTTTTTATTTATTTGCACAAAAATAAGTAACAAATGTAACATTATTAAAAAAGACACAGAAATGAGTGCAGGTGAGAAAAGAAACCCAAAGGGCTTATGCAAGGTTCTCACCTAAAGTAATGAATAATAAACAAGAATAACATTAAACGTGCTAAAACAAACAACAATACACATCAAGGAATACAAAACACTAAGTAGATGATGAAAAGGCTTGATTTACCAGGCTGGCCCTTAATCTATGTTTGAAGTTACTGAGTGAAGATGAAGAATTAGCAATAAGAATGTGATTATTCCAGAGTAAAGAACCTCTGTGTTTGATGGAGAACTGGCTGAGAGTGGTACGGCTGAAGGGAGGATGGAGATTAGCAGATTGTCTGGTGTTGAAATCGTGAACTTGAGAATTGGTCTTAAAATATTCTTTGAAAGGTGTAGGGAGCATATGAGCATATTAGACGTAATAATTATTCAAAATAGGAATTATTCCTTTAAAAACATGTAGTTGTTGTTGTTATGAATGGTGATGCAATATATATATATATATATATATATATATATATATATATATATATAGCATCACCATTCATACTTTATGAGACAACATCATAAATCTGTTTACACTTATAACTCTATGATTGTTGATTTTTTACAATGTTTTCTTCTTTTTTTTTAACATCATAAGATTCCACTAAATCATAAATCCCAACATGTTGATGTGTTAATGTAAGAAATGGAGGATCTTATGAACAGATACCTCAAACACAGGATCTCCAGTGAAGCGACTTAAGGCGGCAAACTCCAGGATCATGGTTCCGGCACACGCAGTGCAGGTGTCCGTTTCTGTGCCTGTTCTCGTCTCAGGACCCCTGACACCAAACCTCAGGTTCACCTGTCAGGTTCAGAAGAACAGAAGGGGAGGAGAAATCATTACATTATCTGTTTTTAGAGTCCCCGTTGTCTTGCAAGAGACTGTGCATGAAAACTAGTCAGACGGAAAAAAGATGTGCTTTCAAAAGGCGGAGACAGCTGCGGCGGCGAAGCGGAAAATGGAAATATGTAGTCGTGATCCGAGAGGGTTACAAATGTCAATGTGACATAGTGCAACCCTGGAAGTGTGTGAACGAGTTCAAACATATTCAGTTTTTGTAGTACATGAACAAACAGCCCCCCAGCCATGCAGTATTCAAAATTCATCTCCCATTAATATTCTTTTCCAATCCCGGTCCAGATAGTCTTTGTGAAAAAAATACTCTCAGCAAAACCTAATTTATTTTACTGCAGTTCAGCATGAAGAGCTTTTTTTTTTTTTTTACATGACATATTCAGAAACCAAATCTCAAAAATTGGATAATATGGGACAGAGGGAGAAAATAAAAAAAAACTGTGTTAGATGCTTTTGTTGGACTCTCTCTCTCCCCCCCACCCCCTTACAAACACCATAGAGCATGGAGGTGTGTGCCGGGTGGAGGAGCAGCACGGGGGCATCTCCGCCTGGGTGTCTCACCCTGGGATAAGGAAGGCCACTGCTGGTGTTGAAGGCCGGCAGCAGTCGGTGGCCCAGGTCTTTGGCCATGTGCAGGAGCTCATCCTGGTACCACTGCATGTGTTGACCTTTATCCTTCAGCATCACAGCCATGGAGTGCCCTCCCAACAGACCTCTATACACACACACACACACACACACACACACACACACACACACACACACACACACACACACACACACACACACACACACACACACACACACACACACACACACACACACACACACACACACACACACACACACACACACACACACACACACACACACACACACACATAGACACACGCATAAAATTAAGCACTGCAGCATCCAGTGAGTTCTCATCACTAGTGTGTTTTATTTGAGCAGCTGCTCCATACGCTGTGACTCACAGAGCACACTTAATGGGGTATTTATTAACCGTTAATATGTGTCGTTGTCTAATCCGATCTCACCCGAGGACTCGTATGTTGGTTTCGAAGACCGATACCACAATGTCGTTGTCCAGCCTCACATCGGTCAGCACTCTCCTCACTGCGGCCTCAAACTCGGTTGTCTTGTTTAAAAGCTGCCAATGAGAAAATAAAACATGATTATAAAAGATTCGGCTTAATTATGGGTTGTTTCATATCTTAAAAGGTGGACTGGGAGACTCTGGACATTCTTCAGGCGGACTGATCTCAGAAATATGTAATTAAAGACTTCTTCTTTTCTTTTTTAAACATTGACATTTCAGTAGAAATTCTTTCAAGCAGTATAGAATATTGTATAACAAAATGTCACCAAAACCTCCTCCACATTGTGCTGGTCTATTAATTTATATTAAACTAAATTAAATATATTTGTATAGCCCAAAATACTAAGTTGTCTCAGAGGGCTTTACAATCCGTAGAGCACACAACATCCTCTTGAGCCAGAGCATCGGCAAAGAGAAACCTCCGGGACAGCAACAGAGAAGTGCAACAGGTGTCATGTTTACAAAGTTAACAACGTTATATAATTACGACCTTGTGTCAATAATAGCAGAATAATTATGGAATAATTATGACCAGTAATAATAGCAGCAGCAGTGGATATAATAGGATAATAATTATACTAAATACAGCCTCAAATGAACTACAGAAACTATGACTTTTGGGCAAAAAAAAAAACACCTACCACCAGAGTGTCCAGTGTGTCGATGAGGGTCAAAGAGAACCTACCAGAGATAGACACTTATTAAGCTATAATTACACAAGACAATGGTTATTCAGCAATGTGTACACTTTGTCTCCACCTTTCCACTTGGCAAGGGTTTAACCAGGTGCGGCGATCTGATGTTTGTATGTGTGTGTGAGCGTGCGTGTGTGTGTGTACCAACGTCATCATGGCTCCAATAGGTCTCAAGGGACAAAAGTCAGGGTGTTACTCACTTTCCAAGCGCGTCGTCTACGTCACCTCGGCTGGGTTCGAGCCCACGGACTCTTCCTCTGCATGTGAGTGGCATAAGCTCATCTGCTGGGTATGCATGGTCCTGGGAAACACACACACACACACACACTACATTGGCCTTTTTTTTCCCTCAGGGGGCTAACTCAGTCTGATTAGACCAAAGTAGTCTTAAAATGCATTTATCTCCAACATTAAAGACATGGCAATGAAGATGCAGCAAAAAAGACAAACACTGGAAAGTCCCACTGCTTTGAAGGGATCCAGTTACATTAGATAACTTGCCATATAATTCTGATATGCGTGGTCGAACATCTCAATCACTTGGTTCCTTTGTTGAGGGGGAAAGAAAAAAAACATACACGTCACTGACGTGTGGAACATGTATTTATAGGGACACGCTGTGTGTTTTTGCCAACTCACCTCAACCCGTGCCTCTCCTCCCGTGACATGGCCTGTCCGAGGCTGCATCGTGCCCCGAGCAGCACCAGTAAGAACAGTACTTTCGGCATTGTGGTGGTGGGCAAATTTGCAGCAATATTTATAAAACTACAATTTGATCAGTCCCACAGCAAATGCCTAGTCATAACCAATATATCCGCCCTAACCATATAGCTCAAACTAACAACACCAGAGAGACACAAACCCACACCACCCCATTAATGTTATACCTCTGAGATCATGTTAAAGCACTTGTTATTTCCTGGCCTAAGATGAACCACTTATTCATGAATAGGTACAGAAAGCGTCATGTAACCATGCTCGTTAGTTTCCAATCACACGCAATCTGTTCCTCAGCCACCACTCCAAACGCAAGATTACACCTCAAGGACCGACTGTGTGCAATGTGCGCCTTCATGTGTGCGCAAAGACCGCAATCAAAGAGTTCCCAGGAATGTTGTCGGTTCAAGTCAGGAGAAATCGACGTGGAACTGATAGAAATGGCGCGGGCATTAGTTATACTGCACAGTTGGTCTGTCACAGTTGGTTAGTCACACCTGTGTATTTGCATAAACGGTGACCCGGACATGGCTTACTGTCCGCAGGTGTGACACGTTGACACGCACCGACGATAACGTCGTTTCCTGCGATCTACTAATACAAATCACAAGAACACTGGATTGTTTAGACGTAATCTTCGCACAGCAGCGATCAAATGAACGGCTCGCCTTTTCGGTTCAATCACGACACGTCGTTAAGACTCACTGTAAACCGAAACAACACACGCGGATTCACAATCGGAGTCTGTCTAAAATCCACAGATTGGACAACGTGCAGCCAAATAAACCACAAATCAAACCAACAGCTCCGTGAAACAGTTAACACCAACGTCCGTTATCCCTTTGACGTGACAACTGTAGATATGTTTTAACATGGTTAATTATCTTTCACCTCTTGACATTTCTCTCGACAGCCACTCAAGACGAGCAGCCGACCACTTATCAGGGTTTATTCAACCAGTTAGCCAGCTGGGCTAATTAGCCGAGCTGGCGACACCGAACCGACGGACTAATGATACAAGAAAATCGAGAAAAACCCGCGTCTATTGATAAGCGGCAGACCTGACCGAGTGATCTTCTCCGTCATTCGGGATATAAAGTGGTCAATTTGGCCGTAAACAGCTGTTGAGACAAGCTACCCTGCCTGTAAAAAAAACCGGATGCAGTTGCGATGAAAACGTTAACAACATCCGCTTCCTGGTTCATGGGTTTATTTCGCCCTGGGTTTGGCTTGCCAGACAGTAATATCTCGAAGGACGGAGAGGCAAGTCGCTTCTCCTTCGTTGTGATACGCAGACATTACTCTAGATATATGTATAACCCCATTATTACGTGTATATAATCGTATCATAAGGTTATCCATCAGTTTAATAGCGTTTTAATTGGTTAAACAAATAGTCATAGACACCTGAAAGTCAATGCTATGGAAATAATACATTGCAATAACCATCCAGACTGTACTTATGTGTGTTGCCTTATTGTGCTCTGAAAAAATATCCGACAGCTCTGACCCCCTACACCCAATTGCTTACATTTTCATGGCTGTGATAGCGTAATTTCATATTTCATTAAAATACCGCTTAGGATATAATTGGCTCTAGCCATGTTAATTATTTACGTGAAATACACGCACCTTATTAAATGGAAAGCTTTTTTTTCAATAACTTGTTTCAAAAAGCGTACACGCCCTTTGACCACAAAATAAGCTTATCGTGGATGTGTTATGTAATGTTATAGGATACTTTATTTCTCATAGTTTATTTGTATGAGATGGCATGCCTACACTTTTAGGATATCCAAACTACTTATACATTTGTGCCGACGCTGCGGTCATGTGAGGCGGCATCCGGGGGATACTCGGTCATGTGAGCCGCCGCTTGAAATGTAATGCACATCTATTCAAGGTGTTACGGCATGTACGGCCCCAAAAGCACGAGACTCATTTGTCAGGAATTATAATTATGTTGGACATTACATGAAATAATATAATAACAACATATGGAGTTACTGTACTGTTTATAAAATAAAAGTCAGATCAAATTCAATGTATTCATAATTTCTCAATATTATAACTGTTATTAAAGCAGATCCTTAAAAGGTTATATTCTATTTAAACTGGAGTGTTGTTCATGAGGTCCCCTGCTAGGTTCCTGTCTATTCTTTTAAGATTTTACTGTACTGTCTTTGTAAAAATTAAAAGAAGATATTCTTAATTTCCCAACATTTTAACTGTTATTAAAGCATATCTTTCGTAGGTTATATTCCATTTCCACCGTTTTTTTTGTTCACGGGGACTATATGTCTCAAGGTTTCCTGAGCTTTGACTTACATTGTGTTATATCACATTGGACAAATCATTGCAAGTCTCTGTACCGTAACACCATGAATAGAGGTGCATTACATTACAAGCGGCGGCTCACATGACCGAGTAGCCGCGGATGTCGGCTCACATGACCGCACACATATTTTTTGGTAAGAAAGGTTCCTAACTGAGTGCAATTACCCGGAAGTCTCTAAGATAGGCATTTGTTGTATTCCATCTCTACAACATTGTAGTTTCAACGCTTCAGACCGACGTCACTACACTAAAAGTGGTTAGAGTTAACGCGTTACGAGGTCATTCTTTGACTACATTTCCCATCAAGCTTTGTGGCGTCACGTGATCGCTTCATGTGACAAGCGCCAACCTAAGCTGCATCTACGAAGGCATCCTGAAAACTAAAATTGATGTCCACGCCGCGCAGAAGGAACACACGCAACGTTACTGGTAAATTAAGCAGCAAGACACGTGACGTGTACAGATTTTAAACATATTTAAATGTACTCTTCTTAAATACATCGATGCAAGCCTAAAATGCAGTATGTCTTCATTTCTAACACAGTGTTTCCTGTGTTTGCATGTTGCTGTATCTATGTAATTGTAAACATGTGGGACGTTGAACGTTAACACCTCTTGCTTCTTCTTTTTTTGTATCGCTGGGGTTGGAGTTGCAGTTTGAGTATGCATTCCTCTGTAACGGTATATCCATTTCCTCTCTTACCTCGTTATTATTGAGTAGTACCTAACTCTGCCTTGTTGTTTGTTTTGTGTCTACCTATTGACATGTCTGTTTGTTTGCATTGCCAGGAAGAAGAACCAGCCATGGCTCCTTCTGCTGAGAAAAAGCTGACAGGCCTAGTTGCAGCCACGTTTACTCCATTCACCCCACAGGGGTAAGTCGCCTTCAGGGACCACTTCATCTCTTCTGCCTATTGTTGAGTGATGTGTTATGTTGAGGAGGAAGTGTTGGAATTTAAAAGTGAGGAATGAGCATGTGGATGTATTTGAAAGCACAATGAGAGACACATTTATCAGCAATAATTTCTCCAATTTGATACAACAAGTCAAAAACAACATTATTTTGGACATTTTAGATCTGCTGCACTGTTGTTGCATGTCGGGTGTTCTTCTGCAAAAAAGTGAAAGCTGACATTTCCCACATTTCCCCAAAACAGTGAAGTCAACCTTGCAGAGATTGGACCTTATATTGACTACTTGACAGAGAAGCAAGGTGTTCAGAGCATATTTGGTAAGTTTAAAGGTGGATTCTTCCTTTCTGATATTTGTCTTTTTTTCCTAATTTGAATCAACCCCAGAATTGCATTCCTTATGTTGTTGTTTTTGTAGATATGCCAATCGGTTGGTCCTCTGTTCACAATGTTGACCCTCATTTCTGATCAAAAGGATTGGAATGTTATCAGGTAGCACTGAACCAATCCATAGTCCGCTAGTCGTTTCACAAATCTTTCAAGAACTAAGAATAACTATTTTGCAGGCTGAAGGCAATTCTACCCTCTGCAACTATAATAAAAACAACCGTTATATCAACAATAATTATTATTTTCTTTTTAATGTCATGTGTTAAATACCAGAGAACCGAGCTGTTATCAAAACATATTGCTTCATAGGGTGGGATTTATGTCACAATTTCATCATCAGCTTCAGTCTCATTTCCTTAAAAGAGCATTCCCTTTACTTTTTTTCTTGTTACAATTGTTCTTACATTAATTCAACTACTTTATACTTTTTTTGAGTTAGAGTATATCATTTTAAAAGCATTGATACCGATTACACCACAGCATAATCTGAATTAAAGGGGCTTTGTGGAGTTGCTTACATGTTGTTCACAAAAACGTGGCGTATCCTTGAGGCAAAATAAGTTAGAGGAATAACCTTTTAAAATGTTTGCAAAGCTGATTCCAAACCCAAAAAGTTAAGGAGAAAAAACAACACTTGCATTAAGCGCTGATCTTGGATCAGAAACGTAGAGAGAAGTTAGGTAAAGACATCAAAACTGCCCTTTGCTCTGCTTTGATCCAAGCTAACCAGTGTTCCCTTTGTGTCGGTTGTTTCTCTAATTAATGTTTAATTTCACACTTTCCTCAAACCCAATGAATCATCGTAGTTGTAGTCTTTTACCATTCTCTGCACTTCCATTCAAGCAGTTACACACCCATAACTATATAGAGACTGTCCGCCACACGGCCACTTTAATTAATAAAATCAGAAGAGGGGTCATACAAAATAACCTCATAAAGGTTAACGCCACTATTTCTGCAGTGCAGCAAGACAAGCAAATTAAATGTGGACCCCTAAATATTAGATATCTGTCATCTAAAGCTGTGTTGGTAAATTATTTAATATCAGACAATCACATTGATTTATTTTGTCTGGCTGAGTCATGAAGAATATGACAGCCTAAATGAATCAACTCCTCCAAGTCTCTCACCTCTCTCACCACTCTCACCTTCCCTTCCTCTCTCAGATCCTTGAGAAAGTAGTCGCAAATCAGTTGCTTGACTTTCTTACATCATACTTGTTTATTTGAGTCAGGTTTTAGAAAACACCAGCACAGAGACAGCACTAGTGAACATTACACATGACCTTCTCATTGCTTCAGATAAATAACTCACCTCCGTTCTGGTTCTTAGACCTTAGTGCTGCGTTCGACACCTTGACCATGACATCCTACTACAGAGACTGGATCAGTCGATTGGCATTTCAGGCACCGCACTTAGTTGGTTTAAATCATGTTCATCAGATTGATCTCAGTTTGTATTTATAAAAGATGAAGCCTCGATGACCACCGACGTTAGTCACGGAGTTCCGCAAGGTTCTGTGCTTGGACCATTTTTATTTGACCTTTTTTATGTATGCTTCTTTTGGGCAATATTATCAGGAAACACTCCATAAACTTTAATTGTTATGCAGATAATACTCAATTATATCTATCGATCCATCCAGAGGAGACCAACCAGCTAAAATTCAAGCATGTCTTAAAGACATAAAAACATGGATGACCTGCAACTTCTTGATGTTAAACTCTGACAAAACTGAAGTTATTTTAATTGGCCTAAAACACCTCAGAGATCAATTATCAATCAACAGTGATGTGGTTTCTGTTTATTTCAGTGAACGGGACCACCGGAGAGAGCGTGTCTCTCACCGTTGCCGAGAGGAAGATCCTGGCCGAGGACTGGTGTCAGAAAGCCAGGGGCAAGTGAGTGAACCACACAGGGCCTCTATCTGGAGGAGTCTCAGAAATCACAAAATCAACAGTTTGTGAACTTTCCTGTGTGCGTGTCTCGACAGATTAGATCAGGTGATCGTGCACGTCGGCTGCCTGAGCCTTAAAGACGCCAAAGAACTGGTGAGTTGCGTCCTTTAGTGACGTGGACATTAAACACAAGAGGACCAGATGGGGTGTTTCACGAGGAAAGGTTACCAGGCTAGGTGCACTGAGTCTGGCTTATTTTAGGGAACACTTTAAACACGTCCTAGTGTTCATTCAGTCCCGGGGGGTGTTGATGATGAAGTGTCTCAATATGTTTTTATGGTGGTTGCAATTCCACTCAGCCTGCCTCGTCTACTCAGACGACGACGTCCCGCATTTTTCAAAGCTTTCGACATCGAATTTAATTTAGTATTAGTGTAGACAAGACCGCTAATTATAAAGCCCCTACTGAAGACACTAATGTGTCTCGTGGTTTCATTGCGTTTTACTCCGTTGGCAAAGAGTATCGCCACTTTTTTAAATAAAGAAAATTAAAAAGTATGATCGTTGAATAATGAGACACTTTTGGTCTTAAACATAAAGCATGTCGCCCTCGGGTGAGTTTGGATGTAACTATCTGATTGAATGCTACAGCTACATTAAATTAACATTGACATTTTACATTTTACATTTTACATTTTAGGAGAAGGGGGGGGGGGGTGTTATGAGCAGAAACTCTAGGAAGTTACTGGTTTCCATTTTTTTTTTTATCGTCTTTACACTTTATAACGGGTTGAACAAAACAAGATATACCAAGTTCTTTCTTTAGCAATAGAGATGGTGTTTGGTGGATTTTCAGATTTTTTCAGGTATCAATCTCGTCTGCCAGAAAGTGAACTATTCCTTTAAATTAGTTGCCGAATTCAGAATTCTTTGGGTACTTAATCCGAGCTGCTTTAATTCATTTATGGCTGGAAACTAAACCACATATCGAAATACTACAGTGATAATATACTGTGTAATCAAACTACACATGTGAGATACCAACGACAGCAGGGGCTAGACATTGCCTCCGTTTCTGTTGCTCGCCGTCTCACCTGGCTCGCCATGTGCCCTCCAGGCGGGACATGCGGCGCAGATCGGCGCTGATGCGATTGCAGTCATGGCCCCGTTCTTCTTCAAGCCCAGGACTGCAGGTATGCGCTGGTTTGAATGGGCACAAGATTTCCACATGTTCAAATGCGAGGTTGCACACTGCACACGTGTTTTTCATCCTCACGCCAACATTGCTCTTGTTGCTTTTCTTTCCCTGTCGCCGCGCTCCAGACGCGCTGAGGTCCTTCCTCCAGGAAGTGGCTTCGGCTGCTCCCAATCTGCCTTTCTATTATTATCACATCCCTGCTGTCACCGGTGTTAATGGTAAGTGCCGACGTTGATTTAGATTTTCTTTTTTTCTCGCAAATGAATTTAGAAATGTAGAGGCTCTGCGTCCCCATGGTAGCGGCATGACGCATGTGTGACCGTCTTATAACTGGTGGTGTACTGAATGTGAGGGAATCTTCTCTTTTCTCTTTTCTTTACTTTTCTTTTACTTAGTGCCAGTGAAAGATGTGTTAGAGGGTATTGAAGAGCTCATTCCCTCCTTCAGAGGTGTGAAGTTCAGTGGGAGTGACCTGATGGACTTTGGCCAGTGCGTCAGCGACAGTCCGCCTCACTGGTCCTTCCTCTACGGCATGGACGAGGTCGGCCCCGGCTCCATCTTTCCCCTCATCCACAGCTGCTTATCTGGCAAGAAGTCGTACGACTCTGACCTCCACTCTCTTTCTTTCCATAGCAACTGCTTGCAGCTCTGGCGATGGGGGCCGATGGAGCGGTCGGGAGGTCCGTGTGCGTTCCTGCATATCGCTCCATCTCCTCTCGTACTCTTTAGTTATTTACATGCATTTCATTTCTCTGCCTGCAGCACTTATAACTATGCAGGATGTCATTTCAACAAGCTCATATCAGCATTTAAGGAAGGCAACGTTGTCCAAGCCAGGAAGATACAGGTACGTCCATCTTGCTGTTGTTGTTGTTGTTTCCGACTTCATAATGATTTTTTTTTTCTCGCATTCATTTGTTTTCTGACCTCTTTTGTCTAATTCGCAGTTCAAGATGCAAGAGCTCCTTAGTTATGCCATGAAACTTGGTGAGCGACACGTGTGTCATGATGTCATCTTTTTAAGATAAATGAATGCTCCTGTGCCAGAGAAGTCTTCCTACCTCCTGTTTTTAATGTTGTAAACGTCCTTATTGTTCTCCCCAGGCTTCGATGTGGGCGTGAACAAGCAGCTGATGATCGAGTTGTCCGGCCTGAGCCTCGGACCCCCACGGCTGCCCGTGACTCCGTGTCCGTTTTCTCACGCTCTGCTCATCGTGAAGAAATACCACCACGTTTTTACCGACTGTTAGTGCGTTTCTAACTGGATCGTTAGAATCCCTCATGAACTCGGCGCAGCAAATTTACACCTCGAATGAAACTCGACTGTTGAATAAGACGTAAAAAAATTTTTTAGACGTCTATCTTTCTGTAACGTAGAACGTTAACAAATATTTTTATCTCCAGTGTTGAATGATTTCTGAATCGTATGATTTAACTAAACCAGGGAAATGTGGCACTTTTGTGTTTTTGCTCCATGTAGGAAAATAGGATGTGTCACGTGAAATTCATAATCACTTCAACATAATCACAGTGAGCTACCTCCAAAAAGTGTCAACGCTTTACTACTTTCATTGTTTTCGTGTTTCGGGTTCGTGAAATAAAAGTTGTAAACTTTTCTACTTTTGAAAAAGCACATTTATGGAGAACAGGAAGCTTTCTCCATCAGAGGGCCGGAAACAGAAGGAGCGGAGCGTTGATATGAACCGCTGTTTCACGAAAGAATTAGCACTCTTAAAAAGGGAATAAAACATGAAACACAGATTCAGCCTCTGTTTCGAGTTAGAATTCATACTGTATATTCATAAATAAATACTTTTTAAATGACGTATTAAAGGGAAATATACTCTTTAATGAATTGCCCCTGCTTTGGTTTATAATAATGAATCATTAATGAATGTGTTGGGATAGATCTATTAATGTATTAATGTCTATTTTTTGTTCTGTTCTGAAGTTTAAATATCACACAGACAGATTATCTCTGAGGCAGCACGAACAAGCTCTGCTTTAAAAATGTTTTATATCTGCTGATATAATAATAAATTGTTAATCTCACCTGGATTTATTTTTGGTGGTTACATTTGGTTGTGTAAGATTTTGGGCAACTTTCAATAAACTAATTTCCTCCGGGAAACAGTAACATCCTGTTTGCACTTCTCAGACGACATGAATTTACAGATTAATTAAATCCTGTTAAATGTTGACAAACGTCCTCAGTGGATGGTTATCCCCCACCCCCCCTTGCCCAAACCAGTACTTAAGTTTAAACCTGAATAAAAGTAGTTTGAATTACCATTCATTCTCCACGCGTCCTCTCCATACCTGAATAGCTCTGCGGTCGTTTCAAATGAACCTCTAATTACACGGTGTGGCTGTTGTAATCCAGCTGTATGCATTAATCTGCTTCTCTACTCCCCACAAAAAGGCAGTGAATTCACACAAACGGTACGTAACCCGATGAGAGAAAGAAAAGCCAACATGGTCGCTGGTGAGAAGCTGTGCCACCCACTCAGACAGGACCAGCAGCTCCATCACCTGCAGCCGCGTGTGACTGTCTGGCCTCCAACACGTTTTACTTATTGGTGACTCAACCCGCCGCTCGCCATGTTGCATCACGAGCCGCTTCTCGAATAGAACATCTGGATTCATAACGAGTGCAGCGCCGCCCGCCTCAAGCCGCCCGTGAACTATCTTCTGTGACGATACTACAGCGAGACCGCGGGGGGGTCTCTAAAGGTCATTGCAGCGACCTTTATTGTCATGTCACTGCGGTCCTAGTCGTATTTTATTTGGAGGCGGTTAAGATGAGTATTATTAGATGGGCAGATCCACAACACACTGGTTTCACTATAGGCACCCGGTTGATCTTATAATAATAATGATTTCGATTTATATAGCGCTTTTCTAAGTACCCAAAGTCGCTTACAGAGTCCAGAGTCCAGTCATACACACACACAGTCATCCCGGTGGTGGTGAGCTACATCAGTAGCCACAGCTGCCCTGGGGCAGACTGACGGAAGCGAGGCAGCCAATCTGCGCCTACGGCCCCTCCGACCACCACCAACATTCATTCACATCCATACGAACCGGGTTGAAAACTGTGTGCATGTCTTTATGATGGTGGGGGAAACCGGAGTACCCGGAGGAAACCCACGCAGGCACGGGGAGAACATGCAAACTCCACACAGAAAGGACCGGGATCTTGGGTTGTATTTCTCTTTTTAATTATTATGCCTCCCTGCCATGCTCGTATGAGGTGAAGTGCTTGGTGCCATGTTACCAGATGGAGCACACAGAGAGGGGAGATGACAATGGACGCCACGGTGATGAACCCCATGTGGACACTGGGCTGTTGGAGCAGAACCCATCATCATCTGATATGCAACTGATAACTCTTGTTAGTGAGAAAGAAATGCAAAACATTGAAGCTTTACACTATGGATGACGGTCAAGAGTATGTTCATGAGTAGCAACAGGCGATGGCGCCGCATAGCATCATCCCTCCAATAAGTGTGTGTGTGTGTAAGGCGCCCAACAAAGAACTGTGTGTGGTTGAACCAGACCGAATCACTCCTAGTTCGACATATCCACTACACCAGAGGAGGGTAAAGTAGTGAGATGGGGCTTTCCCCCGCCAAACTTGCCATAAAGCTTTTTCAATATGTACTTATTAGCCATGGAGCCTTCTCGTTCCACTCGGTGCCTCGGCTTCACATTGTTCTGTTGTCCTTGAATAGTCCCCTCCTCAGCTCCCTTTAGACACACTTCCTACACGTCTCCTATCCTGAAAGTCCTGTAGAAGAAGGAACAAATATTTTTTAAAGATATGCAAACAAAAAAAGCCATTTTTTTCTATTAAATACATCCACACGGGATCCACACATCTGAAGCTTCCAACTAGTTCCTCTCATCTCAAGCCGTGTCTCGCCTCCTTGGGCTGTCGAGACGGGCAGCAGAGATGCTGCGTGGCAGATGCCGGGGGACACTTGGTCGTGGGCGGCCGTGTCAGGGCTGCAGTCTGTCACGGCGGCTCCCCGCGGACCCGCCAGCCGACCCACTCACAAATGAAAAGGCTAGCGAGGTCTTTCTTTTTCTCGCCATCTCACCCCAGACTGCCCAGAGCTCGGAGGAGGAGGAGGAGGAAGAGGAGGAGGAGACTCTCCCTACCATTAGAAAGTTTCTCACAGCTTGGTTGTGAGTGTGGCCTGCTTATCAGATGTAAGTAAGTAAGTAAAGTGTATTTATTGTACTTATCACTGACAAAGTGTCACAAAGTGCAGAACAGTAGTCAATTAAAACAATTTGGCAATAACAGGGGCCATAACAGTTCAACAGTTATAAGAGCAAAGTACAAAACATAGTTAAAGATGGTGCAATAAAATAAATAAACAGGAAATAAAAAGCAGGTCGTAGGATATTCAAATTAACCAAATGCCAGTGTAAACAGGTATGTTTTGAGATGGAGTTTAAATGATGCTATTGAAATAAATACGAGAAGAGATACAAGCATGTATGATCATTTCTAATTTGTCATGTGTGATCTTCCTGACCTTTGTAACCAAGAGTTCAAATAATTTGCTGCATATCTTCTGTGTGAAGCTCTTTGCTCCATCCCCACATTTCCAAATCAGCTGTTTTCTCAGGGTGTTATGGGAAAACTAAATCCTGAGCAATGCCTTGAACTTGCAGCCATTTGAAGGAAATAGGTTCAATACCATAAAAGGTTTGGAAAAAAGTCACTTTCTTTGTGTATTTTAGAGACTGTCTTTCCCTAAAAGTGACCAATGCTGCCCTCAGCTGTATATTCTTTACTATTACAACTAATTCTGAGCTGAAAGGACAAATAAAAGATTCGATGAGTAAGAGTGATATCATTCTGTGCTAAGCAGAAGGTAAATGGAAAGGTGACTCATGTAATGATTCAAGTCAAGCAGGGTATCCTGTTGTGTGGAGTTAGCATCATTTACCAGACAGACCGCATTGAAGAGAGGATTACGTTATTACCGTAACCTTATTGTGGCCATGCTGAAACAAAGAAACAAAAGGGAGAAATAATTTGTTTTAAACTTGACATGTTCATACTTTCTCAAAATGTGTTTCCTCAATAAATTAAAAAAAGATAAATATTTGACTTCAACTACCCTAACCAGAAGAGGCTGGTGTTCCGGCTTTGTACAGCATTTATACCTGTATATTTATTATATGCCATAGATAATTGCTGTGCCATTAAAATTATTTAAATAAAGGGAAAAATAAAGTAACAGATCAACCACTGCTTACACTGATTGTTATGAACTGTAAACTTATAAAGCAGCTTTTAAAAACACTTTGGTCAACATAATTTGTTGCTTGAAAGAATAAATGTTGTCAATAAGTTTACGATGAAAACAAATGTTTGACATATGAGACACATAGAACATTTGTATTTCTAAAACTCATAAAAGACCAATTATTGTTCAGTATTACCAATTAATGATACTTCTTTAACGGTGAACATGTAGTATCGACCTTGAAAACAGTCAGTCAAAAATAATCTGACTCCATCTAATATAATATAATGTCCTTGGTGCTTTCAGTGGTACCTCATGGTCTTCCTCAGTGGGATGGACATATGGGAGAGGTTCAGGCCCTCGTCTACGTAGCTTGAGGTCCTCAATCTATCTATTTACTAACGACAAATATGTAAATTTTACACAATTGGACCAGACTATGAATACGGTATGACATTAAATACATTAAATAAAGTACGAATGGCCACTATAAACACAACCAGACGTCCAATCTCAGAAGACAATCGTACACGTAAACATGAGACGGAACCGTATATGTTTGCGGACACTTGGTTCCGCATTGCGAGGCGACGGACATATTTGGCAGCGACACACAAAAGCTCTTGCGTTTCCGGCCAGCTCAGCGCGTCAGTCCCTGCGGTGTTGTCAGTTTACAGCCCGTCAGACGCTGGTACCAGGTACCTGTAACTTTCGTTGGGCCGCGGAGAAACACACCGAGAGAAATGGTGCTGCTGACGATGATCGCCCGGCTGGCTGACGGCCTGCCGTTAGCCGCCTCAATGCAGGAGGACGAGCAGGTTAAATGATCAGCTTTTTGTGTGGTTGTTGTCGCTAGCTGTCTGTTCGCTGTTGTCCGTGCAGGCTGCGAACGCCTCTAGGTGGACATGTTAGCTTAACGTGGCTGCTGGAGGCCCGTGTTTACACACACAGCCTCTTCATGTACGTCGAGTAACTCACTCAGAGCAGGTCGGGTTTGAACTCTGACCTTTTTATTCCGATGCAGATTCTAGGCATTTGAACGTTGCATAACTTCACCTGTAAGTTCTGTGAGGCTTAAAACAACTCAATTCAGGTTTTAAAAAGGTGCTTTCCACAGTCAAAGTCTATATATGTGTTGCATCAAAAGCAAAACGGTTTGCCAAAACATGCCTTTTATCAGTTTTGTTTGAGCAATTAAATTGTAACACCTAATTTATAGACACAGGTGAGCATCTTTTCCAGTAGAATGTTTCAGATTGCAGGTCAATGGGTATATTAAAGATTGTATCTGATCATATACATTTCTGCATGTATGTATGTTGGACCGATAAGAAATCAGAAAATGATGTTTGAAATAAAGCAAAAACAGTGTTGCTTCTACAGGCTGTGTCCACCAGATGGCGCTGACATGTTCTGTCAAATGATCTGACCAGTAGATGCTTACCATTTAACACCAAATATAAGGAAATTATTATCAGAATTATAATTGTTTCCTTTTTCAAGAATACCAGCTGAAATGCTGTTAAATGTTATAATGTCTTAGCTACCAAGTGGTTCAGATGCAACGTTCAACGTTCAATTGCATCGTGAACCAACAGAAAACAATTCCCGCCTCAAAACTCCAAATAGACACAAACATAAACTTAACATATGAGAAATGTTAAAAATGGACAGCATTGTGACATGTTAAGTTGTTGCATTATGTTTGCGCATGACCTACCAGGAGTCTAACATATTTCCCTTCCACTCTCTTGTTTGCTCTCCTAAAGGGAAGTGAAAAGGTTTGTTGTGTCTCTGCTCTGTGCTTCAACATCATACGTGTATATCTGTGACGCGACAGTGTTGCTGTAAATAATCCGGTCATTTGCTCGAGTCAACCACACCCAGGAAATTGAATACCATCCACCATCCAAATACTGGCCATACATTACCTCAAACAGCTGGGTGTGGCTTTTCCTTCTTTAAAGAAAACACACCAAACATTCAGTCTCAGTTGAGGCATTGCTCGGCTGAGTCTGTCTGCAGTATTTATTTTAAACACACTTTACAGGGCAAGAAATGCACTCGAATAGAAATAGTGTGAAATCTGGACTGTGGGCAGATTGCTATTTTAGTACAGTAACAAATAAAAATAACACTCATATTTATGTCTTTTCTGGTGCTACTGTAGTGACGCCGAACAGTATATTTCTTGCCCCGAGTAAACGCCATATTTCTTGTGTGAGTAGTGAGTGAGTCGATTTGTTTCTGATCGTATCTTTTTTTCACCCCCCCATCGGTTCAGTTGGGTCGGGACCTCCAGCAGTATCAGAGTCAAGCTAAGCAGCTCTTCAGGAAGCTTAATGATCAGAGTCCCACACGCTGCACTTTAGAGGCTGGCTCCATGTCATTTCAGTGAGTATGAAGAAGAAACGTGAATCCAGTGAGACGTGTTATAACGGTGGCATAGAACACAAATACATATAGAATATTTCTGTAATATATTTTACATTTTGATGTTCTCTTTGCAGCTATTTCATAGAGAAGGGTGTGTGCTATCTTGTGCTGTGTGAAGCCAGCTTTGCCAAGAAGCTGGCCTTCGCTTACCTCGAAGACCTGCAGGCGGAGTTCCACGAGCAGCACGGAAAGAAGGTGCCCACCGTGTCCCGGCCCTACTCCTTCATTGAGTTTGGTAAGAGAGAGCCGAGAGCTTTCGAAGCGAATAATCTGCCTTTTTCTTCTCCCCTGATACCCTCCTCCCTGCATACATTTATCATTTTGTAACTTATTACTGCGTCCCTCCTCAGACACCTACATCCAGAAGACCAAGAAGTCGTACATTGACAGCCGAGCGAGGAGGAACCTGGGCAGCATCAACACGGAGCTGCAGGACGTCCAGAGGATCATGGTGGCCAACATCGAGGAGGTGCTGCAGCGAGGAGAGGCCCTCTCTGGTGAGTCCTCCTCCCGCCGGATGATCAACGTCGAGGAGCGGCCCTCCTCTTATTCACGGCGTGGAGCTCATCTGTGTGTCTCTCTCTCTCTCTCGCCTCCCTTTTTTCCCCTCTCCTCGTGTGTTTGGATCCCCCTCCCCCTCCCCTTCCTCCTCCTCCTCCTCCTCCTCCTCCTCCTCCTCCTCCTCCTCCTCCTCCTCCCTCCTCTGCAGCGCTGGACTCCAAGGCCAGCAACTTGTCCAGCCTGTCGAAGAAGTACAGGAGCGACGCCAAGTATCTGAACACCCGCTCCACCTATGCCAAGCTGGCAGCCGGCGGTGTGTTTTTCATCATGCTCATTGTCTATGTACGCTTCTGGTGGCTCTGAGAGAGAGAACGAGTGAGAGAAAGAGAAAGAGAGAGGCATAAAAGAGGTATTGAAGTTTATAACGAGCTGCACAGAGTCTGCAGACGCGCAGCAACAACAAACAGGACGCCTGCTCTTAATAAGACGTTGCAGACATAACACGGCCCATTTCTGTTCTCACCTGTCCCATGGATGTGTGATCCGAATATAAATGATTACATACTATTATTATTAACAGTTATTCTGCGAGGCACTAGTAGTTGCCCTGGACACAAGTGGGAATGAGTGAATGTGCCTGTGTGGGTTGATTGCTCTGTTTTTGTAGGCGATTGGGTTTTTTCGAAGTGTGGAAAGAAAATGAAGAGAAAAAGAAAAGTTCCCAGAGTTTTACTGTACCGTCACGGGACGGATTTCATCTTGCATACCGTCTAATAATAACAAACACAAACTATTCATCCTGAGCACATCACGTGGGTATCTGCTTTCATTCATATTTTAACCACAGCAGCGATGGCTTGACGGGCCTGGACCGCAGCTACACAGATTTGGGGGAAACACAACATGTTTTTTTTTGTTGAATCGGCTTGAATAATTTAGGTACGCTGAGTACCTAAAAACATAAGAAATTGTATGTTAGTTGTAAAATGCAAATTCACCTCCGTCAAATATAGCCAACGTTTTCCACCCTTTATGGGGATTCATAAGGGAGTCCAGAAACTATTAGGGAGTCAGAAAAAGGGGGAGAAGGATGTATATATTTTTTCTTCTTGTTGCCTGAAGTAGGATTGTCCGACTCAAAAAGTTTTCGGGGGTAGAGGGGGTGTCATTTGAAGGATGCTACATTTGAAATTCCAGAACGAAGTCGCACTCCCTCTTTCTGTGTTCCGTCATCCGAGCTTCTCTGTTCTTTGTTTACGTTGCCAGTCTGGCCCTGTGTGTGTGTGTGTGTGTGTGTGTCTCCCACTAGCCGTTGCCACCCTCTGCCCCCCCACCCACCCCCCTCAGGTAAACAGTCGGCTCTTTCGGCACCGTTGCCGTCGCCATGTTGCCAATTCCTCAATCACAGCTGGGCTCTGGATTTTTAATTGAACACTTTTTTTATGTTTGATTCCAGCCCTCAAATCAAATGGTAGCGCTCGTTGTCGCCGTGTTGGCAGCGGGTTGCAGAGGAGCCCTTTCTCATGGGCAGAGAACGGCAATCGTCCCTTCTCACAGCAGCTGTTTTGACATGAAAATACTCGACTGAATTAATTGTCAGGGTCAATCTGAATGGAACTACAAGCCCATAATTAATGTTATTCATTAGCCCTGTGTTTACCCTGCTATGTATGACATGTCCACACGGCTGCTGTGAGAAATGCCTGTCCTGTCGACTTTATTTGATGTGTTTCCCATCACACTCAACTAGCTCATAGGATCAATTATGAGAATCAGAATATGGAAATGTGTGTACAATGAATACGGATTAAATCTTCCCTCCTTCACTTTCGCCTTCATCACAACAAAACATAATGTGCCATATCAAATTGGCCAATATTATTATTGCTATTATATAAGTTTAGCCATCTAATTTGCATGTCTTTATTGTAAAATAGAGGGCGGCTGGATTATTAATAGGGGAGGGCCCAGAGAAAACACCTCCGCTTCTAGATGACCTTCATACAGTCCCTAACCCGACCTCAGCAGAGTGTTTCCATACTCCTTTGACCCTCTATTGCTCCGTGACTATGGTCCAGCAGCTTTCTGTAACCAGGTATACACACATATAAGATGTCTGGTGTGGGGTCCTTTTATTTTTTTCTTTAATTTTGTACAAAGTGTCAACGTGAAGACTCGATTTAAAAGTGAACTCAGGCCGAGATTCAACGGCGCTCTCGGCTGGAAGGGACGCCCTTCTCCTTTTTCTGTTCCGTCTGCTATCTATGAATAAAATCATTTGCACAAAATGTGTTTCCTGTCTGGTCAGATGTTCTTCATCTGGGAATGTAAATAGAGGGGTTTGTGTTGTATAGTTAGGAGATTCTCACTAGTGGTGGAGCCATAAATGTAGAATACACACACAAGACTGCAAAAGTATACACCGGTTTGGATTTTTATCCGGATCCCAGGTTATTGAAATGCTAAAAAGTGGATTTTCTAAGAGAGGAGGAGTTAAAATGGAAAACAAACTCAGATTTAACCTTTTTTGAGAGGTTTTCCTATAATATACAGTACCGGTAAGCCAAACACAACTCTCTTTTAGAGAAAATGGGGGGAAATATCAATCAAAAAACTCACGTCTTCCGAGAAGGATTCTCAGAGACTCTCCAGGTATTTTTTCAGAAATATTTTCACTTCACCCTTATGATATTTCATGGTGTTTGCCACCTGAAACACGGTCTGGTGATACCTCTCTTGGCCAGCAGGGAGAGGCCTTACCTCACTGTCGCACTGATGCAGTTGAAGAAAAAAAGAAAGAAAGAAAAGAAAAAAAGCTCCAAAATCCCCCTGACTTGCAACTTCTGCTTCTGACTGGCCTTCTGCGAGTTGAGCTCCAAATCATAGGTTTAGAAAATGACGGGAAAATATAGGCTTCAGCTTCTGGGATGGAGGAGAGAGAAAAAATAGAAAAGCAGACTCTTGCAGATGCTCGATTCTGTGAAGAAATACTAGCATTGTAAAAAGCTGACAGAGCAGCCGGCCGACTCTTCAATCTGAGGTAGAACCGGAAATGTCAGAGGAGAAATAAGAAGCAGCGGCGGGTAGCGTGCCAAAAAACAAACCACAGGGCACAGGTAGACCTTTTCACCTCGGGGGAAGTAAGTATTTGTGAGTTTGGCCTCAGTTGCGATCGCTACCTGTCTTTGTCATCTAGGAAAACACCTTTTTGCAAACCTTATTTTTCTCTGTTGGAGATGACTACTTATGTGTTATAGAGTCTCTGAATACTCCACCGTGGTCACATGTTCAGCCGTCTCTCTCCTGTCAGTTTCAGTCGTACCCTGCATGTGTCGCCACTTTCCCAGACATTCTCTCCTCCTTTAAACCTGTCAGCCTTTAAGCCAGACTTTCCAGACCCTTCTGTTCCATTCATTATAACGTGTTGAAAAAATCACTATTTCTTTATTTTTTAAAGACAATTTTGGAAGAAAAATATTTTTTAAGATACGCAGAATTAGAAATTGTCAACAAGTCATAACACAAAGATTTTAAAAGATGGATTTCTTGCTATCGGCAAAGTCCCACATGTTTGAACTTGATAATAGTTTGGTTTCTTCCTCTGACACTCATTTTGTATTTGTTAAAGGGATTAAAGTTTCTTCAAATAGACAACATTTAAATGTGTGTCACGGCAGAAGTACAAATGAACTTGAGTAGCATAGTATAACTATAATCTATGTGTGTGTGTGTGTGTGTGTGTGTGTGTGTGTGTGTGTGTGTGTGTGTGTGTGTGTGTGTGTAAATGTCACAGTGATTAAAGAGAGGACAACATACCTTTCTCTCGCTCCGGCCCTTTCTCCCCTTCCTCTGCAGGTTGCCATGGCAGCAGCAGAGTGTGTGACAGTCATGTGAAAAACGAAGCTGATTGGATTAAAATACTTTGTGTGAACAAGGGTCAGGAATACGCCGCATGTACTAAGCACACACAGTCCGATTCAAACGCACACACACACACACTCATAATTCTAATAAAGCGTTCTATTTGTAAGTACTAAGTCACAAACCAAGACAGGTAGAAAGGTTGCAGGGCCTTCTTAACACGTATCCGCCTTAAGGAACATGTGGCGTGCCACACAGACTCTTATTACCCCGTCTTGATTAGATTTCCTGTCAAAAGCGCAGACTCAACCACAAGACCATTCATTCACCTACATGCAAGGTCTTGTGTAATCTTAGTGAGACGGCGCACAAGAGCGATGTGACCTTGGCCGTGACCTTCAGCCACTTCGCCTCTGCTTCGCTGGATTAGTCAAGCGTGCACATTCAGACAGTTTCAGTCGTGTTTCCCGCAACTTCACGTCGAGTTTTCTCAACTAGTTCTGCCTCGGACCGGGCGGCGTGTTGAGTTGCTCTGATTGATCGCGAGAGTTGCCCGTACCCACCGAACGCCTGACCTCCTTTACGAGGAGGCCACACCTCGTTACCTATTTGTAAAGGCTCCGTCCCACTCTGACAACTTCATCTGCTCCCCTGAGACTGACTAGAGCTTGATCTCTGACAGGATGGGACAAAAAAAAGGAGAAAAAGACACCCTCAAACAGTTTAATTAGCATGCTAAATCACTGGGTTAAAAACAGGCCGCAGCCTACTTGGATCAGTAAAGCAGTGACACAATACTGGGTTAGTTTGACCCAGTTTTACACCTATAAACAGATCGTACATACATGTACAACTCAACAAGCACACGTTTTACCTTAAAACTGTTACAAATGAATCGTCAGCACAAGACTGCAAATAATACACATATTAATAACAATCAGCAACACATAGGGACATATATAAGTCTAAAAAGAGCCGCAGTAGATTCTAATGCTTCACAAACTATATTTTACTTGAATAAACTAAGATTCTACAGTCTACATTGCTCAGGCACAGCAGTGCTTTTAGCTATATGCTAACATTAGCATGGTAGTTATCTTCGTTTAGCGTGTTAGCATGCTAACATGTGCTAATGAGCTCCAAACACCAAGCTCAGGCAGATGGGAATGTCCTTATTTTTACGTGTTTTTGGTCATAAACTTAAGTATCGGGCAAACAGAAATGTTGACCTGATAATGTCCTCAGGTGAAAGGGTAAGGGGATCAGAGTATTTACAATTCAACCTCAGAGGACTGTGGATGTCTCAGCAATATCTTCATGAAAAATGTCACAGGACCGCCGGATTATGATGAATCCTCTGGGCCCCATAAATGTCCTCACACACCTTCACAGCAGTTCATAATGACATCATTAAATATGTTAGTCTGGATCACATTGGTGGACCAAGTGAATGGACAACATTTGATTTTCCCAGAATCACTAAGACCCATCAGTGAGCGCTATAATTAACCAAATGGTGTAACGTTCATCAGAGAGCGACTTCATTGAAGAGGTCTTTGATGATCATTTCCTGTCAATTCACCATGGAAAGTTTAAATGAAACACACTCAAAACTTTTTTTTAAAGAACGGAACTTTCCCTCAACCTCTTAATATCATATCAAATTGTTGTTCAGTCATTCAAATATAAATGATGTATAAAAGGTAAGAAAAATGGGAATTCAGTCTGCATATCAGGCTGGTAGTTTCCCTCGGTACATTTCTAGTGTGATGGAAAGGTAGATGTGGACCACAACAAGGAAGCCGTGTCCATCTATCATCTGTAATGCTATGATAATAACACAACATTTTAATAAAACTTGTTCCATCCCATATCAAACCTTCTTCCCAACTCATTCAAGCTGCTTGCCCGTCACTTCCCTTTCATCCTCTTCCCTCAAGCTCCCGTCCGGTCCAATCGGAGCACAGGGAAGCTGTGGAGACAGCAGCTGTATGGCAAGTGGAGAGGATCATAAAAGTGCAGAAGGCCGAAAGAGGAAGTCGAGGGACCCGGTGAGTTATTGCCCCCCAAACGCACACACTGGGTCCTGGGAACTGGGAACTTCTCACAGGGGGGGTTCAGTGTTTTCCACAGGCCTGGACCGGCTATGTACTCCGTGTGTCCGTTATCACCTCATCACAGACCAGTGATGATGCCCCCCCCCCCCCCCCCCACACACACACACACACCTTACCGTCATAATACTGCATGTCTATCTAAAAAAAAAAAGCAGACCCTTAACTCTGTAATAAAAAGGATGTAATAAAAGACCCTTTTTTCCCACCACTACATAGATACCCGCGCCTCATATTGAGTAAAAAAACAAACAAAATAAAGAGTGGGAAGAGAGAAAGAGTGGTAAAAAAGAAATGTGAGTGAAAGTGAGAAAGAGGAGGGACAAAAAATATTCACATATATAAATGTACGTCACACTGGGAGAGACGTATCACCTGGTTGAACACACACCTCTCAAATGTTGAATTGTTTTGACATTCAAGTTCCGTGAAGGACCCCGATTAACATTCTTTACAAACTTTCTCTCATTTCCCAGCGTTTCCAATTCATTTCCCAAATTTCTCTAAATAGCAACCTTGGTTTATTAATAGTGTCATGTCTGACACACACACACACACACACACACACACACACACACACACACACACACACACACAATGCGGAGTTGCGCCTGTGAGAAAGTGTGAGGGCTCGAGTGTGAATTCCAGCCATGCCTGTCTTTTAGCAGCTTGTGAATTTATGATGCAATTAACCCTGGAAGATATGCCGAGCACACTCACTTTACACTCTCTACAACGTTCAGCGTGTGAGTTAAACACACAAAACGTGGAGGAGATGTGATGAACTGAGTGTGGACGTGTGCTGGTTAAAAGTCTCTACCCGGTAAAAGATGTGTCACGCCATTGTCTACGTTTGATTTGATTTGAATCTGGATTTCTATATTTTTCTTATTTCTTTGGGTGTATATTTGGGAAAGCCAAAACCAATCGTTTGTGCACTTCAACCCACACACTGTGCTCTAACCGGGTTATCTTTCAGCCGGACTCCTCCTCTCGACCCAGCTGTCAGCGCAGTGAGCATCATGGGCTGTGGCAGATTAGTTTGACCTGCTGCACCCCCTGGGCCTCGGGGAGCGGGGGGGTCGGGGGCACGGGGTCTAAATGTGCGCGTCAGTATATTTGTGTGCTTATGTTTAGGCGCATGCACAAGTTTGCATACATTGGTGCTTCCCCTGATGTATTTATGTAGAGACGACCTCGGGTGGGAGTTGGCAGGACTGAATTGGCCCCCACATGAGACCTCTCTCAAAGCTAATATCACCAGTAGTGGATTACATGTCAGAGGTCAGGTCCTCCACTATATCAACTTTCACTAGGATCGTTGTTATTCTCCTCATATGTTGTTGTTTTTTCATCATACGGTCATTAAAAAATAAAAAAACTATTCATCATGCTAATTACTGCACCACACTGAAGAGATAACTCAAAATGTGATTCTTATCGGCCTTTTGTTTTAAACCTTTTTTGTAAATCGAGAGAAGTGTTATCGATCCTTTCAGTTGCTTGTTTACATGTTTAGATTATTCACAATATTTACACTTTTGTCTTCATTTTTGCTTCAGATGTGCTCCCTGAGGCAGACAGTGGAACTCCTGAAGCACAGCTCGAGATCACCGAGCAATGTTTACTTTCCTCAAATGAGAGTCTTGCATGTGTGTGTGTGTGTGTGTGTGTGTGTGGGGGGGGGGGTGTACAGTATAAACCTTGCAGAATCCAGATGACACTGTCGGGGCCCTTATTTTCCCACAGCACAATATAAATAGCCTGCTAGTGTGGGGTGACGGTGGGCAGGCAGGGGCGCTCGAGGGAGGAGCCCATCCACTCACAACCACACTTTCCGGTTCCACCTGGCCCTATAGGTCACTTACAGGATGTGTACACACACACACACACACACACACACAAACATACATACACACCCTCCTCCACCTCCTCCTCAAACCGTTCCTCTATGACCTGTTTCCTCACCTCTCTGCCAACTCCCCCTTCTCTCCTCATGGGGGGGTGGGGGGGGGAGACAGGGGGGGACCCCTTGGCTGAGGTCTCTACCCGCATCGTGACATCGGGCCCTCGCGCCCTCGCTGACTCTCCACCTTTGACCACGATGGAACGCCATGACGCACACACACGCAACCATCTTGATTTCTCACGCGAACAATCCCGGCTTTCCTCAAAGAAGATGACGTGTGCAAATCGCTTCTTTATAGTGTAACACACACAAAATGTGCAAAAGCTACAGCACGTCAACAAGCGATGATATTGTCTGCAGCGGGCTGCTGTTGGCTAAGCCACGGGGAGACGTACAAAGTGATTCATCAACTCGACAATAAATCAAATGATTACACAGCCTCCGCTGAATGCTAATGTCTGTATTACACAGTAGTTACACTATAAAATGTGTCACGCTATTTTGCAGCAAATTCAGAAAACTGATGTTGGTAAAAAAAAAAGGCTTGCACAAATATGTTGAATTCCCACATATAAGTAAATGATTACACTGATTTACTGCCGATCTGTGTGCTTTTATAAAGTGTGCACATTATCGACCCCGGTGTTGACATTTGACTCATATAAACTCAAGTTCACACAAGAACAAAATTATTTGCCGTGATTCAATATTTGGCAACCCTTAAATCAGCTCTGCATCTCTCTGTAAATTACACACCATGTGGCTTCTCGTGTTGATTACTCGGCTCCAGTGACCGAGCCCGTCGATGTGTCAAGGAGATCTGAAACTCAGCTGAAGCGATACGCTATATCATAGAAGTAGTATTTGTTATCGCGGCCGCCGCCACCGCCGCCTTTTTGCCCCAGCCGACTTAGTTTAAAACATATGCACATGTCAGACAAATGTAAAAGCTGTGTATGGTTTATTTTGGACGGCATGTCGGGTGAGAAAAGAGGTGATAATCAACCCTAAATATACCCCCTTTAGCTTTCTGTCCCCCGGATCTACTTACCCAGTAAAGACGATATTAGACAGCCGATGCTTCCGTCTGAAGGGGGCACAAGGGGAAATAAAAACTTCACACCCGATGCTCCATGCACGTTCATGAATGCTCATATCAGCAAAGCCAGTGCAGAAAGGCATGCTGGTCCACACTTGGGACCCCCTCGTAAATCTGATCTCAGTGCCGCATTAAAGGTTTGCAAAATGCTATGCTGCGGAAAGCTTGATATTTAGTATTAAATGTCTCTGAAGTGCAGAACAGCATCCAGAAAACCGGCCTTGGATATGTGCGACTGCAAATTAGTTGTCGCAGCTGGGAAAAGTGAATCGGTTCCCTGCCACTACTAATTATAGAAAGGCATCATGTATACACTTGGTACTGCCGCTCCCGCCTGCCAGCTCAGAACGTAAAGGCCGGGTCACTTCTCCTTGAATTACAGGCCCTGATTTGGTTTCCCATGGCTATCAAGTTGGGGGAAGATGGCGTGTTTATGGTTAAGGAGAGTGCACAAGCACACACACACTCCCTCGTGTAATCAGTCATTGCTATCTGCCCTTTACATCCATGCTGTGAACGCTATGTTCTGCACTATAAATCTAGAGGCGGACAGCTGGACTGACTGACGAGCTCCGGATCGGTGTGAGGAGCTCCAACGTTGATGAAAGCGGCTCTCGAAAAAAAAAAAACAGCGGAGCAGAAGCCGACGGCTCAGATCCGTGGCCTCAACCTAAAATACCAAGAAATAGAAAAATGGATAACAAATTTGCTAAAGTTCTGATAAAACACTTATTGATTCCTGGCAGTGTTTACTGCAAACACCTTCTTTTTTGTGTGTGATTTGTAAATGTTTTAAGTACAAACAAAACTGTAACTATGTTATCTGCTTTTATTACCTGAGAATCTTGAAAAGATTGAAGTTGTTAATGTATTTATTACAAAGATAGTTCAAAGGGATTTAGAGCATCAGTGAGACGGAGCCTTCCCAACATTTTGTTTATATTTTCCTCTTTGAAACCGTGTCGACGCCTCTCATCAGCTCGATGGAAAGAAGGAACTAATCAGCGTTTTTTGCTCACAAGGCTCATCCTCACCCGTCCTCACCCCACCTTCCCCAAAAGTCCCACATCTGGAGTGACATCATTGGGAAAAACAGTGCTGCAGACATAAAAAGTCGTCCTCTGATGTGATTTATATCATCATCAGAGGGCTCACATGACAAACTGTTTGTTTCTCCCCGTGAACTAAGAGGAGTATCCAAGTGTATTAAAAAAACACGACACAAATCAAAATTTAAGAAGACGCCTTTTGTGGCAGATTTAAATGTTTTATCAATAAGCAAACACGAGACGTGGCTCATCCACAGAAAACACAGCGTCTGACCAAAATGCCTGAACAGCGTCTGTTGTGGTGCCAGCACCTGACACCCAACCACGCACGGAGAGAAGAAGCTTGACATTGGCCGAAGCAACCAAAGCATTGTCAGTCCGGACCCCCGAGGAGATTAATTCGCTCCCCTCCGGTTGCAGGCCTTTCAGCAGGGTTGAGTGGGGGCCGGAGGGCCGGTCGCAGCAGCAGGAGGCTCTGCAATGTTTCTCTAGCGAGGTGTAAAGACAAACAAATCACTGGGATGAGACGTGGCCTTGTTATTGTGATGAGCCAAGATTTACACCTGGATCATTCAGGCTGATAAGGGATAATTAGTTTGGGATTACTTCGGTCACTAACACTTTAGAAAGCCAGTGTGAGTGTATGTCTGTGCACGAAGGAGGGAGCTGAGAGGGCAGTGTTGGCTTTCACTCGTGTTTTACATTCGAATACCGAGGTCGACCTCGCTCTGCAGAAAATGAGACAGTGACGTGATTAAAAATTGTTTTACTTCTGGTGAGCTACAAGGACAATGTTTCATTGTGCAGGCTACCGACGACCTCGGCAGTAAAACTGAGCCTTATTGACAACTGTATTGATTAATCAGATTATTATTTTGACTGCTTATCAAGAAAATAATTAATACAAAATAATAATTGTCATGTGCAATATAGAATCATTCAATCAATTAACAGTGATATATATATATTTAAACAGCTTATTTTCATATTTGAGAGGCTGGAACCGAAGAATGTTGTCTTTTTTGGGTGATTTAAATGATCATTCATCACTATTAGTTAAATTGTTGCAATTTCCCTTCAACTAACCAACTAATCAAGGATTTGACGAATTAGTCCGGGTAAAAAAGAATTACAAAATGATTGAAAAGACATTCAGTTTATTTTATATAGCCCAATATCACACATTATGAATTAGCCTCAGAGGGTTTTACAATCTGCCAATATGATTATGGCAATGTTTGATCTATAGATTATGTTTGTATTGTCTATTTGTATCTTATGAAACTTGCATTACATTTCCTTAAGATATTTATATTTTGTACTCGAGCATGAGTATTAAAGACCATCCCCCTCAACCAAAATAGACATCTACCTGACCCTAATTACTCCAGAACTTGACCTATCTCTGAACCTGGGGAAGTGGTGACTAACCTGCAACTTGCTCAACACCAGAGAGAGGCGAGATCCTTTCTGATGTCATGGTGTACGGTAACATTATCACATTAGATGCATCCTCAACCACATCAAATGGAGTGAATTGAAGAGGACATTGTTTACCAATCTTTTGGTGATTACTTTTTCAAAAGTAATGTCATAGTCCGGATTCTTATAACCAGTTTTTAAGTGAGAACGCTGCAGAAAATGAACCACACGGACTGGCATTAACAGTTGTGATAACGAACAAAAAGAAGTGTGGGTCTCCAAAGCATATAGGGAGGGGAAAAACGTGCAGCTCATGGGAGGAGAAAAGAAGAAGAAAAAAACAACAACATTGAACGGGTTAAATTTGAGTCATACCAGGCTCCGAGAAGTAGAAAAATGAGAAGAAAAAAATAAATTCCTCCGCCGCGCGGCGACACAGAGAGAGCATACTTCAACTTCTGCTGTGTTTTTAATGTTATGTTCGTGATAACATGAACGATTATATAGAGTAAATACGAATTTACTACAGTGGTGATAAACACTCTTATTTAGATACAAGCGTGTACGTCTTAACAACTTTTGAAACCCGTTGATAGATCCCTTCTGACTTCAGCGGAAGGATATGTGTTCAGGGTTCTTCACTCTCAGTGACTTCAGTGACTGGTGAGCGCAGAGAGGTGGAAGACTGTTTTCTTTTGGTGCCGTGTGTGACTACTACAAGTTAAATTGTGTATTTTTTACGTTTTTTTTATACGTAACGGCTCGTAGTAGAATACACGTAAAACAAAAATATCGTAATGTTGTAATATTTTGGCGCTGCAGGTAGTTTTTTTCGTCTTCTCTTTTTAATTGCGCGAGCGTTTCCACCGAGACTTCTTTCCAACTAACCGTCCCGGGGAGACGGCTCAACTTCGGGCTGGCGACCCTATGTGGATTTTACTGAAAACATGGAGCAGATTCCCGGTTTCTCTTCGGGCAAATCACTAGTCTTCGTCTTCTGCTTCATTCGCATCTCTCTGGGTAAGTTGTTGAATATCTAAAAAAAGACAAAAAAAGGCTGCGCTGTTTCTAATAATTCATAACTTGTCATGATCACGTTATTGTCACATCTCACACACACACGCACACACTGCTTCCCCGCTTTACGTCTGACAAAGGTGAAATGAGTTAGGAGAACAAACAAAAGTTTATTTATTTGTTTATCTTTTAACCATACGCCGGCTAACGTGACGTTACTTTGACGTTACTTTGACGTTACTCACGCTACGACGTTACGTCCCTCAACACACGTCGAGGCTCCGTGACGCTCGCATTTCGTAACTTTTATCCTCAGTACCTATTTGTCTCTCTCTACCGCGTGTGTATCTACTATTACATTATTAATATCGTTCACCTAGTTTATGAGGGTGTAATTGATGGGGCTCATGTCCACACGCCGACCCGTGTCGCACTCAAAAGGGGTTACGGGCTGGGTGATGCTCTGACTCACTACTACTGAGTCCACCGCTGCCCAGATGTGGAGCAGAGAGAAATAATTCAAAATGGACACTTAAACCGTGTTTAGACTGCCGCTCTGAATTAAGAGAGCTGCCGGGGATGAAGGAGAGGAAACGAGCTAAAATGCTCCAGTGTGGGCTGTAGGTTGGAGTCAGTCACGAGGACAGAAGGTGTCTCGAAAATGTGTATTTCCAAAAAAAAGAAGAAGAATTGGAAACTATATTAATCAATCAAATCAGGTGTTTATTCGTCATAGAATCGCCAGCAATGTGTGCATGCATTCAACATAGCATATATAGAGTTAACTGGCTTTCTGGGCCTTTAATTAAGTACTCATTAGTTTCCATTCTAGGAGGCCAAGAGCTCCTAAAGTGCTCAGGTCTCTGGATGAGGAATAACTCCGACAAATGAAAGGTTCTTTTGCAAAAAATTGTAAAATCTAGCAAAGCAACACAGTGGCTTACACCGTGCATGTTTTTTATTCTACATATCTCCTTAGTGTAATGCATCTGAGCCTGATATTATTGTAAAGCCGTGCTTCTAATGCAAAGGTGCATAAACATTGAAAGATTTTTCAGATTAAGATTAGATATCGTATGCTTATTTTCCTGGGGATTAGTACTTTAGTGAATGCAACATTGATAACTTCATTAGTGTGCCTTACTAGTTTGATCGCAACTTTATGTTCCTCATCATTCCTAATAATATACAGTGAAGTCTTTTTTTCTACCAATGTGAATTTCTGTGTTTGCTCTGAGAAATGTGCAATAAGACCTGTAACCCTTTTAAGCCTTTAAGTATGGGTGCCAAGGCAGTAAAACTGACTTCATCCTCCATGTTTCTTTCTTGTTTTCTTTTTGCCTTTCAGCTCAGAGTTGCTTTTCTTTCTTCCATTTTTTTCATGGACTATAGGTGACTAGAGAAGTTACACAAAAGAAGAAAAGACAATGTGAAAGGGCTGCAGGCAGTGCAAGGAGAGGCAGTGGAATGTTGTTGGTGTTTGACATTCCTCCCCTCTCTGTTCAACCTCTCTCTCACACACACACACACACACACACACACACACCATGTGCACCATGATTTTCTTCCCCTCTTCCTTCCCCTCTCCATCTTCATTTATCCTTTGTGCCACTTGGTTTACGCTCGCCGGCGCAAGGTGCCTCCGCCAGAAAACGACGTCATCGCGAAGTTCGCGTTGAGCGCGAAGGCCGACCGAGCTGCCGTGTGTCGCTTTGACTTTTCAGACAGAATAGTTTACTGACAAAAGCATTCGCTGACGCGTCGGCCAATACGTTTTTCTTTAATGATTTAGAAACAGGATGTATTTTTTCAGCCAAACAAAAGAGATTTCACCATTTCAATCTTGGTTTCATGACAATACTTTTAATTACAGACTTCTTTTTATACAGGGATTATACAGAGGCGTGTCCATTAATATGAAATATGAGTTAATGGTTATTTACAATTCCTCCTTGTTTAGTTTATGGCATTTTGCCAGTAACTTGAAGTGACTCCTCATAGTATATTTTGTTTGTACAGCCTCTGGCAGCTTGTGGAATACTACCACATACAGCACGCAAGCTTGAGCATGAACATGAACGTCTTTTGGCGTGCTCTCCTGCTGCGGAGGCCGCGACACGGTGCCTCGCGGACTGTAAACAAAGCTTAAAGCTGAACATCCACATCGTTGGAACATTGCGTCTGAGGAGCCACTGTGATCACGGCTTGTGGTTTGTGCAAGGTGCAAGTGGTTTATTATGAGAGGATGGCGTGCAATAAGGTGTCGTTTACCGGCATGACACAAGGGTGGTTTGAGGTTTACCGATACGGCAAAAATCGCCCGTAGGCTGCAGTGTGCAGCTTCTTATTTTAACCGGTCGTTGTTTTTTCTTTCACCGTTTCTTGTTTTTAATATTGGAAATGATTCGCCAACAAAACTATGTAAGACATGTCTGTGTCTGTGTCAATATTTATAAAGTACTATCAGGAAATGGCAGTCTGTTGCTAACAGACAAATACGACTGCATTTCCTCTTAGTTTTTTCAAAATAAAAGCCGGCCAATTGTTTACCGATTTAAAAGATTTAGATGTGAAGCAGCGGGTTGGCGTTATCCTAACCTGACAGTCTCGGCACATTAGACTGGCACTTAGAAGAGTTGCAAACTTCTGAATATAAATATATTTCTTTTCTTTCTGACACACCTCAAGCAAATCCATTTAATGCATCACAGCAGATTTGAGAAGGATCAATATGAACTCACTCCCGAGGCTTTGTTTCCACTCGCGCAGATGGTTCGTTGCATTATGCTCCCAAATGCCAGAGGGCGTACAAACAAATTGAACTGTGAAGAATCAAAAAGACAATGAAAGTAACCCGGAGCAACCTGCAAAAAACACATAAATCAACCTCCACAATGGCGAAGGAGGCTTCACTACGGCAAGTACAAACTCAGCTTTAGCAGAGCCACAATTGTGCGGACTACACAACATCATCCCCTGCTGCTCGGCTTCAGCATGTTGTTCCTGTGCCAGTGGACATCGGGCCCTTATCGTCCGAAGTGGATGAAAGTGTCAAAGTTACTCAGCTGTGGCTGGAAAAGGTGATTTGTGACACATTCCTAAACGACCAGTCGCAGCATACCAAAGGGCACATTGGCATTTGCCATTAAGTTAATGGCTAATCACTCGAAATCCAGACTGTTTGCTGTCCTGGCTCCTGATTGGTGGAACGAGCTCCCCACCGACATCAGGACAGCAGGAAGTCTCTACAGCTTCCGCCGGAAACTAAAAACACGTCTTTTCCAACTATATCTGGATTAAAACACAGATTAGCACTTCAGTGGCACTTGAATATCTCTTATTATGGTACTTTTGTAGTTCGACTATATTGAAGAAATGGTACTTTCTGTATTCTTGTTGTTCTTAGTTTGTACTCTAGGTTGATGCACTTATTGTAAGTCGCTTTGGATAAAAGCGTCTGCTAAATGACACGTAATGTAACGTAATGTAAAAGTTCCAGTAGTTTGTTTTGCTAATCGAGCTAAACACATTGCTAAAGTCTTCCTCCTCAAAAAGACGAAAAGCATATTTGCTGTTTAAGGCCTGCAAATGGAAATATAGACCCTACTTGGTGATGCAGGAACACAGTAAACAATACTGCGGTGCACAGTGTTGTTGTTGTTGATTCTATATCTGATCTTGAGGATGTGTAGGCACCACCTTGTGTGGCACACGACATAGCGCTGCCCCGATGGCGTGGGCATGCGCATCGTTGCATATATTTGCCCAGTGCAAACAGCCGACATGAGTGTGTGTATCTATTTGAGTGTGCGTATCGACATGAACTGACAAAGGCCCGCGATTGTGCCGCCCGTGTTTACTTGCATCTGTCCCGAGCCGGAGCCTGGTGTGAAATGTGATTTATCTTCGCCCTGCGCCGCGTCGTGTGCTGTGAATACAAAGATATTTATTGAGCCGCCCGTACTGCTGCATTATTTACGGACCATCTCCCGCTGCCTTGTGGCTGTTTTATTAATGTGTCTCAAGACGTCTCCTCCTCCATCGGCGTCTCGTCAGCTCCCTGTCGCCTCGGTGCGATGGTGATCTACCCTCTCTGTTGGTCGTGTAATAAAAGAGACAGACCCCGGTCCCGAAATAATAAATATATAAACTAGAACGGGCACTCGGTAGAGCACATACCTTCGCATATCACAAGATTGGGCATTGAATTATGAATATTTTGGTATTAGTTGCATGCCAATTGGATAGACCTTGACCTTTGACCCGATTGATCCCAACATCTAATCAAATGGTCCCCGGATAATAACCAATCACCCCACCAAATTTCATGCGATTCAAGAAGATGTTGACCTTTTCTTGGCCTTGACCTTTGACCCGATCAATCCCAAAATCTAGTCAAACGGTCCCCGGATAATAACCAATCATCCCACTAAATTGCAAGCGATTCGGTTTAATGCTTTTTGAGTTATGCAAGTAACACGCATACAAATAAATAAATAAATAAAAATACATAGCATTTCCAATGCGAAGGTAATACATAAATTAATACATAAATAAATACATAAATAATGAGTCAAACTGAATGAGTCAGTGGAGGAATGTCTGTGGTGCCACAGATGCACGGTGCGTCTGCTGCATTCTATGCAGCCAACGTGGCGTAGAGTCGACTTAAAGTTAAATACCGACTGTGATTGAGGCCTTGAAGTCGAGATGCACAGCAGACGCGGTGGAAGTCGCAGTCCCGTGTCGGTTCGTGGCCGGTGCCACAGCGGCAGCGCCTGCTTGACCAGTTTGCCCGCGGCGACTTTGATCCTCCCACGTTAAATAAATACCGGTCGAAATGTGAATGGAGCTCGGCGGATGAACCTGCCGGCGCTGTTGCTGTCGGAGGTGGCGTTTGACTGCGAAGGTCGAGGGGATTACGGAGCGCCGCGTCCGCACTGTTGAACAGGTTAGCAAATTAACAGGGAATTACTGCGGACCCGCATTCCTCGGCCATCGCAACCCCGTAATCCTGGAGACAGGCGGGGGGGGCGCAGAGAAATGAGCCGAGCGTCGCCCGTCAGGTGGGAGATGGACATATAGGTATTAGTTCGGTCCTACGCAAGAACCAGTTGTAATTCGTGGCATTTAATAAGTCACATTTAGACTGTATTGTAAGTTAAAGTTGACTTTAGGTGGAAGGGGGGGGGGGGGGGGCAGTGAGTCTGACAGTAAAGATTGTCAAGACATAAAACATTGGCTCTGGCCAGAAAACCCATTGATAAACCTGTTTTCTTTAAATCTCTGATCTGATTAACTTTGGAGAGGTTATATATTTTGCCCAGTAGTCAGAAGAAAGAAACAGGGGGAAGAGAATTGGGTAAACAACCATGTATCTCTATAGATGAGAACACTTTTCTAACACATTACATGTTACTGGAATCTGTCGCAGCCTGAGATCTGAAACAAAGGTTTGACTTAATGGGAAGAAAGACAGTTTGACTTTGTGCTGCGTGCGTCTGAATCCAACGACGGGATGTAACTGAACATGTCTGCACAGTAGCCCTGATCTTCTACATTTTAATACATTCTTTTTCTTTGACTGAGCAAGGGAAAGTCCCTCCATGGGCCTTGTCTGGTCTGCACTGTTTCTGTCTGTCTGTATCTTACACACACACACACACACACACACACACACACACAGCGCTTTTACATGAAATTCCCCCAACTCTTCCCAGTGATTACAACAGCAGGGCGACCTTCTCTTCTCATTTGGGAGGTTGGGGGGGGGGGGGGGGGTAATTACTGGGGCTGTCCCACTGGAGACTTTTGTCCTCCAACTTAATTTCACTTTCATCAACTGAGACAACTTGCAGCTTCTTCTTCATTTTTTTTACTCTCCTAAACTAGCACGTGGTTAGCTTTTGAATGTCTTTTTTTCTAAAAATGAGAATAGCCGGTCCAACTTAAAGGTCAGTCCACCCAGAGTTTTCACTGACTTCACTTTAATCGTCAGGAGGGGCTTTGGTCCTGAGGAGTTGTTGTTTACACCCCAACAAAGAGCTCAAACACTTCCACACTCAAAGATATGACTGTTAACTTCAAAATCACGTGTTTGCTCTCTCTCTCTCTCTCTCTCTCTCTTTCGTGACCGCACACCAGCTGACCTTACGCTCACGCGTTCTCCTTCAGGGTTTTCTGCCAGGAGGGTTTAACCCAAATCATGATCATCTTCTAAACCCACCCGAGCAGCTCGTTGCCTCAACCTCGGGAGACTTCTGGCAGACGCCTCGCAGTCGACTTTCTCGCATGTGCACGCCACACACTCGACCTACACACTTAGAGTTATCCCTCGAGGGAGTTTCTTACTTGTAAGACATTTAAAGTATAAAAAAAAAACCTGAGCCTCGGCCCGGCGGCGAGTCATTCGTTTACCCAGATCGCAGCGGGTTGCATTGAAAGGATCGGGAATGGAGCCGATTTAATGCGGATACTGTTGCATTTAAAAATGTCTTGATTTGCCCGGATAAAGATCCAGGAGATTAACTAGAGACGGTCTTAGTAATCACACACCGACGCTGTGTTTGTCGGCGCTGAACTCTTCCTGACGGTATTCTACCTGCTTCTTCTAAACTGAAGCAGGCAGAGACTAAAGCCTTAAAAACAACAACGTGTGGGTCGTCTGCCGTTTGCGCCCCTCGGGGTAGTAGTGTTTAGCTCGAGCATCATCTCCTTCCCTCCATGCTGAGCTCGGGGTGTTTTATTGCGAGTTGCCACGACGACGACCGCTCGGCCCCGTTGGATATCGAGGCTTGTACAGCAATTCCAGGAAATGGGGTTACTTCCTCACTCAGCGCGAACAACTTCCTGCCCTCCGCCGCGTGGATGTGTGCCAGGGCTCAGGAACACCCATTCGTGTGTAGTCTTTGTCCCTAGGTCGGTAATTACTTCCCCGTCTCAATCCTCGGCTATTAGCTCTAAAGCCCATCTATTTCTCTCCGCCCCTCTCCCCTCCTCTATCCACCGTAGTCTTTTTTCTTCTTCTCATGACACGGCTTGACCCCTCCAGGGAGCTCGCTGTGGTGTCGGTGACAAAGCAGTGGCGAGTGCTGAGCGGGGAACCAGCGCAATGCCAGCTGAACACAACAACCTGACTCTCTCTCTCTCTTTCTCTCTCTCTCTCTTTTAAAAAAAAGTCTGTCCCTTATGGGCTGTGATTTCTGCCTTCTCTTTATTTAGACTTAATTCACACTCTGCGTTTTCAGTTTTAAATGATGAGTAAAAAAAAGAAGAGGAGAATGGTTTACACGCATTTTTTATTCAAATTTGTGCATCCAAAAGTAGTTGTGGTTTCTGCAGTTCACTGCAGTTTAAAACACCCGCAGGCATTTTGCAATGGGGACAGCTCAACAAATAAATAAAGCTTGTGATATGAAGTAAAAAAAATCAAGAGAAAAAAACAATGATTATGAACAAGAGTTGTTTAAATAATTATAAAACGACACCTAAAACAAGAGTTTACAGCTTCGCTAACGGCTCTGTGAGGCTATGTGAGGCTCGGTGAGGCTGGACTCATGAGTTACAGTTGATGGATCCAACTTTTGTCACCAACCACAAACGTCTGTTCCAAATTTCTCAGCTGACAAGATGTTTAAATAGAAAGCCTGCTTCTCAACCCGTCTGTGGCGCTGGAGGAATTGACAGCGTAACACCAAATTCATCAAAGTAGGAAACAGGGTCTGAGTTGCCTCAGTGCACTTGGAGGATGCCGTCTGCTTTTAGACCGCGTTGATGTCGATGCGAGCCGGCGGCGACGCCCACAACGACGGGGTCGCCTTTTCTTGTCGATGAACTCTGTAAAACCTGAAAGTGTCGGCTGAAAAGTGGAACCCTGGTCACAGACTACAAGATCTTTCCCTGGCCGAGTCCACGATGAAGGGCCTTCAAACTACTTTTTGTTGCGAAAACATGAAGCCGACGGTGTAGATTGTTTACCGTGTCACCTGCTATGCAAACCTCCAACGCCCTCGGCACAAAGACACACATTTTGGGCTGCAGCTGGTGGCGCAATGGATCATGAAACTGTAAGATCTATTTTTGTTGTTGTGCACACATCTCTCTTCATCACAAGATTACACGTACAACATGTTGACGTCATAAATGACCTTCGCACTATACTAATCTGCCCTGAACAGAGCCTGAAGGCATCATAATGTAACCAACCAGAACCGGCGCTCTCCTCGAGTCAATCTCAACTCTTGGATGATTGCTCACTCTTTATCAGAGATCGGCGACTAGAAAAGCATCAACCACGATTTCCCGATCGCATATTTGACTGAATATCGGCGGATGACATCCGCTAACTGCAATACATACAGTGAAGTCGTGTGTAGCGTGATGTAAGCCGGCGTCTTTCCTGTTTGAAGAAGTCTTCTTTGATCCTCGCGTAGCCTGCGGGTCTGTTGTCTTCCAGTGTGATGATAAAGAGCGGGAGGACATACAGTGGGTGATGCTCTCGGTTTTCTACCCGGTTTCCGAGTGTTTGATTGTGGACAGACTGTAAAAGAACATTTCCTCCAGAGAGGACGATAACAAAAATAATCTGGATCTGCTGCAACTTGGATGACCTCTCTGGTTTTCCATGCAGAATGGATTGAGTAGTTTCCCAAACCCCCAGCTGTTTGTGAACGTGTACGTGTTCAACGTAAACAATGTTGATATTGTAAACGTTTCTCGTCGTTCGTTGCGGCAGAATCGCTTTGCGGCTACGTTGGAAAAAGAGCGTTGCCACATAAATAACGTTAATATAAACAGGGTTCGTACGCTCATGGAAAACCTGGAAAAGTCATGAAAAAAACTTAAATCATAAAAGTTTTGGAAAAGTCATGGAAATTTGTTAAAATCTCATGTCCATTTACGCCGAGTTTGAAATAATTAATATATTTTTTAAAGAAAGACATCTCAATACGCAACATTTTCTACAGTTTTCATGTTTATACCAAGATTTCAGTTTGGTCATGGAAATCTGGTTAAAAGTCATGGAAAAGTCATGGAAATCTATCTATCAGAATGTTTAAGAACCCTGTATAAAGTTTGAGAACAGCACTTTTGACATCTGTGTGTGTGTGTGTGTGTGTGTGTGTGTGTGTGTGTGAAGACTCTCATTTCTTCACGCTGCGCTCGATGGCATCTTTACAGAAACGTCTCCCATCGGCAGGAAACGCACTCGGCTCTCCTCCCAGTCCCGCCGGACCGCAGACGTCGTAAATCTCTTAGCTTTTGTTCTGCTTTTGTTCTCCACTTAGCTCGCCCCCTCCCCGCTCACCTCGACGCGCACATAAACAAACACCGCCGGCGGGAAGATGAGGCGGTCGAGAGCGACATTTGATCAGGAATGGTCCAAACAGCGGCGTGTTTTTTCTCAGCTCACACCATCTGCCTGGAGTTTCACTGTTGACTTTGTCGATTGGGCCTTATCAAGGCTCTCATTCCTGGGAAATGTTCTTGTCCGTGGTTTGTTGATAGTGAAGTGTGAGAACAGCCAGGTAGAGAGGATACAACGCCGATGCTGTGAGTCTGGATCGCTGCTCAGTGATTGGGAATGTGTGGGAATCATTGTGCTTGTTTTACTGTGGGAGAGAGTGACGGATCGCTTAAACCTCTTCCGAAGTTTCAGTCGGAGAATACGTGACCTGTGTGGGGTAATTGGTGTGTGTGTGTGTGTGTGTGTGTGTGTGTGTGTGTGTGTGTGTGTTCTAATCGCTCAATAGCAAGCAGAGTGTCCCAAATCTGGAAATATCATTTTGTCTGGCATGACGACAGCGTGCATGAGAAGCTTGTCAAACCAGTCGAGGGGGAGACGGAATCTTTTTCCAGTCTGCGCTGTCTTGCTTCTCTTATTTCCCTCCCTACTGCCTCATGCGTCGGCCTTCTCCCCCCCATCCCCCTCCTCCCCCTCCACCCCCGCAGCATCACTCCCACGTATTTTTTTGTGTGCAGATTCTTTTGCTGTTGTCTATCCGTTGCTAGCCGGCTGGTGTTTTCCCCCCAGATTTACAGCAATTATATAATTAATGTCCCTTTTTTTGGTTGATTTATTTGTTTTTTAATTGATTATTTTTTTATTTTCCATTTTATTTTTTATTTTAATATATATATATATATATATATATATATATATATATATATATTTATATATATATATACTTTTAAATGTAATATTGGTTTCTTGCTATTCCACTTGTTTTGCTTTGACTCTCATTGTTTTTAAAGGTGCTATATAAATAAAGTTATTATTATTATTATTAATGCAAATACAGAGTTAACACGAATTTGAATATGATTCACTTTAACTGGATCAAAAGTGAAAAGTTTCACTGTGCCACAAGTTTTCATATCGGGTTTCCTGCTGCCTGCGTTCTGATATTTTGTGCGCATGATTTTTGTGCGTCGACTGGTAGCGAGTGTGCATACTTTCTGCTCTCGACAGAAATAGCCCCGTGTTTTCTGCGGTATCTCGTACTGCAGCGGCAGCTTGATGTCGACTCATGCTCCGTGACACGGGGTGACTGTGCAGTTGTGCACATAGAGGCACGAGCCTGTGTGCGTGCTTGTTGGAATTATGCATTTCACAGTGGTTTATGTTCCGTATCCCCGTGTCTAATGCACTATGCCTGTCGGCCTGACTCCGAGGCAACGTCCTGCCCTCGCTCTCTCACCAGCTCTCACCGTGTCCCTGAAAACACCACAAAATCACCACAAGTCGGGTTAATAATAGCCGGCGTCTTCGCAAAAAAAAGCTCCTCGCCTTGAGTGACAGCGTGATTAATCCAGACGCAGGAAGTAACACCATCGCTCAGTGCACTTCCTGTAACGCAATGACTGTTTTCTGAATATTGTCTGTTTCTTTGAAATCAGCTGACTTACCCTCAGCGTTGCACACAGAATCCAGCTGAGCGGGCGACGCATCGACACTGAAACAAAAGTGTTCATACGCCTACATTTTTACATTACGCACGAAAGATTTATAGTAGTTTTAACACGGTTTGTACGGTCATGGAAAACCTGGAAAAGTCATTTCCAGGCCTGGAAAAGTCATGGAAAAAACTTAAATCATAAATTTTTTGAAAAAGTCATGGAAATGTGTTATTTACGCAGAGTTTGAAATAATTAATATGTTTTTTTTAAAGAAAGATGCTCGAAATATAAGCCGGCGTACGCTCTCAATACGCAACATTTTTTTAAATGTTCATGTTTATACCGAGATTTTCTGTTTGGTCGTGGAAATATGGTTTGAAGTCCTGACAATCCATTGGTCAAAATGTGTAAGAACCCTGTTGTTATTAATCGGACTGAGACGCACAATTAACGAACACTGGCTCCTTATATCTTTGGACCGAGAACGTCACACTTCACACGTTGGGCCGGCGTGGTGCGCCTGAAGATGACCGAGCCATGTGGTTCCGGCGGGCCACACAATAGCGGATGTGTTGGTCGATAAGTGTTTAACTGGCGTGGAGATAGTCGGGCTTTGTTGTCGTCATTGAGGCAAATCTCTGTGTGCCGGCCCATCTGGCCGCTGTGTGACCACAGGCTGATGTCAGGCCGGTTTATCTCCGTACGAAGGAGGGGAAGGAGGACGCAGCCCCGTGTGGCGCAGCATTTCAATACCGGGAACAGGGATCGTCATAGAAAACCTGGAAAAGTCATGGAATTTTAAAATGGTCATTTCCAGGTCTGGAAAAGTCATGGAAAAACCTCAAATCATAAAAGTTTGGGAAAAGTCATGGAAAAACCTCAAATCATAAAAGTTTTGGAAAAGTTATGGAAATTTGTTATAATTACGTGTTCAATTACTCAGAGTTTGAAATAATTCATATGTTTTTTAAAGAAAGACGCTCAAAATGTAAGCCGGCGTACGCTCTCAATACGCACAATGTCCTAAATTGTTCATGTTTGGTCATGGAAATTTGGTTTAAAGTCCTGGAAAAGTTCTGGAAATCCATATAAGAACCCTGCTTAAAATAACAACACAAAACCTGTATTCATGAATGGTTTAATGCAAAAATGTACGCCTATTTCTTTGTGTTTAGCCGATAAAACGCTCCTCTGATGGTCCGCTCTGTAACTCTCGTCTCTTGTCTCCCGCAGCTCTGCAATGTATGGACGATAAGGCGCCGTGTGTGAACAACGCTACCTGTCTGACCTTCAGCAACGGCACCGAGTACTGCAGGTAAGATCGACGCTCCGGGTCCGTGCCCCGACACGCCGGCTTCTCAGTCGACTCGGCGCTGCCGTCAACACTGGAACAAATAATGTGAACGCGGCATTAGAAACACCTCATGAGGGGATTGGATGTGAAAGCCAGTTCATAAATAGGGATTTAAAAAAAGAAAAAATCAACCACAGGGCCACACAGGCACGGAAGTGGGAATAAAAGGCTGCTCTGTGCAAGAGGACTGGGAACAATACCAATACACACACATTTCCACCTTCACTGTGTTATTTTGGGAATTTCGGGGGATTTTGCTTCTTTAGAATTGATAGCTCGAGGCGTCGCCAACACATTTCACTGCCCATCGACTTTTGCTCCTGGGGGATGCCGAGACATTTCTATTACGTGAGAAAGTAGGATATTCAGCCACAATAGATGAGAGGGAGATTAAAAAACCCTCTGAAACTCGATCAGCTAATGTTGGTACCACACATGTTAGTGTTGTGGAAACTTGAAATTACCTGCAAGGGAGATCCGATCATTAAAGGGGGAAAAAAAGCGCTGCAGTGTAAAAGAGAGCAGAGGCCCGTTTGATCTACGACTTCCACTTTCTGACAGCTCGGCATCGTTTTGTAATTAAGACTCTGCTATCTTTACAAATGCGTTGCCACTCCCGAGCCAAACTCTCAACGAAAACACACCGACGCCGGTTCATGAACCTGCTCGTATTTCATCGAATGCGATGTGAATCGCGCCGTGCGTCTGTTCCCAGCGCTTTTGGAATTTCAACGCTCTACTTCCGTAAAAGGGAAAGCAGCATTCCTTAATCAGTGTTCGACATTCCCCCGTCTTAATTGAAGGTCAGATCGACGCTGTGCTGCAGGTGCAAATTCAAAACAGTTTCACCGATGATCACGTTCACGTCATCCTTATCATTTGCAATGAAACACATATTTAAGTCGTATAAGAGCGGCACAGAGCGGTGGCCTTGAGGTTCCCACATGACACACTGGAAGCACGCCCGTTCAATTACAACACAGAGGACCAGTGACTTCACTTTCTTCCCAGGTAGGCGTACTACACTAATTATCTACAGGGGAAGAAGTTTGCGGCCATATGATTGCTCTGAATGCGGTCGGCATGCAGTACCAGTGGAGCACGTTATTTTGCCAATGCTTCCTGGCAGAGCTCTAGGAAACTATCGTACGTTCAAATACTTTGCGTCCTACGGTTTGACCGCATTCCTCTCAGGTCATGTAATTTCTATTTCCTTTGTTTATATTTCATTGCAGTTGTAAATATTGATTTGACATTTAATCTTTTTCAGTTTATTTCTAGTTCTAGGGAGCGAGTCATTTATCATTTTGAACAAGTCGGATATCTGCGGTATTTATTTGAATTCTTTTGAATTCGATGATGATGTTGATAATACAACCCGCAGAGGGGCCTTTTGTCCTAAAGAGACACAGAGAGGAGTCTCTCGGTTTCAATCAGCTGACGAGGCGCAGGCTTACTGTTAGACTGATTAAGTCAGTCCATTTCTTTTTTGTCCACAAGTACACATGAACTACACACACCCACATCTGCACACACTTGCCTCTGTCTGGCCCGTCTGGCCCCGTCTGCACCGTGCTGCTGATGAAAAGACTCATTGTGCAAAAATCTAATTATGTATGTATTAGTCTCCTCAGCGTATTAAAGACAGCCGGTTGTAAGTCAACAGTTACTTTGGCCCGTTTTGGCTCGGACCAGCCGGACTAATTATGTCACATGGGTCACACCTGGGGTCAACATGGGAGCAACTGCATAAATCAAAACGTTGGTGTGTTCCCACCGAGGCGTTCACTTAACCAGACGGGTTTTAACGCTGAGAAAGGAAAGGAATCATAACATCAACGTTTCTCACTTTATGTGGCAACAGGAAAATAATGTTCCTTCATTAATACAGTTGTTGTTGTTGTTTGATATACGCAATGAAAGTGTAACAGATGGGGCCCCTTCTTTAGATTGAGCTGCAGAGTTCCAATACATGCTGGAAAATCCGGAAAACATAGATCTCCTCTCTTCACATGCACAGGTCTGTTTTACATCTTTTAGAGAAGGGAAAAGAGACCGGAGGGAAGATCCTCCCTTCTCAACACAACGACATCTCCGTATGGGAATTTGTATGTAATGAAGCCCAGGTGTCTCCGTTTTGACGCGAAGAATGTTGTGAGAGAGTAAAGTGGGAGAGGTCGGCGAGCCGGCGAGCAGGGCAGGGTGCAGGGAAGCCGTCTAACCGGTGGCGCTGCAAGCCATCGGCCTTGGGTGTGAGGAACCGGTGTGTGTCATCGTGAGTGCGTCTCTGTGTGGATGCACAACACACACGTTTGGTTGCTCAGCATTTGTAAGCAACGTGCTTCATTGCTGAAGGGAAGCTCTTTCCTGGTGAGGTATTGACAAAGTGCACAGGAACAGTGGTTTTGTTTGTTGGATGCCTCGCAGTAACGCTGCATTCACACGCAATCCTGTCGGTGGCGGACGAGAGCGGGGAAACAGCAAAAGAATTTGGCCGAGGTCGGCAGGGAATACGGGTAACGGTAAACGGCTTTGACGTCCACAGTCAAGGTTATTTAACTTGTGGTTGGCCTCCACGTCTTTTCCAAATGGATGTTAAGTAGCTCCCTCGCACCGAAAAAAGTTGGTACATTTTGCAGAATATTAAGAGATCGATGCATTTCATAGCACCGTGTATTACGAAATAAGCCCATAAAAAAGTAGAGGCAAAATAATCTTATTTAACATATTGTATCCCCTCTCCATCGCAAAGAATCACATGGAAAAGTCCTGGACTTTTAAAATGGTTATTTCCAGCATGGGAAAAGTGCTGGAGGAAAAAAAATCCCCAAAGTAAAAAAAAAAAGTCATGGAAATTTGTTATATTCATATGTGAATTTAAGCTGAGTTTTAAATAATGAATACGCTTTTAAAAGAATGACGCTCAACGTTTATCCTTTTAATCCAACTATTGTCTCTAATTAATTTGTGTCATTCAAGGTCATACTGTATGCTTTTGGAATGATCACTGTTAGTTTAAACATACTACATTTTCTGAAGATCGAAAAACATTTTTGGTCCTGGAAATTTGGTTTTAAAGTCGTGGAAATCCATTAGTCGACGTGTGTATATGAACCCTGTTTTTAGCACAACATGGAGTCCGACTCCCTGACTTTGTACCTGAGCAGTCCGAGCGAGGCCACACGAGTTACGCTGTCGAAACCCTCTTTCCCTCCAGAACAAGATCCCTTTGTCTGCTGTCGGCCGTGGTGCAAACTGATTAACTCTCCCTCCCTCTCGAAGCCTCTTTTTTCTCTCTCTCTTTCTCTCTTGCAGTTAGTCATGCCTTTTATATTTATAAAAAAAAAGAAGTTTTTTTTCCATCCAAGAGAGTCAGTGACTGTTGTGTGGACCTGCTGCCTGTTTGATCTGACAGGTAGAATTTGCCCGCGGGGCAGACAGAGGAAGAGAAAGGGTCAAAAGAAAAGAGGATGTCTTTTTTCAGGTAATTTGAGGAGGAATACCTCGGAGCACAACTACTTACTAATGATGAGAGAGCAGCGGGGGGGGAGGCGCAGAGAGAGGAGTGTAATTTCCCTCTTGCTACGCCTCCTTCATCAAACTGTCACTCATCCGTCCGTGCGTCCGTCCCTCCCTTTCCTCCAGGGATTTAGATGCCTGTGGACACAACTTCTACAAGGCTTCTTAATCCTTCCCCTCAAATCCTCTATTATTGTTTTAGCTCTCCACCCTCCTGCCTTTATTACAGACATACCTGCTTTATCTCAGTCTGTCACCCCGATATTTCACAGAAAGCTTTAGTCTTCTGGTGGTAAAAGAGTCCACACACACACACACACACACACACACACACTTTGGTTTTAAGTGGGTAAGGCATATGATCCGAACTAAAGTCAACAAAAGCCAGAGCAGCAGACTGGAACCCACGGCAGTGATTTCCCGCTCTCACTTTCTGAAGACTTATCTCCTTCCCACAGTCCTGGTCGCTGCACTGTAGATTTGGTTCAGGCAGGAACCACGACGATAAGAGTTTCTTTGTGCATATATGTTTGTATGTGCCGTGTCTGTGTGTGTGTGTGTGTGTGTGTGTGTGTGTGTGTGTGTCTCGGACTCACCTTGAGCCCAGGACAAGTTCACCTGATCAGTGATGGCCCTGAGGGGTCTGAAGTTCAGTTAAAGGGGTAGTAGTTTGGAGTGGAGTTGGGTTGTGTGAGGTAAAGCAATGTCCTGCAGCCAAACATATCCCCCCCCCTTCCCCCCCTTCCCCAGGTAGAATGACTGTTCTTGTCATTGGAGTCGTGTGTCTTTGAAGAGAACATAGATGGATATGATGGCATCAGATTCCCTTTGGATAGGGCTGCCTGGCGAGGCACAGCAATGGAGATATCCTCAACGCGGCGTACGCATACGCCGATCTACATTTTGCTGCTGCCCTAAAGAACATTTTAATTAAATGCAGTGGCGGCCGGCCCATATAGGTCCACAGGGCCTGGCCCCACCCACCTTGAGCCACCAAAAATAAATAAATAATAATAATATTGAAAGATATTAATGATTCAAATTAATAAATTATCGAAATTGTCAATATTTATGTTTTGGAGCTATGGAATGTACCCAGTATTATTTGTAAAATAGGATATCTGCACAAAATATCTACTTTTCCTTCTTGTCTCCTCTGCTAGTGCACCTCTCAGCTGCCCGTCTCTTACGCTAGTGCACGTCAATTTTTTTAAATAATTAATCTGACATTTAATTTAAATGTCAGATTAATTATCAAAAGAAAATGATAAAAATGACAGTTGCTCGTGTTCGACCGATCAGAATCAGAATCAGAAACCGTTTACTGCCAGGAATGTTTACACAAACGAGGAATTTCTTTTGGCGGAAGGTGCAACATTGACATGACAAACAACAATCAACATAAACTCAAGTACAATACAGGATAAGAATAAGAATATAAGAAGATAAGATAAGAAGATAAGAACCCCCCCCCCCAAAAAAAAGAAAAAAAAGAAAAGAAACTAGGGTACTGTACGGCATCCACACATGCCAGATGAACGCCGGGCCGCTTGGCGATCTGGAGATTCAAACCGTCTCTCAGAAAGAGGAAGCCTTACGAGCCGGTGGGGAATGTAGCGACCAGACCCTAAACCCACAGACAGCGAGGTGACAAGCGGCTCCCCGCCAGACATCGGCGATGACACCGCGGGGTCAAAAGCGCCCGGGCCTCTTGTCATAAAGGTCACTCCTAACGCTCTCTTCTTCTCTTGACACGCACCGCGAGGGGAAACGGCAAAATCATCGCAAACAAAAAGAGAGCCGGGCGAGTAAAGCAACTTTAACTTTCGACTTTAACAGACGGACATCAGTGAGAGAGACATGAAAGAGAGAGTGGGGGGGGGAAACGAATCCTTCATTCGCCGAGCGATCATGTGACGGCGGCGCGTTTGAAGCAGAGGCTCTTGTGCGGCCGGCGGCGGCGGCGCGTACACACAGTGATCACTTTGTCGTACGCCTTGCAGGCCGACGGAGCTATTATTGGAGGAACCCGCACTGCGCCGCCGCAGAGACGGGATAATGACAGAACGCCGAGAGAGAGAGGGACGGACCAGTCCTTTTGATCGCGGGCGGAGATTCGACCGCATGTCCCTCGTTTGGACTCCACCCTGCTCCTCCATTCTGTCCACACACTGATGCGTCTCAGTCTGGATGCCCCGCCCCCTTTTCTCGCTGTATGTCTCGCTCTCTCGTTACTTTTCTGGCTTTTACTTGCACCTCTTCACTTTATCCACCTTTTTCTCTCTCTCTCTCTCTCTCTCTGTCCCTCTCTCTCTTGCACCTCTTCACTTTATCCACCTTTCTTTCTTCCAATCTCTCTCTCTCTCTCTCTCTTGCACCTCTTCACTTTATCCACCTTTTTTTCCCTCTCTCTCTCTCTCTCTCTCCCTCTCTCTCTTGCACCTCTTCACTTTATCCACCTTTCTTTCTTCCAATCTCTCTCTCTCTCTCTCTCTCTCTCTTGCACCTCTTCACTTTATCCACCTTTTTTCTTCCAATCTCTCTCTCTTTCTCTTTCCCTCTCTCTCTTGCGCCTCTTCACTTTATCCACCTTTTTCCCCCTCTCTCTCTCTTCCTCCACACCGTTGACATCACTCTCACACAACCCCTGCCTGCCTCCCGACGTTATGGCTCTTAAAAATAAAAAAAAATGTTGCTAAGAAGCGGAGAACCCCCCCCACAAAACCACGAAAAAAGCGACATTACTACTAATGATTTTTCAAGTACTACATTCATAGTTTCCATCCCCCCCTAAAAAAAGAAACCCGTAATGTAACCTTTACAGCTACATTTAAGTGGTTTTATTTATTTACCCAACGGGCCACTCCTCCTCTGTGGCGCTGGCCGATGCACGAGCCCAAATGTCACGCGGATTTAGAAAAAGTAAACAGCGGGTGAGATTGGAAAGTAGCTATTGATCTCTGCTCTCTCTTACTTTCTTTTGCAAGTGTTTTAACTTCAATACTTGAGGCTCCCGTCTTTTCTAGTGCGGCGGTTGAGTGGAATGCCTGCGAGGAAAATGGTGTCAAAGCATTCTTCGCCGAGTCGACGTAGAACAGATAAGGTCTCGTGCTGGAGCTCCTCCCCCCTTTTGAGATAAGGTATATTCCACCACACGCAAACCCGTCTCGGGAGCTCCCGGATCCGACCCCCCCCCCCCCCCCCCCACCCCCGGTTCACCTTTGATGTCTAGAAAGTGCTCCGCCGTTTGTGTCACCTCTGATATGACTGTGAACCCTCTTCTCGATCCCCCAGCTGATGTAGGAGTGTTCTCTCATGTAATGACGAACACACTGTGAAGTATCTTCGAACATCAGTTTGATTGTTTACATCGATATCTGCTTATTTACGCTGATTTCCATCCCCTAAACTAAACTAAACCTAACCCCCGAATTCAAACGCCTCCAGACTCCTGGGCCTGGCAGAGCGGCTGCGTCTGAATGGGGACAGATCTTTATGAATTAACTACTCATGGGCTTTTTACTTCTTCTATTCTTCAGGATAATCCGCCAGGCATCTCAGAGCTATAATTTCAACAACAGAGCCGGCAGTAACGTGTTCTGCACTTGACTTGTGATGTTCGTTCACGCACACACAGGACGGCCGTACAGTGAATGGACCACCTATGCTCTCGCCAAGCCGGGGAATGATCCGGGGATTGAAATGTGAGCCGGTTTATGCTCTCCCACAACTCTCGCCCTGTTTCTCTGCGATGGCCGCAGGGGGAGAGCATGATGAAGTTATTAAGCGTTACTGAGACTAGGATGGTTTGCTGGAGGAGGAGGAGGAGGAGGAGGAGGTGGGGGGTTGTAGTTGAGGAGAGGAAGGTGGAGAGATTTAGCACAAAAGAAAAGGGGAATTAGAGATTGGGAGGAGAATGAGAGTGCGTGGAGCTTGAGACGTAGGAATTAGAAAATGAAGGACCTGGGAGACGTTTCATGAGTGAGTGAGATTCAAACAACCCCCTTACTGCTCATTGAAACCCCCCACGGCCGGCCAGCCAGGACAGGCAGGGGTCAGCATGAGGTAGAGGAGGAGGAGGAGGCGGTAGAGAGGACGAAGGCAAGAAGGGGTGCAGAGAGAGAGAGAGAGAGACTGAGAGAGAGAGAGAAAGGGAGGGGTGCGTGTGTGAGATGGGGGCGCTAATGTGAACCAGCTGTAGAAACCTGACACCTCCAGAGTGGGTTAGAAATGAGAGGTGGAGGAGTGAGTAAGGGAGGGAAAGAAGGGCCGCAGGAAATTGCACGGAGTAAGTGAAGGATGGGGGGGGGGGGGAGGGTGGAGGAGGGGAAGAAAAGTCCTCACGGAGCAAAACAAAGAGTCCCATAGATGACTTTGGCCCGCAGAGCAACCCTCTCGCTGCTCCCATTTTCAACCAAGACGGTAGAGCGCAGCGACGACTCGAGCGTATAAAAAAATGCGTCTGAGGAATCGCACTCGAAAGCCCCGCGTTGCGTTCAGGGACAGGCCAGAGTGTGTGTGTGTGTCAGTGTGTCAGGGGGGTTGGTTATCTCTTTCGCAGCGAGACGCCACTCCCCCCCCCCCCCCGACAATAACGTGAATCATGCGCGGCCTTGTCTGTCCGCCTCGGAGGCTGATAATGAACCCTCTATCTGGGAGTGAAACCTGAAGGACGGGGCGGGATCGCTTCCCGACGGCGTGGCGTTCGGGTTCCGTCAACGCCGGTCGGATAGCGGCGGTTTGAATTTAATAAACTTTACTGTGCATCTTTTGGGAATTTTCTCCCCCCCAAAAACCTCGAAGCTGCAATTAAATTCTCGTCATGCACGACCACACTATAGAAATAACTTTTGTATTTAAATCTTTCCAGCTCACATTCCTAACACGGCTATCTTAGAACTTCTATTTCATGCAGCACTAACTCTCTTTCTCTCTCTCTCTCTGAAGTGGATATACCTGACTTTGAAAATACCTCTCTTATTCCCTCCCCCCCCCCTTTTCATTTTCTCAAACGGTGAAAATGTGTGAGATGTTCCCAGGGCGACGTAAACCTCGCATTAACCCGGACACGGTGCTCTCGGCGTGACGGTCTGCTAAAGTGATGCATGAGGCCGTGAGGACGGGGGCGGAGAGGTTGTCCCGGAGAAGAAAGCAGTCCTAATTCCCACGACGGCCGTCTTGTTGTGATATCATGACCAAGCTGTGTTTGTGTTCGGAGTGGGGAGGGACGTCTTTGTGTTTGTGTATTTATGTGCGCGTGTGTGCGTGCATGTGTGTGTGTGTGTGTGTGTGTGTGCGTGTGTGTGTGTGTGTGTGTGTGTGTGTGTGTAGGGGGTTGCACTGCAGACGTGCTGATACAGCGACGCAGACGGGAAAGAGGGAGGGTGGCCGTGTCTAATCTGACACAGTTGAAGTGAAGAGGCATGAAGTCCGTCTTTTCTTTGAAGATCCCATACGTCATTAATCTGTCAATAATCTGTGTTTCCTTTTAGCTGTGGAGACATTTTCCATGGGAACAGACAAAAAACAACAAGGCGTTACGGCGTTCGTCAGACACGTATCAAAAGGACGTGTCACTCACGTATACAATGTGTTTTAATAATGTATTTTTAATCATTTTTGGACACCGATGTAGTATACGTTTTTTTGTGGAATCGACAATGTACAATATTCCCAGAGACCTAAACTTAAACCTGAAAATAGTAACGTTTTTTCAGTCGTATCTACGTTAAACAAAAAATAAAACGATAGACGGGGTTCGTACGGTCATGGAAAACCTGGAAAAGTCATGGAATTTTAAAATGATCATTTCCAGGCCTGGAAAAGTCATGGAAAAAAACTTAAAACATAAAAGTTTGGGAAAAGTCATGGAAATGTGTTATAATCACGTGTTCATTTACGCCGAGTTTGAAATAATTCATGTTTTTTAAAGAAAGACGCTCAAAATATAAGCCGGCGTACGCTCTCAATACGCAACATGTTCTAAATTGTTCATGTTTATACCGGGATTTCAGTTTGTTCATGGAAATTAGTTTGAAAGTCATGGAAAAGTCCTGGAAATCCATCGGTCGAAATGTGTAAGAACCCTGTATAGACACCATGAACATATATCACTCAATATTATGGCGTTGATTCCATTTTCTTTGGGGTTGGTTTGAGCTCGCCAATATATTCAACACACTGTCGCCTGGTGTGTGTTAATGCGGGAATTTTGATGTCAGATGTTTGTCGTATTCGGGAAGACGGCGGATGACTCACGCAACATACCGAGCAGAAGTCTCACGGATGAGATTGATCTGTGAGACTTTCTGCCTGGCAGTCGTCACTTTCCCACGCGCTGGTCGCCAAATATCTTCAAGCTGCTTCTTGTAGCGGAGCGGCCAATAACAGATAACAATGAATGAAGCGTATGACTGGATTTAAAATAATTCCCACCTGTAAACAGGATTCCTACGGTCATGGAAAAACTTAAATCATAAAAGTTTGGGAAAAGTCATGGAAATGTGTTATAATCACATGTTCATTTATTTGAAATAATTAATTTAAGACGCTCAAAATATAGGCCAGCGATATCTTTCAATACGCAACATTTTCTACAGTTTTCATGTTTATACCGAGATTTCAGTTTGGTCATGGACATTTGGTTTAAAGTCCTGGAAAAGTCCTGGAAATTTGTTATAATCACGTGTTCATTTACGACGAGTTTGAAATAATGAATACGTTTTTTAAAGAAAGACGCTCAAAATACAAGCCGGTGTACGCTCTCAATACGCAACATTTTCAAAAATGTACATGTTTATACCGAGATTTCAGTTTGGTTTTGGACATTTGGTATAAAGTCCTGGAAAAGTCCTGGAAAAGTCCTGGAAATCCACTGGTCAAAAAGTGTAAGAACCCTGTGTAAAGTTCTCTCTCGGTGTTTTAAATGACCATCATACCGATCTCTAATACTTCCCTTTACGGAAGCATACATATCCATTTGAAATGGTTATGAAAGACGGCGTGTGTGCATGTGCCTGCGTGTGTGTGCGTGCGTGTGTGTGTGTGTGTGTGTGTGTGTGTGTGAGAGAGAGTTACTCCGGGGTGTATCTCCACCGCTCTGTTACCCGAGCCCCTCTAGGGAGGCGGGCTTAGAGGCCTGTGTGAGAGGCAGCAGGCCGCTCCGTCGCCCACAGTCCCTCGACAGCGTGTCAGCCATGTGCCGATCTGAACAGCGCTCACGCAGGAAACGACCCGCCTGGAAACACGCTTTGCTCTGAAACACCCGTGATGAACGGCGGAGAAGCGGAAGTGCGAGGGACTGAGGGAAAAACTGAGGAATGGAAAGTGACGAAGCGATCTCTGTTTTTGATGAGATCTCCTATTGGACGTTGCGCAATATTGCAATATCCTCCCCGCTGCTCGACATGTGGCTGAATTATTTTGAAGAAAAAAAAAGAGAAATCGAAAGAAAGGGGTGGTGAATAAAACATTTGCAGACCAAATGTGGTCATAACTCTGCGGAGTTGCCTTTTTTCTTTTTGTCATACGCCATAAAGCGTGTTCAAATGTCAAGAAAAGTGATTTACCTTCTGTGGACAGAGTTAAGACATTACATGACTTATATATTGCCATGAATACTGTTCATCTTCGACAATGCCCCAAAAGAATCGCTGGTGCTTTAGTTACTTTCCACAAATTGTGTTTAGTTCACTCCACCTCACATCCTTCTACTTTTGGACTTCTTCTTTTCGGTCACTCACCCCAGCTCAACCCTTTCCCTGAGCTCAGCTTCCCCCTTTCGGGGTTCAGAGTATCTCGTATCAGTCACCATAGGGTTGGTGGTTCACATCTTAACGGCGTGTCAGAATCCCCTCCAGCAAGACGCAATGCTCCAGCTCACGGCCACGTGTGTGTGTGTGTGTGTGTGTGTGTGTGTGTACCTTTTATATCTCTTTTAAATGCAGTCCATTTACCATTTAACTCTCCTGTTACCTTCACATTCACTAACATCTTTTACCCTCGGGGTCAATTTGACCCCAGCAATTAAAACCTCCAGAAAATTATTAGAATTAATATTGTTTCCCAAGTTTAAGTGTGAGGTACTTTATGTTTGTTTGTTGACTACCTAAATAGCCCTTTAACTTTATAAAAAAGTTTATATTTCTAAGATGTTTGACACATTGAAAAACAGCCTGAGGTCAAATTGACCCCAAAGAACATCAACGTTAAACATTGAATGGGGTCGAATTGACCCTGAAGGTAACAGGAGGGTTGATAGTAATGGAAACAATGCACAGCCACACAGTTTGCGTATGCTCCTCCTTCGGGGGGCCGGCCCCCACACACTGTTGTTGGGATCACAGGGCGGCGGTGGCAGGACGCGGCATCACACACACGGTGTTTACCTGCCTCGTTCCATCCTTTGATCTGTGTGTGCTGCAGGACTCGAGTAGAGACGCTGCGCTCTGATGTGGTGCAGTGTGTGCAGTGTGTGCACCTGACTGAAACTCACTCTTTTGTTTTGTTTGTTTACACACACACACTCATACAGATATGTCTTTTTTTGTTTAATTCATCTTTCAACTGCATTGTCTGTATTGAGGGGTGATTAGATGTATATCCGTGTGTGTGTGCCTTTGCGTTCTGCATGATTAATGTATCTGTGTGTGTGTGTGTGTGTGTCCAGGTGTGCACCGGGCTTTCTGGGGGAGTACTGCCACCACAAGGACCCGTGTCACCCCGGCTTCTGCCTGAATGGAGGGAACTGCTCCGTGTCCATGTTGGCCGGCGTGCCCGTGCCGGGCAGCGCCGCCTGCAGCTGCCCTCTGGGCTTCACCGGGCAGCACTGCCAAAGTCCGCAGAACTCCACGTGTTACCCCAACAACCCCTGTGCCAACAAGGGCGCCTGCACCCTGCTGTCCCTCGACAAATACAAGTGCGAGTGTGCCAGAGGATGGACCGGTGAGATACTGTTTCGTCACCCTTCAGGAGTTTACTCGATAAGTTTTCTCGATAAGTTAAAGCAAAACTCCTCACGCTATCTTCTCTTGAATTACTGCTGTTACTGATGCTACGCACGATTCTCTGTCAGTATGCAACTCTTAATTAATGAATGCGTTCAGAATCATACTTATCTTACTTAGGAGTAGTGCATTTACATATCTTTTAGGGGCGCTGTTAACCGTTGTTGAAAAAGAATACATATATTTATTTAGGCATACAATATATGAGCAATTGTCATAAAAATGGCAATAATAAGACTTTCAGGCAGTAGTTGACATATTCAAAATGTTTTCTTTGATCTTTTGAACAAAAAACAAACAGTAAACATAAATCAGACAATCATATTACATTTTATTCGTATTTTTAATCACATAATAACAATTATAACTAATTTCTTTGTTTTTTTCTATTATAAATAAATGATATTTATTGATTTTTTTTGTGTACCTACCTAGTAGAGGCAACACAGATAGGACACACACAACAACGATCAAAACGCTATTAAATTATAGAAATTATGGGAGCATTTTTGGCATCAGTTTGACCCTTTACCTTTGTGTATTTCCGTCGCTGGCTGCTAGTACCATTAGATAAATACAACATGCGATATCTAGTGTTTTTAGATAACCACAACAAGATATCCATCATTGCGTATTGCTGTGTCTATTCTCTAGTCCGAGCCATCATCTTCCAGAGGTGGAGGACACGGCACACAGGATAGCGAAGGCACTAATGCTCTGCTCTTCACCTTCCTCTTCATTCCCAGGCCCGCAGTGTGAGCACGAGGACAGCTGTCTCTCCGGTCCCTGTGCCAACGCTGGAATGTGCAGCTCTCCGACCGGCGGCAGCTACACATGTTCCTGTCCTCCCGGCTACACAGGTCCCCGCTGCCTCAACGACACAAACGAATGCGCCGTCACGCCGTCCGTGTGCCAGAATGAAGGTCGTTGCGTCAACACCCCTGGCTCCTACAGGTGAGAATCTAGTTTATAATAACCACATGTGAAATGAAAAGATGTCCTGCTCCAAATAGGACCGAATGATATATACTCTGTCGTTGCTCCAGGTGCATCTGTGACCCGGGGTTCACGGGCCGACACTGCGAGAGCTCGTACATCCCTTGCTCACCCTCGCCATGCCTGAACGGGGGCACCTGCCACCAGAACTCTGAAACCAGCTACTCCTGCCACTGCCTTCCAGGTACGTAGGGGGATTCAGATTCTGAAACATTTCTTTTTTTACTCCTTTTTTATTGCTGAATGTGAACTAGAAAAAAACTAATTAAATACCATGTTTGAAAAGTGAAAACCACCACACGACAACAGAGATATGAGATAATTGTGAGAAAAGGGGTTTAAGATACTCCAATTCAATTAAGGGAAACCAGTGACACAGCCACTGGTATTTATCCCTCAGTTTCTGTATTGTTACACTCTGTTGTTTGAGGTGCAAACAGTCTGATCCGGTTTGCAGTGTTGCATTGGACACGCTGCACCTGCAGTCTGCAACATTTAGCGAGTAACCACAAACAGGCATACCGCCGATGTTTATACAAGTCATAATACGTATATACACTCCAGAATATCACACTGCAATGTGGGTGTTTGAGCGCACGTCTTCCCCCAATGCTTTGGCGCCAGGTTTCAACGGGACGAACTGCGAGAACAACATCGACGACTGCCCGGGTCACCAGTGTGCCAACGGAGGAACCTGCATGGACGGAGTCAACACCTACAACTGCCAGTGTCCGCCCGAGTGGACCGGTACGGGAGTTGTGTGTTTTGATTGTTTGTTTACCTGCTCGCGGCGATGCCACGTCAGTCAAAGTTGCTTTTCTCCTACACCTGTTAATTTTCTAGATATTCTAGCCTTATTGTTTTGAAGTATCTTTTCTACTTCTAAGTAAAACATTGTCTGTGTGTCTGTTGAGGTGGAGTAGACGCGGGTGCTGAGAACATTTCTAACACACCTTGTATGACGTCTGTTTCGATATCGTACTTCCTACCCGTCTTCTGCATTTTTGTCTTCTTCACGCTACAGAGCCTCGTACTTCCCACAAGGCGTGTCTGTACTAACAGAGTTGCGTTGCGTACGCGGGCTTTCCGTTTACAAAGCAAACATGCATACATCAGCTTCCTTGGGCCTGTCTGAGTTTATGTAGCGCTAATCCAACCAGACAAAGCAAAGCCAATGTGAGCAGGGTCTTTAAAAATAGCCACAGTGGATAAGTAATATTCTCATACTGCAAAAAAAAAGAGCTTTAATAGGGGAAGCATCTAAAATATCTATTTTTCTTTTTTTTAATGGGTCAATATCTATACCCCACAGGAGAAACTGAGAGGTTACACCTTGATTGTTGACTTTTGACTGAATATGTGTACATTCCCCCCTCTGCCTCTCCGCAGGTCAACACTGCACTGAGGATGTGGACGAGTGTCGTCTGCAGCCCAACACCTGCCAGAACGGAGGCACCTGCAGCAACCTGTTTGGCAGCTACGTGTGCGTGTGCGTGAACGGCTGGAGCGGACCCGACTGCTCCGAGAACATCGACGACTGCGCCACGGCCGCGTGCACCGCGGGCTCCACCTGCATCGACCGCGTGGCGTCTTTCGTCTGCCTCTGTCCCTACGGAAAGACAGGTAGGCCACGAGTGCAACGAGCGTTTTTATTTTGTTTAAATTGACTTCCTGCTAGATTTGGTCGGCCGACGTGGCATTTGAAGTCCTGCAAATCAACATTTATGACAAAACAAACCTGCTGTGACTCTGTCGCAGTTCCTGACTTCCCTTTTTAGATATGGTTTACAACTGGAAAAAAAAGAGAACAATAAAATGTTATAAACAGTTATTAAATGCATAGAGTTTTAAATCGGTTTCAGTCTTTACACTGAAACTGTATATTTTGCAACTTTTTCTACTAGGATTTTGATTATTTTCTGTGGAAAGAGTATTGCATTGCAGTAGAATGACTTCTGGGGAACAAGTCCAACCAGAATAGATGTTTTCGTAAGCAGATAAGATTAGCAGATAGATTTAATTATATTTCCAAAAGCTGTTTCTTTGCACTTAATGTGATCCATTTAAAACTGTCAAACACATACATTATACCACAGAATAAAACATTTTAATTCTCAGGAGACGCCAATAAAAGTATGGAAAGAAAGTAGAAAATAACACATTGGTGACTTCATGCAAACCAAACTATGAACTAACACTAATATCAGCGAGACTGCATCAGTTGATCGGTTGGGCATTTAACTCTGAATTAACTCTGCACCACGTCCAGTTTCCTCACTCCATGTCGACGCAATGTTCTCCTCAGGCCTGCTCTGCCACCGAGATGACGCCTGCATCAGTAACCCCTGCAGGGACGGCTCTCAGTGCGACACCAACCCCATCAACGGCATGTTCAACTGCAACTGTGCACCTGGATACGTGGGCAGCACCTGCAACATCGACAGAGACGAATGCAGCATCGGTGAGAGAGAGAGAGAGAGAGAGAGAGAGAGAGAGAGAGAGAGAGAGAGAGAGAAACGCTCTAACCACATGTAACGCGTATTTCTAAACACGCCTATGTCCTCTTCGTCGTTCAGGTACCAACCCGTGCGAGCACGGGGGTCAATGTGTGAACACCGATGGCTCCTTCACGTGTAACTGTGTGAGGGGTTACGCCGGGCCGCGCTGCGAACAAGACGTCAACGAGTGCGCGTCCAACCCCTGCCAGAACGAAGGCACGTGTCTGGATCGCATCGGGGACTACACCTGCATCTGCATGCCCGGTACGTCTCTTTTTCTTGAGAAATGTAATGTTATCTTACATTTTTCGCTTTTCGTTTTTTATTCTAAATAAGCTTCAAAGAAGTGCAGCGTTCCATATTAGAAGAATAGAATAGAAATATACTTTATTATATTTCTGGATATTCTGGATTACAGTTTGTTGTTATTCATAGCGAGAGAGCTCTCAAAGAGAACGTTACCTCCACCGTTCACCTGAAAGGCGAGAAAATAATTATAAAATGTGGAAAAATAGGCAATCTTCTTCTTTAATTTCCTGTATTTTGATCCACACAACATTGTAATTTATTCCTTGGCCCATGGCGTAACTTTTTAAATCTCATTCATATCTTGTTATAATTTATTTGGAATATCCTGCAAACAAATAGATACTGATGATACTGAGCAGAAACGTCTTTGGTGGAGTTGTTAACAGATGATAAAATGAAACCATAAAGTCCATTGCGAAATCCTAAAAAACGTGTTTCTCGTCTTGCATGCAGGATTTGAGGGGACTCATTGTGAGATTGAGATCAACGAGTGCACCAGCTCGCCCTGTCTGAACCAGGGGAAATGTCTGGACCAGGTCAGCCGCTTCATCTGCGAATGCCCAGCAGGTTGGTACACGTGTTGCTATATTCAAGTTTTTCAAATTTCCACCCAATCGAGAGTGAAAAGTAATTAGCTTATGAAGTCTTCTAACGTCTGCGCCTGGTAACATGTTCATTGTGTTCTGTTTTCAGGCTTCAGCGGAGAGATGTGCCAGATAGACATCGACGAGTGCTCCAGCACACCCTGTTTAAATGGGGCCAAGTGCATCGACCGACCCAACGGATATGATTGTGAATGTGCTGAAGGTAAACGGGAATAACCCCACGTTTACCCCTTACTCCAATGCGGGCCTACTGTGCTCTAACATAGGAAACGGTAGACTGGATCACTTTAAACCCCAAATCCTATGTATTCTATCTCAGAAAATAATAGTCAATAGTTTTTTTGTCACGTTCCTAAGAGAAAACGTCCTCCCGCAGGCTTCAACGGTCTGCTCTGCGAGGACAACATCAACGACTGCGTGCCGGAGCCGTGCCACCACGGCGTGTGCAAAGACGGCATCGCCACCTTCTCCTGCGAGTGCCAGCCGGGCTACACGGGCTCCATCTGCAACATCCAGGTCCAGGAGTGCCACAGCAACCCGTGTCAGAACCGAGGACGCTGCATCGACCTGGTCAACGCCTACCAGTGTAACTGCCCACCAGGAACCACAGGTAGCTACAGAACTCAATGCCCGTATCGTAAGAAACCGGGTCGTTTGATGCAGTCGTACACCTGAGATCCGATGTTTGTGAGCAGCTTGACTCTCACCTGACAGCCCAGTCGCCTCTTTTGTGCGAGTGGAGTTTCAGACACTTTCTCCTCCTTTTAAACGCGGCTCTTTGTGACATCTGGTTGCCGTAGTGACCATACAGACCGAACCGTAAACACAGAACATTGTACGAGTTCTCGATCCCCCGGCACTTTAGACTGAAGGATCAATGAACTCCGAATCTTATTTGACAGAGTCTGAGCCAGATCACATTATTGTGCTCTTGAGAGCGTGGATTGAATGTAAAGCTCCCCATCCCCCCACGTCTGGAGCTTCCTGTGTGACTTTCGATGTATAAACTGCAGAGCACTTGTGTGTGTGTGTATAGCAGTCACAAGTCCGGGCCGAGGGGTGCTACTACCCCCGTTGCTCTGTGGATTAATAGGTTCAGTAAGTTGTACCACCCTGAGACCTGGTACTGAAGTCTGCACCGTCCTCACTCCACCAAAACCGCCGTCTGGTCTCGTTTTCTGCTTTCATGCCTTCGCTTCCCCTCTTTTGAACGTGACTTTTTCCTCTCCCGGTCTCGTTTTCTCCTCGTCACTTTCGACCTTCTGTTACTCATCCTCTTCCTCTCTCTTGTTCTCTCTCACTTTCCCCTCATGTTATTCGTGATAGATTCATAACTATGTCATACTGAGTTTGAGCCCTGGCGTTTTGTTAACGTTTTATGGCGTCTTACTCCCCCTGGTGGTAAATGAGTTAACTGTCACATTTTGCGACAGCCACTTGATCTGCTTCTCCTCTTCTGCAACTCCTCAGCAAACAAACACACAGTCAACTAAAATGATAGAAGCACATAACCTGGCTATTGTTGCCCTTTCTGAATGTATATATAATATATCTTAAAATTGTAGCTTTTTGTTGTTGTTGTTGTGTTATTCTGCTCTGTAGCACTTTGAGATTGCTCAAATATAAAGTGCTATATAAATGCAATATATTATTATTATAATTATATTTCTTCTACTCAGGGGTGAACTGTGAGATCAATGAAGATGACTGCGCGAGCAACCCCTGTGAGTACGGAGAGTGCCACGATGGCATCAACGAGTACAAGTGTGTGTGCGCCCTGGGATACACAGGTATGTTTTGCTAAATTCAATGTGATGACAGTATAACATGTTTCCAGATGACAACGATATACACGTCGCACTGCAGGCTGATATTTGTTTGCTGTGACTGAAATCGACGGGATCAACAATAATGAATTTCCTCTGACTTGCTCCCTAATAGGACTTAAATGTGACGTGGAGATCAACGAGTGTAACTCAAACCCATGTATGAGTGGGGGGACCTGCATGGACAAGGTCAACGGGTTCCTCTGCCTGTGCCCGCCCAGCACCCACGGCCCCCTGTGCCTCTCTGGGACCGACCACTGTGCTCCTCAGCCCTGTGAACACGGAGAATGTATTGAACAGCAACACGGGTACGTCCACCTGATACTGCTACTCAGATACACACACAGAGAGACACACACACACACACACACACACACACAACTTGGCACAGGCTGTCCAGACAGGACGCGCTGACACAGCAATAGCTCTGGCCCCAAAACCAGCTGCTGTTATTAATATTACCGCGTGGCTAATTTTAAACCGCTGCTGGCCTTTCTTTTGTGTTAAGGTATCGTTGTGAGTGTGAAGCCGGCTGGGTGGGACAACACTGTGAGCAGGAAAAGGACGAGTGCCAGCCCAGTCCGTGCCAACATGGCGGCACCTGCGTGGACCGACATAATGGCCACACCTGCCTGTGTCAACCTGGATTCAGAGGTAATGATGCCAACTATTCTATTTTTTTTATTTTTTTTTATATATATTTTTATTTTAAGGCAAGTACACAAAGAAACAGTGCAATTGTGATACATTTAGCATTTTTCTTTCCCCCCCTCAAGCATTCAAGTCAACAGTATCATTCTTATGGACAAACTCCCTCCCCGACCAACAACCTCTTAATTGAGGATACACAAAACAAAACTAAACAAAAACTAAACTAAACTAAATCTAATGAAAAATAAAAAATAAAAATGAATTAAGAATTAGTAAATGAACAGTTATATAAAATCAACGAAACAACTATTCTATTTTTAGCAGGTTTTTTTTATATAATACCCGGCAATCAATAAAACAAACTGCACTGAATTAAAAAAATCCTTCTGAATGCCCCCTCCTCTCCCATCAGGTGTGAACTGTGAGAAGAACGTGGATGAATGTGCATCCGGGCCCTGCCTGAACCAAGGCATCTGTATAGATGGAGTCAACAGTTATTCCTGCCAATGTAGTCCTCCATTCACAGGTTAGTGATGCCACGCCTCCACCATATCCACATCCACTTATGAGCATGCTGCAGCCAATTAATACTTGCCACGTCAAATTAGGTAAACACTGCGAGGTGGAACAGGTTCCCTGCGCCTCTCATCCGTGTGAGAGGGGAGTGTGTCGCCCGTCTTCGGACTACACCTCCTACACCTGTCGATGTCCTGCCGGGTGGCAAGGTACGAGTCTATCTTGAGACGTGTCCGTCTGATTGGGTTTGTGTGGATGTGAGTCGAGATAGAGGGAGAAACTGTTGGACCGTGTGTCTGAGGGCAACATCGCATCCGATATACAGGGTTCTTACGATCATGGAAAACCTGGAAAAGTCATGGAATTTTAAAATGGTCATTTCCAGGCCTGGAAAAGTCATGGAAAAAAACTTAAATCACGAAAGTTTTGGAAAAGTCATGAAAATGTGTCATATTCACATGTTCATTTACGCCGAGTTTGAAATAATGAATATGTTTTAGAAAGAAAGACTCAAAATATGGCGGCGCAATTTTCTTGTTTTTCCGCGTTGCAAGTGAACGCACCTTAACTGGAAAGTTTGTCTCCCATAGCTCGGGAAGCAAATGTTTATTCTTTAAATAAATGATTGTCTCTTATTCATTTGTTTCATTACATGTATACTGTATGCTTTAGAATTCACATTCTTTAAATACTAAATATTCTCACTTTTTCATGTATAAACCGACATTTCAGTTTGGTCATGGAAATTTGGTTTAAAGTCCTGGAAATTCCTGGAAAAGTCCTGGAAATCCATTGGTCAACATGTGTAAGAACCCTGAATATAAGGTAAAACTGCTAGATTGATGCTGTGCTAACATGTTGTTGTTTGTTCACACTTGTGTAGGCACACGCTGCAGTGAGGATGTTGACGAATGCAGGAAGAACCCTTGCAAGAACACCGGTCGCTGCATCAACAGCCCGGGCAGCTACACGTGTAAATGTCAACCCGGGTACAGCGGACACAACTGCCAGACAGACATCGACGACTGCTCACCAAGTGAGTTTCACTTTCAACACTTTAGCCTCACCTCTGCATTTGTGGACTATACAGGGTTCGTACGGTCATGGAAAACCTGGAAAAGTCATGGAATTTCAAAATGGTCATTTCCAGGCCTGGAAAAGTCATGGAAAAAACTTAAATCATAAAAGTTTTGGAAAAGTCATGGAAATTTGTTAAAATCACATGTTCATTTACACCGAGTTTGAAATAATGTACATGTTTTTTAAAGAAAGATGCTTGAAATATAAGCCGGCACACGCCGGCACACAATACGCACAACATTTTCTAAAATGTTCATGTTTATACCGAGATTTTCAGTTAGGTCATGGAAATTTGGTGAAAAGTCATGGAAAAGTCATGGAAAAGTCATTGAAATCCATTGGTCAAAATGTGTAAGAACCCTGACTATAGCAACTTTAGAATAGTCTTTGAAAAAAAGTGCCCTGAGATAATCGAGTTCAGCCAGCTTGCTGGTGCATTATTCATTCAGTAAATCCAGTTTGTGTCCATTGAACGCCTCTTTCCCCGCTCTCTCCTCTCTCCTCCGCAGACCCGTGCCTGAACGGAGGCTCTTGCGTGGACGACGTCGGGAGCTTCTCCTGCGACTGCCGCCCGGGTTTCGAAGGGGACCGCTGCGAGACCGAAGTGGACGAGTGCGCCAGCCAGCCCTGCAGGAACGGCGCCGTCTGCCGGGACTACGTCAACAGCTTTGTGTGCGAGTGCCGACCGGGCTTCGATGGAATCTTGTGCAAACGCAACATCCTGGAATGTACCGAGAGGTGAGTCGTTCGTTTTTGATGCCAGATGAAGCAGTTTGTTCTGCAATGAATTCCTCCTGGATTATTTCTCTTGCATCTCCTGCAATGATCTAAACGGCCTGATAAGAGGGTGAATCATCCATTTGGGGCTTGCACATTGTGCATCTCATTACAGTCTGTAGTCACCACGTTGTTGTCCTCCTCCCTTCCAGCTCCTGTCTGAATAACGGGACTTGCATTGACGACATCAACGCCTTCTCTTGCCGTTGCCGCCCCGGTTTCTACGGGACGTTCTGCGAGTACGAGCAGAACGAGTGCGACTCTCAGCCCTGTAAGAATGGAGGCACCTGCACCGATGGCCTGGGCGCCTACCGCTGCACCTGCCCCGTGGGATACAATGGACAGAACTGCCAGGTAATAATAAGAAGAAGAAGAACTTTATTTACACCTTTAAAAACAATGTTTACAAAGTGCTCCACAGAGAATCAAAGCAAAACTAGTGGAATAGCAAGAAACCAATATTACATTTTAAAGTATATATTAAAATTTAAAATAAATAAAAATTAAAAAATAATTAAAAAACAAATTAATTACAAATTAATTAAAAACCGACAAACTAAATTAGGGGAACCAAAGTTCTGCATAAAAAGACTAGATCACTAAAAAGCTGTTCTATAAAAAGGTATAGTGTGTGTGTGTCCAGGGTGTGTTCAGGGTGGGTCTGCAGGAAATGTGCCTGAGATGGGTCCTACAGGAAGCACTCGTAGCTATTTATTTGTATTTATTTAATTTAATAATAATATATGTATTATTTAATATTTATCATACCAACCTTTTTTTTTAGGACTGAAAGCTATTTGAACTCTTTTGAAATAATCTATCCAATTAATGGATTTGCTTAGTTCACCTGTAGGCCACAAATCAATGATGACGTTTATTGATTACTGAGAACGTATTGATGAAACATCAAGTAATCACAGGAAAACCGAGAACTCCTTAAGCGTGCACTTATTCAAACAGTTCATAACTTTTTTTATGATTTCACTGTTAATCTCAACAATGAATCAAACAATATCACATCCGTTGCATTTTGGCACGAATATGTTTATCCACGACTCTTGAGGAGCTTCCTTTGCGCCTAGTTGCTATGAATCAGAATATTGGACAAGAAAGTTGGTGAAGTCAGATGCACCAAATTATAAGTCTTTATCTCAAGAAGGCGGCTGAATGTGGAGTAGTTCCCTCTGTCTGTGTAACATTCACAACTGCATCTCACTCTCCTTTTGCGTTCTGCAGAACTTTGTGAACTACTGCAGCCAGGTGCGCTGCCACAACGCCGGCACCTGCTCCCAGACATCGACCTCCTGGATCTGCCACTGTCAAATGGGCTGGACGGGTCTGTACTGCGACGTCCCCAACATGTCCTGCCAGGACTTTGCCGCCAGGAAGGGTGAGGCCCTTCAACACATTAGTTAGTACATGGTAACGTACGGTCATGGAAAACCTGGAAAAGTTATGGGAAAAACTTGCATCATAAAAGTTTTGGAAAAGTCATGGAAATTTATAAAAAATCATTTACATTGTTCATTTACGCCGAGTTTGAAATAATTAATATGTTTTTTAACGAAAGACGCACATAATATAAGCCGGCGTACGCTCTCAATACGCAACATTTTCAAAAATGTTCATGTTTATACCGAGATTTCAGTTTAGTCATGGAAATTTGGTTTAATGTCATGGAAAAGTCCTGGAAATCCATTGGTCAACATGTGTAAGAACCCTGTTAGTAATGACGAGTCATCACAAGAGAAAACAAACTTTTAACTCTTCTTCGCAGCCGCCGGACGAGGAACAAAATGTTTATCTTCCGCGTCCATCTCCACGTTATTTACTCACGTGCTGTGCCTCCTTTCCCGAATGACCGTAGGTCTGGAGGTTGAAAACGTGTGCAAGAACGCCGGGCGGTGCGTGAACGTGGACAAATCCCACCGGTGCCAGTGCCAGCCGGGATACACGGGCAGCTACTGCGAAGAGATGGTGGACGAGTGCCAGTCCAACCCTTGTCGCAACGGAGCCACGTGCAAGGACTACCAGGGCACCTACGAGTGCATAGTGAGTACTTTCTCATGTTTGTGTGCGTTGTAAAGCTTTTGTGTTACCGCTGAACTAGCAGCTCCCAGAGCACACACAACCAGCTCACCTGCGTCTCTTGTTCCAGTGTAAGCCGGGCTACCAGGGGGTGAACTGCGAGTACGATGTTGACGAATGCCACTCGAGGCCCTGCCTCCACGGCGGGACCTGCATCAACCTCATCAACCGCTTCACGTGCGCCTGCCCCCCGGGGGCGCATGGTAAGTCTGCATATAGCACAGGCGTCGGGAACCTCTGGCTCGCGAGCCATATATGGAACTGAAAACGCACCTTTTCCGACTATATCTGGATTAAAACACAGATTAGCACTTCAGTGGCACTTAAATAGCTCTTATTATGGTACTTTTGTAGTTTGACTATGTTGAGGAAATGTTACTTTCTGTATTCTTGTTGTTCTTAGTTTGTACTCTAGGTTGAAATGCACTTATTGTAAGTCGCTTTGGATAAAAGCGTCTGCTAAATGACATGTGATGTAATGTAATATATGGCTCTTCCGATGACGCATATGGCTCTTTTGAGTTTCAGTCAAAAAATAAAAAATCTCCCCCCGCCCCCCTGTAACTTTCTCTATCGCGCCAGATGACAGCAGAAGTAGTTCTGCCTTTCTTAAAGACGTCTTTGTTCTTTTATTAAACTAAACGTCTGTTATTGATCGTCTCCACAGCAGCATGTCATTCTGTCTCTACGTGTCGCGGCTCCGCTCGCCGTCTCTCGGGGCGGCGCGAATAAAAAGTCCCCCCCCCCCCCGTAGCACTATGCAGCACCAGAAGTCGCATTACAATTACTATATGGCTCTCAATGAAATATATTTAGAAATATTTGGCTTTTATGGCTCTCCCAGTCAAAAAGGTTCCTGACTCCTAATATAGCATATTCTACACACACACACACACACACAGGTTGATATTCATAGGGCAGATGTCGTGTTTTATTTGATGCCGTGAGTGACGTCTGCCCGCCGCTCCGCAGGGCTCCAGTGCGAGTTGAACGAGGACGACTGCGCCCCCAAGCTGGGCTCCTTCGAGCCCCGCTGTCTGAACGGAGGGCAGTGTGTGGACGGTGTGGGCCGCTACTCCTGCTCCTGCCCTCCGGGGTTCGTCGGGGAACACTGCGAGGGGGATCTCAACGAATGCCTGTCCGGGCCCTGCCACGCCACCGGCAGCCTCGACTGCGTGCAGCTGGTCAACGACTACCAGTGCCGCTGTCGCCTCGGATACACGGGTGTGTTTCGCGACGGCGCCCGCCGTACTGAGTCGGCTCGAAAAAACGGCGCGGCATCCGGGGGAAAGTGTTTCAGTGGTTGCTTTGTTTCCCAGGTCGTCACTGCGAGTCCATGGTGGATCTGTGTCTGTCCAAGCCGTGCCACCAAGGCGGAGTCTGCTCCATGAACATGAGCTCGGTGCACGGCTACACCTGCTCCTGTGCTGCTGTAAGTGTCTTCAATGCCTCCCTTTCTCTAATCTCAGAAGATGGACGTGGTTTTGATTGATTTCCTTCCTTTGTGCTTGATTTCTGAATAACAGCATTTCTCTTGATTTCTCTTTGTGCACTCTAATTTATTCATCATCAGTGAATTGCTATACTTTTTCTCTCTTTTAAACAAAATTAAGGACTTGATTGACGGTGCTGTGCTTGGGAATCTTTTAAATAACTATTGAAAGAGACGATAATATATGCAACATTTTGCATTTTGCGTTTGGATTTTGGTGCATATGCCGCAAAGTTCATAATGTGAACCGGATGCTCTGGAGTGTGTCTCAGAAGAAGCGGCACATTAGTTGGCAGTGGGTTCAAAGAAAATCCACTTAGTTTGAAGAACTATTAGAGATTGTGTTATAATTACAATATCTCAGCACAAAAAAAGAGCCAATCAATACCAGTTCCCTCATTTTCTTGATGTATTCTCATTTGTCTTTTGGCAACCGCACATCCACCCAGACTCGACCATCAAACAGTGAACGTCAGCTTAAGTTAATAAGGAACACAGCTTTCTGTGAACTCTGTTAAATACATCATAATGACTTATTTTTCCAAAAAAGTGAAACAATCCCAGAACAATTCAACAGAATACACAATTAGTGGATTTGTTATGCTTAATTTCCCCTTAAATCTCAGAGGGTATCAGAGGTATTTCATTAACCTGTCTGCTTATAGTACGGATGAATTGTTCATAGATATACTTTTACCTTATGAAAGTGGGTGGCTGACGTTACTACCGAGGTGTTTTCTTTTTCTCTCTTACCAAAACATAAATCTCTTCACACTAAATTCTAATTTTTCTCTCCACTAACTTCTTGCTCTCTTTTTCTCCTGCTTGCTTCAGAGGGCCACACCATGGCTCAGGTATAGTAGACAAGCAGTGGAACATAGATGTTAGCGGTTTATTGGCCCATTACAAACATGTAGCCATGCCTTACATTTTAAAGCCCCACTCTGTCGTTTTTCCCTTGTAGCGCCCCCTTCAGGTATTTAACGTGTACTTCAGTGTCGTAAATACCCAGTTACGATAGATCAGGCGCTTTTGAGTTTGAGTAAAAAAATAATAATCTCCGCCCGCCCCCCTGTAACTTTCTCTATCCTCCAGATGACAGTAGAAGAAATGCCAATTCAATTCAATTACATTTATTTCAATTCAGTTTATTTGTATAGCCTAGTTTCACAACTTACAAATTTGTCTCAGAGTGCTTTACAGTCTGTACACATAGACATCCCTGCCCCAAAACCTCACATCGGACCAGGAAAAACTCCCAAATAACCCTTCAGGGGGAAAAAAGGGAAGAAACCTTCAGGAGAGCAACAGAGCGGGCGGGCGGCTCAAAAATCTTACATAGTCGGGTATTTAGCCCACAGACCCCCGATGGCAGTGGAGGAGGCGCAAATCGTCATATTAAAAGTCATTGTAGCGGCACCATTTTTCTCTGGTTATTTTAAGGTAGGAATTGTTACATAGTGTTGCTTTAAATAAACTGCATTACCGTCACGCTTAAACAAGATGCTTTGTTTCACAGGGCTTCACTGGGTTCAACTGTGGCGAAATAGAGGGCTACAGTTGTGCGAAGCTCCGTTGCCAGAATGGCGGTCACTGCGTGGAGTCGCCCGGCCACCTGGACTGCCAATGCCAGTCGGGCTTCACCGGACTCCACTGCGAGAACGAACAGAGGTGTCCGTGGAACTGCCAGAACGGAGGCACCTGCATCAAAGACCCGTCCAACCCGTACCAGTACAGCTGCCGCTGCACCGCGCACTTCTCGGGGCCGTACTGCGGGATCAAGCACGCCGTGTCGCGCGCCCCGGTGTGCCCCTATCCGCAGTGTGAGCAGCACTCCGGGGACAAAGTGTGCGACGACCAGTGTAACAACCACGAATGTCATTGGGACGGAGGCGACTGCTCGCTCAACTGGAAACAGCCCTGGGTCAACTGCACCGCCAGCGTCTCCTGCTGGGATCTCTTCAACAACGGACGATGCGATAAGGAGTGCGACAACCTCGGGTGCCTCTTTGACAACTTCGATTGCCAGGAGACGCCTTCATCCTGCAAGTGCGTGAGACCGTTCTCTTTTACCTCGTTACTAATGTTTTGACCGCCGCGTATTTGTATGCGTGCGTGTGTTATATTAAAGTAAAAAAGTATTAAACTGAATCGCATGAAATTTGGTGGGATGATTGGTTATTATCCATTTTTTCATTCATTTTTTTTATGGGTTGCTTTTAACTATGTTTTAATCGGTTTTATTTGTTTTTACTATCTATGTGGCACTCTGAGCTTCTTGAAGGAAGAGGGCGATAAAAATATAATGCATTATTATTATTATTATTATTATTATTATTATTATTATTATTATTATTATTATTATTATCCGGGGACCATTTGAATAGATTTTGGGATCAATCGGGTCAAAGGTCAGGGTCATGAAAAGTTCAACATCTTCTTTTTACCATAGCACGGTCAATTTATATCAAATTGGCTGCAACTAATGCCAAAATGTTCATAATTCAATGCCCAATCTTGTGATATGCGAAGGTATGCGCTCTACCGAGTGCCCGTTCTAGTTTATTTTGTTTTCATTGCTGTTGCCTATGAATTCCACGTCGAAGCCAAATCACTCAACAGCCCCCCCCCCCCCCCCCCCCCCATCCCCCTCCCCCCATGGTGTGTTTCCAGGTATGACAGGTACTGCGCGGACCACTTTGGGAACGGCATCTGTGACCAGAGCTGCCACACGGAGGCCTGCGGCTGGGACGGCCTGGACTGCTCCACCGACACGCCGCCCAAGGTGGTGGACGGCATGCTGGTCATCGTGGTCCGGCTGCAGCCCAAGGAGCTGCTCGGGGACCTGAGGGGCTTCCTGCGCTCCCTGGGAGCCGTGCTGCACACCAGCCTGCAGGTGAAGCTGGATAAGAATAAGAAGCCAATGGTTTACCCGTACTACGGGGAGGAGCAGGGGCTGCACATCCAGAGGAGCAGGAGCAGGCGGGAGCTGGAGAGGGAGGTTATTGGGTAAGAACAGCCAACAACGAGGTCCTTGCATGAGTTCTCTTCCTTTTAAATACTTCAGGAGCTTAAAATGAACAAACTGCATGGCATTGACGGTGTTTGATTTTTCTCACGTGTGCGCAGGTCTGTGGTGCACCTGGAACTCGATAACCGCGAATGTTCCCAGAGCTCGGTCGACTGTTTCTCCAACACTAACGAGGCCGCGTCCTTCCTCGCGGCGGCGCACATCAAGGCCGATCTGCCTTACCCTCTGGTGTCTGTTTACAGTGAGTGGGCCTGGCATTCAACCGTTTACGGTTTGTTCTCAGGTTAGAAAACAAAAGAATTACCGCTGTTACACTTCTTTTTGTATCCACCAGGTAAGCCGTCGATAGACTCGCCGGTTCCAACGCCTCTGATGTACCTGGTTGGAGTGGCCGTGGTTATCATCCTGCTGATCCTGGTGCTGGGGATGCTGGCGGCCAAGAGGAAGCACAAACACGGCGCCCTGTGGCTGCCCGACGGCTTCTTGGCCAATAAGAACGACAAAAGGAGAGAGCCTGTCGGACAAGACGACTTTGACATGAAGTGAGTGGACACACAGACCGAAAAGCTTCCGTTAAATTTAAAACAAGATATGTGATATGATGACACTACTGTGTGTGAATTCACACCAGTGTGAAATTTAGATCATAGTATTACTGCTAACAAATGATTGTGTAGGATACTTTACGTTAACAGGGTTCCTACGGTCATGGAAAACCTGGAAAAGTCATGGAATTTTTAAATGGTAATTTCCAGGCCTGGAAAAGTCATGGAAAAAAATTAAATCATAAAAGTTTTGGAAAAGTCATGGAAATTTGTTAGAATCACATGTTCATTTACGCCGAGTTTGAAATAATTATTATGTTTTTTAAACAAAGACGCTCAAAATATAAGCCGGCATACGCTCTCAATACCCAAAATGTTCTAAATATTTAATGTTTTTACCGAGATTTCAGTTTTTGTAACGGACATTTGGTTTAAAGTCATGGAAATCCATTGGTCAACATTTGTAAGAACCCTGGTTAAGCTGAGAGCTCACATGCATCAGCTGAAGACTGGTTGTACTGTCCAGCTCCCAGTGATCAATACTGCTGTTTGACTGAGAGTTAAACAGAGCGTGGCTGGAACATAGCGTACATGCTGTGGCCTGGAAGAAATATAAGCAGAATGAAATGGAAAATGTTGCTCTCGCTTAATATATTGTATATTTTTCTTTTTTTTTTCATCTCAGGAATTTCAAGACCCCGGATGGAGCCATGATGGATGGAGTTCAGAGTCAGAGGTGGCTGGACGACGAGGTCCCACCCAAGAAACCAAGAGTAAGTGAATTGAGAGAGAGAAAAAAACAGTGGCTCAAAAAGAAAGCTGATGGATTGGAGTAGTTTAAATTGAATTAAATCGAGGACCGTGAGGAAAGTTTTTTTTTTGAAGAGTGTTTTTTCATGTTTTGTTGCTTTTCACAGACTGAAGACAAACCCCTGCTGCCCATCGCTATGGATGGAGGTGTTGACCGAAGGGAGTGGACCCTGCAGCATCGCAAGGCTGCTGACATCTCGCTCACTCCCCCGCAGGCCGACCTGGACGCCGACTGTCTGGACGTTAACGTCAAGGGACCTGGTGAGAAACAGAGAAAAAAGACGTAGAAACTCATTTAAATCCGATCAACTGCAAAAAAACATCAACATAATTATCTTCTCTTTCTCTTTGTTCCTCAGATGGCTTCACCCCACTGATGCTGGCGTCGCTGCGTAACGGCGGAGGCCCGGACTGCAGCCTGCACGGGGCAGAGGAAGAGGAGGAGAGCGGCGGAGATGAGCCGGGGCCGAGCGTCATCTCAGACCTGATCGCTCAAGGCGCTTCTCTGATGGCTCAGACCGACCGCACGGGAGAAACGGCGCTCCACCTGGCCGCCCGCTACGCCCGGGCCGACGCCGCGAAGAGGCTGCTGGATGCTGGCGCCGACCCCAACGCCCACGACAACATGGGCAGGACTCCTCTGCACGCCGCCGTGGCGGCCGACGCCCAGGGAGTCTTCCAGGTGAGGAGACGGTTTCATCATATTCGACTCTAAACTTTGACTTTGATCAGGGTTCAGACGGTCATGGAAAACCTGGAAAAGTCATGGGATTTTAAAATGGTCATTTCCAGGCCTGGAAAAGTCATGGAAATTTGTTATAATCACGGGTTCATTTACGCCGAGTTTGAAATAATTAATGTTTTTTAAAGAAAAACAATCAAAATATAAGCCGGCGTACGCTCTCAATACGTAAAATGTTCTAAATTGTTCATGTTTTACCGAGATTTCAATTTGGTCATGGAAATTTGGTTTAATGTCATGGAAAAGTCATGGAAAAGTCATGGAAATCCATCCATCAAAATGTGTAAGAACCCTGTTTGATATTGGCCAAAACAATGTTGTCATTCCACACTTAGTAACTGCAATCATAAAACAAAAAGGCCCAGGTGATTACACTCCATCTTCTCTCATGTACTTTTTCATCACATCTCACTTTGCCCGTGTCTTTTCTCTTCTCAGATACTGATCCGTAACCGTGCAACAGAACTGGACTCCCGGATGAATGACGGCACCACTCCACTGGTGCTGGCGGCCCGGCTGGCTGTGGAGGGCATGGTGGAGGAGCTGATCCACTGCCACGCGGACATCAACGCGGTAGACGACCACGGTGAGCACACGTTGCATGCATTTACTCCTCGTGGGGGGGGGGGGGGGGGGGTCTTATTTGTCGTACTGTATGGATTACAGCATATCGTGCACACAGTTATTTGGGTTACGTTTTAACACTGCAGTGCAGGTATGAGGAATCATCCTCGTGGGTAAGCAGGACAAGCTCACGTGCTCATGGTAGTAAATCCACTGCTATGCTCGCTTCAGCCCTTTTAAAAACAGTTGAAGAATTGAAGCGGAATTATTGTAAAAGAAGAAAACGGCTCGTAGTTATTTCATCATGTTTAACACGGATGTGCTTCTGTGTCTTTCCTCCCCTTCCCAACATTTTAGGCAAATCTGCTCTCCACTGGGCAGCCGCGGTTAACAACGTGGAGGCAACACTCGTGCTCTTGAAGAACGGAGCCAACCGTGACATGCAAGACAACAAGGTTGGTTCTTTGTTTTCATCGGGGATTGTTTCGCATTTTGAAAGTGAAAAAAAACCTTACATGCACTCTTTAAAAGTAATAAAGTATCAAGTCGACTGAAACACATCTATAATTCACCTATTTAAAATGTTCCCAACAGAGATAAATGTTTAAATTCAAATAATATACGTTAATAATAATATATGTTAATATACACTTTACCACACTGTTTTTTGTACAGTGCTTTTTAAAATATATTTTTTACACTTCTATTACTACTACTGTTATTATTATTATTATTATTATTATTATTATTATTATTATTATTATTATTATTATTATTATTATTATTATTATTATTATAGTGTGTTTGTTTTGTATCTCTGCTGACTCGGAGAGCCCTGAAAAAATAATTCCGATGTGTCTGGACTGCTGGTCTAGGCACAGATGGCAAATAAAAAACCTTGAACATTGAACCTTGAAATGCCTGCTGTGTTCCCTTCAGGAGGAGACTCCTCTGTTCCTCGCAGCCAGAGAAGGAAGCTTCGAGGCGGCTCAGGTTCTCCTCGACCACTACTCCAACCGCGACATCACCGACCACCTGGACCGGCTGCCGCGCGACAGCGCTCAGGAGCGCATGCACCACGACATCGTGCGCCTGCTGGACCAGTACAACCTGGTCCACAGTCCGCACAACGGGCCCAACCACATGGGCGGAGGAGGGAGCATGTGCGGGGCCAACGGCGTGGGCTTCATCGGCATGCGCCCGGGGCCGCAGGGTAAGAAGAGCCGGAGGGGTGGAGGCGGGGCCAAGGTGGGAGGCGTTGGAGGCGGAGCTAAAGAGCTCAAAGACATGAAGGCGAAGAGAAGAAAGAAGCCCGCCGGAGGAGAGGGGCCGGGTGTGGTCGCCGGAGGAGGCGGAGGAGGAGGTATGGCGGGAGGGAACGCCAACGGCGTCAAAGCGGCGGCGGGACTCCCGGAGAGCTCCGTCACCATGTCGCCCGTCGACTCCCTGGAATCGCCGCACTCGTACGCGGGCGACGTGTCCGGCGCCGTCTCCGCCGCCGCCGCCAACGCCAACGCCAACTCCCCCCCCCTGCTGAGCAGCCCCACCTCCAGGCCGATGCTGCCGCCCGTCAGCCACATGCTGGGGCAGCAGCAGGGCTGGGTGGGCATGACCAAGCACGGCTACGGCGGCCACATGTTCGGCCTGGTGTCGCACCAGATGGGCGGATCCCACCCGGGCATGGGCCAGCGCCACGGCCAGGGCCCCATGCTGACGCCCATGAACGTCACCATGAGCCGGGAGCAGCTGCCGCCCATCGTCACCTTCCAGATGATGGGCCCCGGGGGCAGCCAGGCCATGCTGAAGCAGCCGCAGCCGGGGCAGGTCCAGGTCACCCAGTCTCAGGGCCAGAGCCAGAGCCAGGGTCACGCCCAGCAGGGGCCGGGCCGCCTCCGCTGCCCCCAGGGCATGATGTACCAGATGCCGGAGCAGATGGGCATGGCGCACGGGCTCTCCCACGCCCTGCAGCACCCCCACGCCGTCAGCCACGGGGGCATCGAGGGCCAGTCGCGGCCGCTGCCCTCCTACCCGCCCATGCAGAGCCCCGTGGATAAGTACCCCACCCCGCCCTCCCAGCACAGCTACACCACCACCGGCTCAGAGGGCACCACCCCGGGCCACTCCGCCCACCCGCCCAGCGAGCACCCGTATCTCACGCCGTCGCCCGAGTCCCCGGACCCTTGGTCGTCCTCTTCGCCGCACTCCAACTCGGACTGGTCTGACGTCACCACCAGCCCCACCCCCCTGGGGAACCCCCACCACGCACTGCCGTCTTCGCACCGCACACACATTCCAGAGCAGGTGCAGCTGCAGCCGCAGTCGCAGCAGATGCAGCAGGCCTCTCAGCAGCCGCAGCTCGGCAACATGCAGGTGTTTGCGTAGGCCGGCGGGGGGAGCGTAAACAGACTGACTTTTGGGGATCTGTGTAGTCGCATAACACGTGAACTCATACAATGCTTTTTCTCGTGTCTCGTTTATTCTCTTTCTGTTCTCCATTATAATAATCGGTCACTTCCCCTTTCATGTTTTATCCCCTCTTTGCACTTACCAAAAACTGTTTGCATAGTTTAAAAAAAAAAAGTAAACGTCAAAAGAATCCAAAAAAGGTTTCCACGGCGATCCCGGCCGAGCACCCTCCAGTCAAGACTTTTTTTTCCTTCTTTTTGGCCTTTTTGGCCTTTTTGGCGCCCGAACACAAACTGTTTTCTCGAGGGATCAACGAGGAAGTGCCAACCAGACGGCGGCCGGCCGGTGTCGCGTCAGAAAAAAAAACTCTTCCGATGAACGCCGAGACGAGGCGGACGGCCTTCTGCACTGATATGATCTGTTTCGGAGGACCGCGTCACTCCTCTCTGCTAATTGTTCGCCTCATGTGTAGTTTAATGTGATTACTAACTCGCCGGCGCCACCGATCACCCGGCTTGTTTGTGAATACGATGGCTCACATTCAACGGATTCTATAATTCATCAAAACTACCTAGTTGTTGCCTTATTGTTTGTATTCATCCATTGTTTTTTAATGTGCTAAAGGGGGATTTTTTATTAAATGCTGTTGCATGACTAGGACAAACATCAAGTAAATGACAGATTATATAGAAATAACACACACACACACACACACACACATACATGCGTGATGTAACTAAAGGCCTCTACACTCGTGCTAACAACTTAAATGTATTTACTGCATTGATTACAGTTGCTAGATATTAGTGTTGCCCATCAAATATCTGAAGGGGGCGGTGTGTGTGTGTGTGTGTGTGTGTGTGTGTGTGTGTGTGTGTGTGTGTGTGCGTGTGTGTGTCTGTGTGTGTGTGTGTGTGCTGAAGGCAGTTACACCGTGTCTCACCACACATCTCACCTGTCGTTGAGGGATTCATTAAGCTTGACAAACTTTATGCAAAACATACATTAGTTTTATTATGTTGTAGGATAAAATGTAAATAGACTTACATCACATTCTGCTTGTTATTACTGAGCTCGATTTGGCAAAGACACGTCGACTTTTTTATTATTTTTTACATGACTTCTGTTCGCACTTCTTGAATGATTCTGAATGTTACAGAGGTGCATGTTTTATGACTTTTAAACGGCCTCCTAGCGAAATGTTTTCTCTTCCAAAATCATTTAACCAGTTTTGCCTTTTTTGCTTAACTACAATCAGTGTATCTCTGCACCTTTTTTTTTTTATTTCTTTTTTTTATTGTTATGATTCATAAAACAAGTCTGGAGGCGAGTACCGGTTTGATAAAGTATTTTTTTTTCATCCTTCCTTCTTAAAGTTGATGTTGATCATAGCTTTGTGTGACTGCTCTGCAAACACAGACAATCGTTCACAGTTTTATTTTTGAAACTTCGAAGAAAAATAATGTCTCTTCCGACCGCTTTTTATTCTGTTTTTCTGCCAAAAATTGTACATCATGTTCATAAATGTATCAGTCGTTGCCCCTGTTGTGTCCTGAAGATGGACACATGACACACATCCGATACCAAGACATGTTTTGGTTTGATTTACTACTGCGGCTGTCTGTGAACAAACCAAATGATTCTTCTCTTCTCTTTCCTCTCGATGTCCTTGTAGTTTACCATACACACGTGTATCGTTGAAGCGTCAGTCGGCCTCTTTCATTAGAACTGAGCATGTCAGTTCCCATTCATATGCAAGACTATGTGACTATTTTTTGTATATAAAATGTTTTTTGTATTGTACTTTTATCTGTTAACCAAATAGCCTATAATAAACATGCTATATGAAGTAGTTGTCACCATGTTTGTAAACGGTAGATGAACTAAAACTGATGAAAAAAAATGTTCTCAAAAAAACCCAAATGATCAACCAAATGTGCTTCCTGAAATAAAGCCCAGATCTTCGTAGGCTTTTGTCTTTTGTTTCATTAAGTATACTGTGTATTTTAATTTTTTACAAAGGTTCAGACTCCTAGCTGATGTTTTAAATAGATTTATGTTTTCACAGTGAACATTTGAATATGACACAGGTGGAATAAAAATGGATGAAAATATGTTTCTGTACTTTTTGAAAGATTCACTTCATTACAACAATTTATTTTGAATGTGTATCTTCATAGTAGAAAATACAGGTTTGATGGGTAATCTGCTAATTTGATGGATACCAAGTTGGGTTTTGCAAAAGAAACAACATCAGCACTCATAATAATACTCTTTTGCCTACAAGAGCCTTTGATTTAATATTTTCTATCCTATAAGTCTGTATTTTTCTGATATTTAAAATCTCATGTATTTGGTCCAGCCACGACCCCTCAACATACCTAATATCATGGACAGTGCCAGTAAGATATTGATAACCCTACTTAAATACATTACTACAGTACAGAAATAATATTGCAAACAAATGTCTCGCTTGGCTTTATACACCATAACAAATGTACACATTTCAGCATCATTAAATTACTACTGTTAGTGTTTCACTAATTGCTACTGGATGTTAAATTAACCATTTATAATCAAATATAATAATGGTATGATTTTGCTCATAAGTATTTACAAATCATTCATGACACTTCTTTATTCCAGTTAGTTAAATAAATATATAAGTTAACGTAGCCTTAACGTAACACATTTACCCCCTGGGTTGATTAATGTGTACGGTCCCTGTACAAATACATAAATAAATGAAAATGAAATGAAAAAGATAAATATAAGCACTGCAGGTCTGTCGCCCGACCAGCAGGGGGCGCTGTGTCGCACGGGACTCTTTAAACAAAGACGAAGAAGAAAACCTGTACACGGAAGTCATTCAGGATGTTATACGCTTGAGATTTTTTTTCTTGAGACTTTCTTGGTGTTAATAACTCGTCTCTTCGGCTGTTAGCTCGGCCTAAAGTGCCGTTGGCGATGGGTCGCTCGGCGTGGAAACCCCGTAAAGATAACGTGTCGTGAGCCGCAGACGGTGGATATCCAGTCCGGGTCAATGGACGCCAGCGCAGGACGTGAAGCGCTGCTGTTGTGACAGCTGGGTTGAGCCTCCGGTACCTGGTCCGTCCGTCCGCCCGTCCGCCCGACGGAGAGCTGCTGACAGACACACGGACTTTAAACACTTACGTTTATTTTGTATTTCGATTCAGAAACGAATCTCCACGTCCGTGAAGTAGCTTCTAACGCGCTATTGACGGGAAGGCGGAAAGGTGAGAGACACATCTCTTGCCACCAATCTGTGAGTAAAAACCTCTTTCTATCTCTAAAAGTATTTTCCCCCACTTATCACTTTTATTACCTTAGATTATTTACATTTCTGACCATCGTCTGTTTTTTTGTATTTTTATTTGTGGTGTTATTTCGCCGTTTCGGTTGTCCAGCCTCACACCGACCAGGGGTCATGGCCTCCTCCCGGTTGAAGTACCTCTCCCTGGGCGTGCTGGTGTTCCAGACCACCTCTCTGGTGCTCACCATGCGGTACTCCCGCACCCTGCAGGCCGAGGGCCCGCGCTATCTGGCCTCCTCGGCGGTGGTGGTGGCCGAGGTGATCAAGATCCTCACCTGTGTGCTGCTCGTCTTCAAGGAGCACAGTGAGTGCACCTGAACGCATCATTGATGCATTTCACCAGAATCACCACCGCTTCAGGAACCGGCTTGTTTGTGTTTTGGAAGTTACCATTAAAATGTCTAAATAGTTGATTGTCAATCAACTTATTTATCAATTGGCTTCGCATTTTCAGCACAAACTATGACACGGTTTTAAATATAAAAACATGAAAACTGCAAAAAAAAAAAAGGTTAATAGAAAAAATTCAAACTTAAAGCTGCGTTAAAGTGGTTATGAGGTCCGTTTTTCAATCACTAAAAACACAGATTTTTCGACTATATCTGGATTAAAACACAGATTAGCACTTCAGTGGCTCTTAAATAGCTCTTATTGTGGTACTTTTGTAGTTCGACTATGTTGAGGAAATGGGACTTTCTGTATTCTTGTTGTTCTCAGTTTGTACTCTTGGTTGATGCACTTATTGTAAGTCGCTTTGGATAAAAGCATCTGCTAAATGACATGTAATGTGATGTAATCAGGGTGTTAGTGGTTCAATCTCCACCCTAGCCCATGTGTCCTTGAGCAAGACACTTAACCCTGGATTGCTCCCTGCAACGCTTTGAATAAAAGCATCAGCTAAATGACATGTAATGTAGTATTTATATTCCTTTGGCGGTTAAACTAACTCCCTGACTGTCGTCACCCTTCAGGTTACAGCATGCGAGCTCTGAACAGCGTTCTGCGCCAGGAGATCATGCACAAACCCATCGAGACGCTGAAGCTGGCGATCCCCTCTGGCATCTACACGCTGCAGAACAACCTGCTCTACGTCGCCTTGTCCAACCTGGACGCTGCCACCTACCAGGTACGGCCGAGGGCTGGGCGGGGTCGAAGTGAGTTTCAAACCACGCACGGGACCGAATGCGTCGTCGTAAACGTCCCCGTTCGTGCACTATTTAAGGTTCCTATCTCTTTGTCTCCATCAGGTGACGTACCAGCTGAAGATCTTGACCACGGCGTTGTTCTCCGTGTCCATGCTGGGCCGCCGGCTGGGCGTCTACCAGTGGCTCTCGCTGCTGATTCTCATGGGCGGAGTGGCTCTCGTGCAGGTCCAGTACAGCTTCTTGTCGGTTCGCTGCTGAACGGAAATCACATTAGTTCCTCCATCGGCGAGAACTAGGCCGCAGAACATCCTCTCTGCGGTTCCTCTTGATAGAAAAATAATTGTAAGCACATGGAGGCACATGAGCGTTTTATTAAATAGAGGCTTTTATTTATTTTTTTGGTATGAAGAAGGGATTTTTTTGGTTCAGAGTAATGATTCAGCCTGGGGTTAGCCAGTGGTCTTTATTGATGATGGGAGACCGTATGAGGTCTCTGGACCCTCCTTTTGATCTGAACTTTGTTTTATGGCCTTTTCCCTTTTAACTGAATACAAGTAAACTGTTTAATCAGGAGCTATAGTCATCAAAACTAACTGCTAAACAAGTCTGCAGTATGGCTTCCCAAAGGAAAGACAAAAAATTTAATAAGCGATGCATCTTTAAAAAAAACAAAAAAAAGCTGCAGCTACACGTTCGATGTTGTCTTTGTTCTTCAGTCACATCAAAGTTTGGCAAACCGTGTCTTGTTCCAGCCTCTCGCATGTGAGGAACGCTGTTAACTATCAATGTTTACTTTAGATCTTCGTGTTTTCCACTGTTGGTGGAACAAAGCAAGCATCAGACAAAAGAGCTGCACACTGGATTTAAACCTGATTGAGAGTCAATACACACCCAAGTTGGCCAAAGCGGAGTGGAACAGCGTCGACTGATTCTCCCACGTGGCGCTCTGTCTTATTCCTCCACGGTTGCTTTTTTTGAAAGCGTCTACGTAAAAACATTAGAAACATCCATCTCCTTAGTGCCTTTTTAATACCTTTTAAAGAAAGGGACCGGGGGGGGGGGGGGGGGGTTCTCTAAGTGTCACTTTGTCTAATTGAGCATTGGCTGTGCTTCGTGTTGGGCGTGTGCCTATTGGTTGTTTTAATTAACTCTGTGATCTCTAATTTTTGTTCTCGTGGCCAGTTCAGGAAAATTAATCTCGGTGGGAGTCGTGTGGTCGTAGAAATATTCGATAAATAAAACGGAAAAATAACGACGCCCCGACGGGAACATTAAATAAATATTGGCCCCCGGTGGTCACGAGGGGAGAGCGGATGAATGATGGAAGTGTCAGTTGTGTCATCGACTCCCCCTCCTCCTCCTCCTCCTCCTTGGCAAAACAAAGAAAGTGACAGTCAGTTGGTATCACGCTGGATGTGACCTTCATCCTCACACAGAAGCACAATGATGAAGGAGGAAGAGGAGGAGATACACCTTCCTAAGTCTACAGGATCCGAAGGGTGGAACCATTTACTCCCGGACTGTGTGGCGATGTAACAGCGGCTCATCCGCGACGCCTCCCGACGGCTCATATCAGCGCATGTCGAAAATGATTTGTTAACACGGAAAAAAACAGACTGCTCAGAAACAAATGTCCCGATTTGATTTCATGCAACTTTTTCGAGGTTGACTCCGTTAGTTCTCACCCGGCGGGGTTTCGTTACGGCGACTGGAGGAAGCCGAGTGGCGGTGGCGGGCGGACTGCGAGTTTGTTCCAAAACAATTCTCTCTTGTGGGTTTATCCGGGGAAAAAGTGAGATCGTAACTTTAAAAAAGAAAAGAAAAGAAAAGTGTGCATGTGCATTGTGGCACTTTTTTCTTGCTTATTGCAGCACATCACGCGGGAAGTCACAGCCTGCAGCACTTTTACAACGACGATGCTTTTCGCTACCCAGCATCTTGACCTCCAGAGACTGGGAGTGTGACGGTCGCCCATTACAGCGCTCACAACGTACTGAGCGCATACTTGTAGTTTAATTCATTAATTAATTAATTGAAAGGATGATACAGGCATTTGGACAGTTCTGTTCTGCATCGAAACTGAGTGTTCACCCATAGTGCCGTTTCCTTCTCGATTTAACCATGTAACTAACGTAACTTGTTTCTATTTGGCCAATCTCCTGTTCCCAAGGCAATAATTAATTCCAATCTGAGTGTTTTCCCTCTCTCTCGTGTCCGCAGTGGCCCTCCGAGCCGACGGCGGCCCCGGAGAAGGACGCCCCCTCCGCGGGCTCCCAGTTCGTCGGCGTGGCGGCGGTGCTGGTGGCGTGCTTCTCCAGCGGCTTCGCCGGCGTCTACTTTGAGAAGATCCTGAAGGAGAGCAAACAGAGCGTCTGGGTCCGCAACATTCAGCTCGGTCGGTATTCATCCGCCGGTCCCCTTTTTTTTGTTAATATGAAATGAAAAGTTCATGACATTTAATTAATGCTTGTCCGTCAACCAGATGTTGAAAACCAATTGAGTTTGCAGTTTCCTTTCTTTCTTTCTCTCTCTCTCTCTCTCCTGCACCCAGAGCCAGCTGGGCTTTTTACCTCCGGATGGGTTTTCTGTTAAGATGAATGTTCCCGTCTAGTTTATTTTTACTCCGGAGCGCGTGAGGCGTGTGTTAAAGTCTCCTGCGATTACCGCCGTGAGCTCGGTGCCTTTGCACTCGCATTAAGTGTCGGAGCCTCGATCTGCAGCGGAGGAGAAGAAGAAGAAGAAGAAAAAAAATGCTGTGTGTGTTTTCTGTTTGTGTCCAGGTCTGCGGCAAAGTACGCAAGCATTGCTTTGATATTTCCGGAAAAATGCTTATCCCGCTTTCTTGCCGAGAGTTAGATTAATATCTCACTCGCAGTGAATCTGGAGCGAGGAGAGGGTTAACGCCAGCTTTGTTTACTCCAGCGGTCGGACTGGAAACGGGGAAACGGCGAGGCTCGCCGTGACCTCATTTAATTAGATTCATTTTCCACTTAGTCATACAAAAGAGTGCAGTTCTGAAAATCTGACTGCAAGCTCGGCTTGTAACTGTATAGTGTGTGTGTGTGTGTGTGTGTGTGTGTGTGTGTGTGTGTGTGTGTGTGTGTGTGTGTGTGTGTGTGTGTGTGTGTGTGTGTGTGTGTGTGTGTGTGTGTGTGTGTGTGTGTGTGTGTGTGTGTGTTAAAAGGTTGCACACTTACAGTATATGATCGTTATAAATAATCTTTGTACATTATTTTTAACAGCTCACAGCTAATATATATATATATATATAATATTTTATTTAATAGTACAATAGTGCTGCTGACATTCTGTTCTCAATAGGGATCATTGTAAATAATATTAATAATATACAATTTATCATGTACACGTGGTGTTTTCTAAGATCTTATGATGCTCAACGTGCTAAACTAAAGTTATGACTTAACTCGTGGCACTCTTAGTTGTGTTTCTCTTGTTTTTATTTTGATGAGATGTGTGTGTGTTTCCAGGGCTGTTCGGCCTGGTGTTCGGCCTCTTTGGGATGGTGGCCTACGACGGAGAGAGGGTGAGGGAGTCGGGAATGTTCCAGGGATACAACACGGTCACCTGTTCTGTTGTAGCACTGCAGGTAACGCCCACACCAAGCCGTGTGGTTGTGTTTGTATGTGTGTGTGTGTGTGTGTGGTGCAGGAACTACCTGTAGTTTTCAGTCCTCCAAAAGTCTTTCTGAATAACTTTGCAACAATGCAATACACACTCACAAAACTGGTCAAGTTAGGAGATGGGTGGCATGATACGAAGGCCTCTAGTGTAATATGTTTTTACCACCTCACTGTCAGATATACCATCAAGCCTCTGGGCCCGCAGACTCTTTTATTGCGCTCCCTCTCGGCCCGCGCGGGTCATGCCTTTGACCATCTGTGTCCGTGTGTTTGTTGTTTCTCCAGGCGCTGGGCGGTCTGGTCATAGCAGCGGTCATCAAGTATGCAGACAACATCCTCAAGGGCTTTGCTACATCGCTCTCCATCATCCTGTCAACTCTTATATCGTACTTCTGGCTGCAGGACTTCGACCCCACTGGGTAGAGGAAACAGTTACTTACTCTCTCTCTGTCGCTGTCTCTCTCTCTCTCTCTCTCTCTGTCTCTGTCTCTGTCTCTGTCTCTCTCTCTCTCTGTCTCTCTCTTCCTTTTTCTCAGTCACAATTTGTTGAGTTGCCTGACAGTGTTGTCCGCTGTCGTCCACAGCGTGTTCTTCATGGGGGCCGTTCTGGTCATCGCGGCCACTTTCCTCTACGGCTACGAGGGCCGGCCCTCCCCCAACCCCAGCAGAGCGTAGGACCCCTCGGGGGGGGCCCAGACTCGGGGGAGTCTCGGGGGAGTTGAAAGGAGGACAGAGCTGGAGGAAAAGAAGGGGAAAGGTCTTTGATGTATGTAAGAGGAGGTGAAAAAAGACTAATGAACCAAAAGCAGCGCTGTGATTGGTCCCACACACCAAAAGTGCCTCAGCTGAGATGGAAACCCAATGAAGAAAGAAACGGGTAAAACCAGATTGTATCTTTTACTTTTTATTTTTTTGTCTTCAATCATAATGTCTGGAGAGCAATTCTCATCAGGACCGACTGATTGTGTTGGTGAGGACCCGTCTGACTGCCACTCACTGTCACGCGTCGGCCACTACGATAAAGGATGAGAGGGGCGGTTACTTGAGGTGTCGTGGGATTGACCCGCCCACCTCAGAGGTGCAGAATTTAAGACTCTTGATTGTCTTTTTCTCTTTTTGTTTCATCCCACTTTGAGCTCCCACGGTCCCACGCGTGCTCCGTTGCCCATAGACTTGCATTGGAAAAGCGACGACTGAGGGAAATCTAATTCCTACTAGAAACACTTGAATAGCTTCTTTTTTCTTTTTTTTTTTAGGTGCTAACATTCACTAATGGCTGAATCCAGAGTTACTTTCTCTTCCTCTGTTTGTGAGAATGAGGCTGGCAGGCGGGGTTAAAGTTATATGGAGTAATTCAAACTTTCTTTTGCTCAATGCGCCGCTCTCCATAGGAATGAACGAGGCCCCGCCTCCAACGCTGCGGCCGCTTCTCCGCGTGGCTCTAACAGTCTGATGGTTTCGGATGCCCGGCAGGCAAAACTCACCTTTGCACCACGGGCGACGTGTTCACCATAACGAGTATTGTTTCCTTTAATATCGCGTCCCATTTCACATTTCATTCAGTTATTCTTTTGGGGAGACGGCTTTTGTTGCCAAGCAACATCGAGTCATTGGGCGTCTCTGATTCGATACAGTGACCGACCGGTCCGACCGGGTGACGTTTAATGTTTTACAGTAATCTGGGTGTTACAGGAATGAAAGTGAGTATGTGGTGAACATTTTGTACGACTTGAAAGTACGTTAACCCGGGGCGTAAATAATCGCCACCATTTAAATTGTAATCTGAAAAATCTAAATGAATTGTCTGTTTTAACTTATTAATTAATTAATTTAATTAATTAATTGGGCTTTCACAATTCAAAGCCCCTGATTGTAGACATCCAGATCTTCGTTTCCTGTGCTGGTGGAACAATATACGCCATTGATTTTTATGGCAAAGTTAATCAAAAGTGAACTGATTACGTCAGTGAAGCATCATGTACATCTTGGAGTGTATCTTCTGACTGGTGGTTTTCTTCCAGGATGATTTTGTTTTCTTAATTTTTTATTTCATTTTTGGATGAAGCGGGTATAATTAATAACTTGATTATTATTATCAATATGTGAATATTTTATAAAAGAAAAATGTTTCCTAAAAGATTTTTGAATGTGTTATTGCGTTGATTTCATTGAGTATACCCCACCGACAGACCTCTACACTAAAACGTGCACTATTATGTATAATTTATAAATATATTTAATATGTGTATATATTAAATATGTATATATATTTAATATGTGTATACATATATAATTAAATATAACAATATTCCATTTATATATATTTAATATTTATGTATATATATTTATAATTCAATATAATAATATTCTGTTGTATATATATATTTAATATTTTTATATATTTCATATATCTCATTTAACCATATGCACAACCCAATTGTCTCAACGACATTGTCTTTTTCTGGGTAAATCTTTGCACAATAACAAGTTTACCATGCGTGGTTTATTACTTGGCACGTTGCCTTTTGAACGGCATGCCATGAAATGAATAAATTCAGACTTTTGCTTATTTTTGGCTTTCTTTTTTTTTAATGAGTTTTAAAAACACTGCATGCAAAAAGCCAGAGACATTCTGAGAGAACGGACTGTAACAGTTTCATGTCCTTCACATTATAACACTGTAAAACACGATTACCCGGCCATTTAAAACCATTAACGGCATTAGACGACTCATTAGCCGAACAAGTTCCAACTGATGAGTCGAGCTCCTCGCTGGGGGGGGGGGGCGTGTACCGCTCTCCCTCCAGTCCTCAGGCACATCTGTTACTGTAAAAGACACTTGAGGCTCTTGACCTCGTGGTCAAGTATAAACCTGTTTTCGTCAACATTTTAATTTGAATTGGGGGCAACACGTGGAAGAAAAAAAAAAAGGTTTCCGCTTCCCCCCCCCCCCCCCCCAGTAAAGATCCCCTACTTTGATTCTCCGGTTAAAAGTGCTGCTCTAGATGTTTCCCTTGATTGTCATCGTGGACCTCACTAACGCCTCCTGCCATGGCTACAGTAGGCGTGTATCCAGTGTCCGCGCCTCTTATGTGGAGGTGTGTATCGGGGAGATGCTCCGAGTGTCGTTCCAGTTGAGGTGTGTGTGCCTGTGTGTGTCTGTGTGTGTGTGAAGGCTCATTCGGTTTGCACCAGGAGTCATGAGCAGCAGCATGGGTAAGATACCGTGGCGACGGTCTCCAAATCTCTTCATCTCCGCTGAGTGACGTGTGTATGAACAGAAATACAAACGCAGGACCCTGTCTGGGGAAACGATACGCAACATATCGGCACAATATCCCATAGTCGTGAGACTTCATAAAAACACATTTTATAAAAAGAAAATTCATAATGGCACATGAGACTGATACTGGACTCCACGCAAACCACAAAAGGCCCGCTTACTTCTTCTCTCGGGACCTCGCCATGAAGAAAGCTTCAGTTTTATGTTTTCAGATATTTGTTACTGAGTTATTGCCTCCCACCCGATTCAATGGAGGTGAATGCTTTTACAAATACCTTTTTTTTTTATTCTTTACGACACGTCTCTCCAGAACCAGCCTTCAAACTTCAAACTGTTCCCATAAAAAACGTTCATAACCCCGAGTAACGGGGAAACTGTTTTTGTGGCCGTTGGTAAATCGGTCCAACATGATCCCAATTTAAATGACTACTTATGGATGAGCAGCGAAATTCTGTTCATATATTTGTGGTTCCAAGATGATATGTCCTGATTGCTTAATAACGGACCCGACGTCTCCGCCACAAATCTTTTGTTTTAAGATATTCACGACGTCCAGAGGAGTAAAATACTTCTTCCACCGGCATCCTCGTCCACATTTCTAGAGATTCCCGCCAGCCTCGGCTGGACCGCGTGCTAACGAGCTAATGCTACCAGCTAACGCGCTAAACTGAGACGATGAACGCGCTTGCTGAACATCGACAGACCTCGTGTCTTGTTGTAGTTTATTGAACTCTGTGATTACAGGAGAACATCCATTCACCTCCATTGATTGGTCGGAAGGCTCAAATCTCACTGAGCAATATTTCCAAACTAGGACGAATAACCCCCCCCCCCCCCCCCCAATACTTTTTTCCCCTTCTTCTGTAGCTTGGGTAAACCTATTCTTTAAGCCTTCTTGTGTTAAACTCAAATGCCGCCTGGACAAGGACGCCTCATAGCGCCGCTTGTCCTCTCAAACCGCTGATGGCCGACTCGCCGCATTACTTTAAAAAAACAAAGTAACCTCACCAACACAGGCTTTCAAAAGGGGAGGGGGGGGGACACACGCACTGCAGCCATGGGTGAACTGGCCTTTTGTGATTTGACAAAACAACAACAAAAATCCTTTCCTTCCAGATTCTTCTCGATGCACGGACCGCGCGCACGTCATGAAATCCGAAAGCCGTGATTTGTACATTTTTCCGTGACGTGTAAAAAAGAAAAGAAAAGACAAAAGAAGCAAAGTATAGCTCTGAGGATGCCTGTATATGTTGGCGAGCTCTCCGTTTTTAAATCATCCTGAAAAATATCTCGCCACGTAACGTAATTACAAATGAGGCCCCATTGTGTGCGTGTGTGTGTGTGTGTGTGTGTGTGTGTGTGTGTGTGTGTGTGTGTGTGTGTTTGAGGCAGTCTGGTGTGACAAAAGCAGCAAGCCTGGACCCAACCCCGGGTCTCCGCTGTAGAAAACACACAACCACACTCGTCTCTAAAAGCTTGTCGTCCAGGAACACTGCGGTGGCTATTGTCGTTCTCTTTCCCCCGCAGCAGTGTGTGTCGTATGACACACACACACACAACGGCCTCTCCTCGGATACACTCGTGCGCAGCACTTCGCCAGTTTGTCATCGTTGAAGGCCGAGGAGGGCCTGTGTCAGGGGCTCGATCTGGGCGTCCTGGGCCCCCGAGTGGCTACAGCACAGGTTTGCGTTACATTCCAGCTCCACCAGCGGATTTTATTATTATTTTCCAAAGCTTTCTTTGCTCAGTCTGCAAAAAAAAAAACGATGGCGAGACCGACGCGCTCTTCTGGATCGTCAAAGGCAGCGGTGGGGAAGTAATAAGGCAGTTGTCCCCTCGAGTCTCAGCCTGCTTATAGAGCCCAATTGTTTTGTCTTCGCATCTGATTCCCCCTCCCATCCCCCCCCACGATGAGATTTAACAGTCGGCCAATCAGGATGCTCTCGCCGCTCTACTTGGACGGGATGACGACCAGCGGGGGGCCTCTCCTCGGCCTCCACATCAGGACCTGGGCGTCGTTGGCGTTGGGCCTCCCCATGGCGTTGGAGGGGATGGGCTCCATGCGGCTCAGCACCCTCGGCTGGTCCTGGTGCACCCGGCCCACGAGTCGGGCCCTGGAGCCCAGAGGCAGCGACGGGTCCACCGTGACGTCGACCCTCATCCGCCACTTGATGGTGTGGAGCAGGATCTTCTCCCTGGACGTGGTGTTGAGCGCCACCAGCCAGGTGGTGAAGCTCTGGTCCCTTTTGATGTTAGTCAGTAAGGGCGTGTTGGATTCGCTGACCGGCACGGCCCAGGTGACGCTGGGGTAGAAATTGTCATTCATGCTCACGACGAAGCGCGACGGCTTGGAGGTGGGGCCCACGATGGTGACGGTCTCGGTGGTGTTCCCGTACCACGGGTAGCTCACGCCGTCCGAGTCGCTGATGGCCCTCACCAGCCCCTCTCGGAGCTGAGGCAGCTCCCAACTTGACCTGGATGGAGACAGACAAGTATGCATTCAACTGGGACATACTACTGTGTCATAACACAGCACCACATTTTGCACACTATCCAGATATATATATATTTTATTTAATTGTACAGTGCTTTATTTATATTTACATTTACATATATGTTGTGTATATGCTGTGTATATATACATATATATTTTATTTTATGTTATTGTGCATTTTATATTTCACTTTGCACACTTTACTTTATGCACTGTCACTTTCTTTCTTTCTTTCTTTCTTATACTTATATTTTATTGTGTTTAGTTTTATCGGGCTGCTTCTGTTATCACCAAATTTCCCCTTGGGGATTAATATATATTTGAAAAGTATATTTCATTTCATTTCATTTCATTTCACAAACCCTCTGGCTCATACATATCTGCAGAATAGCGAGACAAGCGCGCTGGCTTGTAGACTATAGAAGATCTGAGCAGAGCCAGTAGGACATCCTGATATTTTTTTGGAAAACTGAATTTGACATATACTATATATTAGTTACCTTTCCATTAATTGATCCTATTAATTCTCTTTTTTTTATATTGTCTGTCACTGTTTTGTTTTATATTTTCTGGAACTGTATGTAATGTGCTACTGATGCTGTCTTGGCCAGGACAATCTTGTAAATGAGATTTTTTTTATCTCAATGAGGCATTTCCTGGTTAAATATATTTTTAAAATTCATACTGGAGGATATTTAACTGCTGTTGAGTTTATTTTCTCATTGAAGCTGCAGGTATACATTCTCATATCCTCAAAAGGTTGGGCGTACATATAAAGGCATCATAGGAGGCATTTTGTGAGCTTCTCATCTGCTATTTTATTTTGAAGAAAATCTCTTTCACTAGAATTGAAATAGTTGATTAGTCAACTATTTTTCTCGTGTTCATTTTATTATTTATCAAACAGTCGGAGCCTTTTAAGTGTGTGGTTTTCTCGCCTTTGTCTGTGAATCTCACTGTTGACTTCTTTCGACTCTTGCCAAATTTGAACATTGTATTTTTTCATATCTTTTTTCAGCCTCAAAGATCGACTGAAAAAAAGTATTAATTGATACAGAAAAAGACAGTCAGCCTTTTTTTTTCACAGCATGAAAAACAATCATAAATGAGCTCTCAGTTCATTTGAACCCAATGTCACCTCCATTATTTTACAACGTGTGAGGTGTAGAAGGCATCGCTGGCATCCACTCACGTGTCTGAGGTGTGACAAGTTGTGATTATTCTTTCTTTTGCTTACAAGGACAACAACAGAATAAGTAACAAGATCATTTCAGAAAGGTTTTAAGATTCTTTTCCAGACACCAGCTGGCGAAGAGACTACAACAGCCGCCTGTAAATGATATCTAGTGGTTCAGTATGTCAGTGGATTACCATCATCTCTTCGTGGTGCCAAACACTTTTTTGTCATCTGGTGTCCCCCCCTACCATCTATATTTCATCTCCAATCCTAAAACCATCCTAAACCCCAATCTTTCACCCCGAAAGCCTCCCACTCCTTAAACCCAGCGGGATTAAACACCCCCTCACATATGCTCTCCAGATAACGCACGTGTGTGTTATTGTATGGCTGTGTGTGTGTGTGTGCGTGCGTGTGTGTGTGTGTGTGTGTGTGTGTCGTCGGGGTGTGGGGGAGGACACGTCTCCGTGGGCACAATTTGAATGTGAGAGCATCCTCTGTTGCTGAGCTCCTCTTAATAGCAGCCTTTTTTTCTATTTGGGTGCCGGAGTCACAGGCACGGAATCTGTCGGTGGGCGTTTTAAATGAAGGAGGCTGAGGAGCACAGTTAACCTGCTGCGCGCGCAAATGGCTCCTCTCTGCAACTCTGTGTGATGAGCACGAACACGCGTTATCACGCGGAGTGTGCGGGGGAGAAAGCTGCACGCGCGCGCAAAGAACACGAGAAGAGCGTAAAGGGGACCCAGAGGTGTGTTTGTGTGTGTGTGTGTGTGTGTGTGTGTGTGTGTGTGTGTGTGTGTGTGTGTGTGTGTGTGTGTGTGTGGCTGAACTCACATGCCGACGTCTCCGTAGGTGTTGTAAAACTCCATCTGGGTGCACGCCTGGATCCAGCCCACCACCCATGTCTCGTTGCGGGCCAGTGGGGGCATCACAATGCGCGCCGATGCTTTGAAGTAGGGCGTCTTGTACCGCAGCACTATGGGCGAGTTCTCCTCGATGACGGTGGGGCAGTGGTCGATGGTGGCCGACAGGTCGTACACCACGATGTTCTCCCGTTTGATGCGCGACTTGTTACAGGCGATGCTCTGGATGCAGCCCATGGCTGTGCAGGTAAAGGTGACGGTCAGGAGCAGCCAGGTGAGCCTGCCGGGCCGGGGGAACCGCACTGCTGACTGGGACTCGACCAGGATCAACACTATGAGGCCGTGCATCAGATGACACTGTAAGGCAACGGTGGGTTGCTATACCACTCTGTATAGGCCCAGATGAGAATCACAAGAAGGCTCCAGTGAGCTCACTCGAGGGGGTCCCCATGGACCCGCCTTGTTGGTATACTTGGGCACGTCCACCGGCTCCAGGGTCGCTGTATATGTTCCGTGTGGTAACACCCCTCCGGGCTCCCGACCTCTCTGGAGGCTGCGAGCCCCAAGAGAAACACCCTGCGGGGATTAGTAGCGCGTCGCATGGATCTTTGACACGTGAATTGTTGGTTCCTCTCCACTCAAACAGCGCACATCACCGTGCGTCTCCGTGGGCCCTCTCCTCACGGATCCGACCCGCCGAGCTACTGCTTGAAACCCCTGTCCGTAACCTTTGATCCTCTTCTTCCTTCCCCGAGCTGTCATGTCACAACAGGCGTCGGGGGACCGGGGGACACCGGGGCGCCGGCAGGGGGACCCGGTGGTCGGGCGGCGAGGCTTGTTGATGCGGCACTGTGCATGAGATGCTGCTGCTGCTGCCTATAACCTCATCGGCGGCGTTACCTTCCGTCATGCCTGTCGACTCGACGGGAGGGGAACCCGGTGAAACGAGCAAAACATGCGAGTCCGAGCATCTGTGACCGGGAATAGCAGCTTTTCCTCCGGCGGGGTGAGACACGACACAAGGCGGGTCGCTCCCGATCAAAACGAAGGAGCAAAAGAGCTACACATGAGCCAACTGTCAACACATGTCGGAGACCGACGACCAAACGGCATCGTGCCTATAAACAGTGTTGGATCAACAGTGCCTGCAGGGCAGCGTATCCGCCGCGCGGCATCCTCATGTGATGAAGGCAGCCCGGCTGTGTGTCGCTGTCCAGCCTGCGTGGTGCTGAAGATGCTGAATGGACCAATGAGCGGCGGAGGGAGGCTGAAGGCGTAGGAGTGCCGGCGTCTGCACATGCAGGAGTATAGCCTCGCGACCTCCTTCCTCCAAACTGGAATAACGTGTATATCGATTAAAAAGGAAAGCAAATAGGCCCATGTAACCCCACCCCCTCATGCATGGATGGTCTGACTGTAATTATGCGTGATAAGATACACACAAAAAGAGCAACAGGTAGTCTTTGCTGGATGCAGGAAGGATTTGTGTGAATATGTGTGTCTAAATGTTGTGCTTATAAAAAAATGTCTTGTTGTCATGTCTTATTGTTATTGTTATTTTTATTTTTTACAATTCAGATTGTAATTAAATATAAAAAGCATATACGCTTGTTCTCATTGTGTAGACTACAGAAACATGTGATTGGTTACTGGCAGTCAGTCCGCTTCACCCCTTTCAAAATAAAACCGTCACATTTTTGCCGAAATAAAGCTTAAAGAAAAGGTATATTAGTAGCTGTCCCAGTGCATGCATATATGCATAAATAAAATGTTCATGAGCTTCATGCTTGCACATTTATATATGAGCTTTGAATCTATGATCATATTGGAGTATTGTGTAGATTTGTACTATCTACGATCTTTACTTACATTGTGAATACAGTTTCTCTTATAATTTATATTAAGTTGTTTTACTTACAAGCTGCTTTGGTTTTAATGTATGAAAACGGTCCAGCTGCAGGAAGGTTCAGCGTCACTTCACAGAGGAAAGTGTAAATACAAACAAGGAACTAAATCCAACAGTGACAATCTAATTTGAACAAAGAGTAAAAGTGTTCTCACCTATATATATATATATATATATATATATATATATATATATATATATATATATATATATATATATATATATATATATATATATATATATATATATATATATATATATATATATATATATATATATATATATTGTCGATATAGCGGCTCCATTACGGAACTCTGAAAGTATGTTGTCGTTCAGGAACTTTTATTTTGAAAACTAAGTGATCTACGCTAGGCAGTGTCGTCATTTCCGGGTGCCATGGCAGACAGGGTGCTGATTCACACATAAAAGTGAGACGACATCCCGTATTTCTTAAATATTAACATGTTATTGTAATACATCGTGGACTTTTAGCGACAGTATTTCCTGGCGGGTTGCCATGGTGAGTATCTGCTATTTTTTACTTCCGTTAAATGTCTTAAATGACTCGAAACTAAGACATCCACATGTGCTAAGCTAGTCAAAGCTAAGTGGAGGCTAACGCACTTTTCACTTTATTGAAGCTAAAGCGTGTGATGAGCCTTCCGTTTATTTCATCGTTACAAACTACACAAATTACAACCAGTCACATCTAGTATATTAACATTATTTAAAGTTATATAAATCATCTTACAAGTTTATAATAACATGTCAAAATAAATCGCAGATTATGAGAGCACTAACTTGAAAAACGTCTTTGCAATGGCCACAATAAGTTCATAATAATGTGAATAATTTTAAATAAAGATTTAAATGATATATAGTTTAACTATATTCGTCACACATGTTTCTATTAGATTTAACTTGAGATAATAATAATAAAAAAAGATAATAAGAATACTAATAATAGCTTGGCTAGAATAATATTCTGTGAATCAGAGGTGGGACCAGATTATTGTTTTAGGCTACATCTCAAGTCTTTGCACTCCAATCCCAAGTCCTAAACAATGAGCTCTTCACTGAAGGTAATGCATATTTAAAAACAGATTAATAATACATTACATTTTGATGTATACTATTGGACTAGTTAGAACTGAATGGATGTGTGGGAATTGAGTGTCAACTTGCTGGATAGAAATAGCGTTAACGTTAAGCGCTTTCGGGAATTACATTGATTTGTGTAACACTTCTTAAGTTACTTAGCTTTTACTATTTATTTTAAACATATCAAGGAGACATGAAATCACATTTGTTGTCAGACCACGTCGAGTTGCACGTCTCTATTGATTTTTGTCACGTCTAAAGTCGTCAATTGTGACTCAAGTCATGTGACTGAACGCCTCTGCTGTCAATTCTCTCTGCATGTTATGTGTTAACTTTCCCTTTTTCCCTCCCTGTAGGTCCCCACAGACTTTAAAGCTCTGCTCCTGAGGTTTTATCACCTTCAGTCTGAGCGGGTGGAGACCTATCAGCTCTTTGAGGAGTAAGTTTGTATCTCATACGATCCGCCTCACTGGCCGTCGTTATGTCTCTGCGTAGCTCTCCAGGGATCACGCTCCTTGATTTCGGGCACGCAAACATATAAATCTGAAATTGTATGCCTCATCCATCTCTGCTTGTGTGTTTTTTATGGGTGCTGTTTACTGCCTTCCAGAGGACACGAGGCCTACTTGAGGACAGGGCCCCATTATGACTTTGACCACTACAGGCAGCTGGTCCATGAGATAACGCAGGCCTTCTGCGGCATCTCCACGGAAATGCTGGAGATCAAAGGGAAGCTGCACAACGACTTCGACAGGCCGGCGCTCTCTGAGCACATTGACAAGCTGCAGAGCAAAGAGAAGCAGAAACTAGAACTGGTATGTAAAAACAAGGACTTTAATGTCGAATACAGACAACAGGCATTGTACAAGAGTAACACGTGTACCGATACAGGCTAATGAAAAAAATACACACATCTTTTATTGGAGATAGTTTTGAGACAATTAACAGATTCATATTTAAACATATCTATGACAAAGAGACCCAATTATCGCTTCACAAGAATAATTTTCTCAATTTGCGTTTTGCAAATTTTTTGAATTGTGTTATTACATATCAGTGTGGCTGTATAAATTACCAGATATACTTTGACAAGAATCTCTCCGTTTGAAACATCCAATTAACCTGCCAGAAGAAATGATCTATCAACCTTTAGTAAATAACTAAAGACAATGGGAGTATAAGTAAGGCTTGGTCTTCAGGTGCTATTATATAGGGATTATTATTTTATTTTTACATGGCTATATGTATTTATAAAGGCCCACTTGTTGTGACTGACGTGGGTCTTCATAAGGTTCATTGCCATCAGCTATTGACAATTCATTTTTTTTTACTTACATTTTTTGGACACCATGCATTGAGCCACAATAAGATGTCCTACAACTAATAATCACATCATCTAAATTCCCCCTTTTGCAATCCCACTGTCTCGCCACCAGGGGGCAGACTTCTTGTGCAAAACGTTTCATAAGCTCCCTCTTGCTTCTAGTACTGGCTTCACCACCATCATGTTGAGGATTCAGGGATTCTCATCACGTTGGCAGCTCAAGTCCCACAATTTTGACGGCGCGTGGTGAACCGTGAAAGCACGACGAGGCTTCTGGTTTTTGGGGATTCTGTTTCAAGTCTGCGACAGTTTGAGATCGTTGTTAAAATGGGACACTTCAAAGCTTCCCGCATTCAGTCCACATCTCGACCATCTGGTGTTCAGAGGTTGTGTGAAGGTGTACCCTCCTTCCCCTTCCCGTGACATCGACTCCACCGCCTTTCTGCCAGCGATGTCATCACGCTCCCATCATCTCAGAGCGCGCCCTCCGTCCTCCACCGGTGAACCCTTTTGCATAAATCGTATCTGATGTGTCTCCTCAACAGACGGCCAAGCTGCAGCTGGCCAGGCAGCGGGCCCAGGATCACCCGGAGGACGAGGGCTGTCAAGAGCAGATTCAGGAGATCAAGCACGAGTAAGAGCAGCTATGACCAACCTTTTCCGTTTAACCGCCCTCGCTCCCCGCTGACCCGGCCGCTCGCTCACCATCAAGCCGCTGTCGGCTCCGGGAGGACTTCCTATTCCCCCAGCCGCCGGTTGTAAAATAAACTGTCAAAAGATGCTCACGCGTTTGTAACCGGACCCCCGCTGTGTGTTCCAGGATCATCAAGAACAAAGAGGCCCTGAGTGAAATCATGCAGGACTTCAAGTACGACTCTGAGGAGTCGGATTGACAGGCGGCTCCCGGGAGGCGGAGCCTCAGACCGGCTCCTCTGCAGCTCCCACCGCCGACTCATCGATCCCTCTCTGGCTCCGCCCTGCCCGCTGCAGCAGCCTCACTCCACCCAGGGGACCGGTCACACTCTGGCTCTGTGTGTTTCTATTTGTGGTCACGTGTTTTTGTAAATGCTTACCTCAGCAAAAAAAAATAAAAAATCAAAGAAGAAAGAAATGTAAATACTCTGAAGAGGTTCAGTAATCCACTACCTTTTGTTTACCTGATGATTTGTGGGTTTTTTAAATAAATAAATAAAAAGAGAAGTTTTACCTTTTTTACTGTTTTTATACATGTATTCATACAGAGTATTTTCTCAGAGGCACTTTTTGATGCAGTAAAAGGATATAACTTAAACAAAAAGACATATATGCAGTTGTAAAAATATAAACAGTATGAAAAATGTCTTTAAAATGTTTTACTAAGACACGGGACGGTGTCTGCATGTTACAGAATGAACAAACATTTGCTACAATATATAATATATCAATGTAAATATATAAATGGCTTGAACACACAACCTTTCAGATTCCTCGGCGCCTGATGCCTGATTACCGTCTGTAGGAGACATTTTTGTGGAACTCTTTTTATTCATCGACTGGTGACTCGGAGCCAAACAGCTCTTTAGTGATTTCACAGAGATATTTTTCTCTGACCTTCATCGGAAACGATCGACAGAAAGTAAATTGCCAGTTATAAAAGTCATTTCAAAATGTCAAATATTCACCGTTTTAGTGAAATTGAACCTCTTTGTAATTTAACAATGTATATAAAAATTGGCCTTTAGAAACTGATTTGAATATTTAGCTATCAGCTAATTATCGAAGGAAATGATCGTTAAGGCGGGTCTACTCCTGAAGTCGTATTAAACTATCCTGAAGGCCACACCGGTTATTAGAGTAAACATCACAGATTCAGATTTACAAAAATACTCCACCTGAGAAGTGAAGAGTTATGGTTGTTTTGAATATTTTGTTCCCCATTTTTTTGAGATACTTGTGTACAGTAATGCTTTAGTATCTCATGCATCATATATCAGTTTATTATCTTGCATGAAATTAGCGGCCTAAACTGTGGCGCAAACTTTATTTTTCCACAATAAAAGTGCAGTTACTGAGGGCCTCGTGAACGTTGTGTTTATGCACACGGTCTAACACACATCTGGCCGGTCTCTCTTCAGTTATCTTCCACTCGGGGCCCTTTAAACTTAAAGTTAAGGCTGCACGACAGGGGGGGGGGGGGGGGGGTTGAACCTCTCACACAGCTGGGACCCTCGGTCAGTGTGTCTCGATGCTGCGCGCGGATTAAACACCGCCGAGCGGGCGCTGCTATAAATTATCGTCTTGTAGAATCTGGAAGAGACAAAAAGCAGATGGTTCATACCGGGATAATTCAACAGGGGAAAAAAAAGTCATTTACAACCGTCACGATAATCGCTCTCTCTCTTTTTTTATCCTCTCTCCTCTTCTCTCATCGCATCATCTCTTTCTCATTCTCGGCGTATCGCTGCCAGCTCCCCTGCTACTACCTTTCTCTCAAGGTAATCGATGGGAACCCGTCACTGAGCGTGAACAGAGACATTATTCAGGCGACGGGGGGGGGGGGGGGGGGGATAAAGCTCGAGACCGCCGAGCTCATGGAGTCAGGTGGAGCGACGGCGTCTGTGAGTTCAAGGACCGTGCGGCAGAGGATGCGGCTGAAGAAGCGCCTGAACTCCTCGCGAAGACACGCCCCCCCCGAGGCTCCGCTCGCTCCTCTTTGTTGTGGCCCTCCGCCTCCATTGTTAAAAAAATATATGTTACAAAAGAATCGTGGTGCCGCCACATCAACAACAAGAAAAAAACCTCACATTTCTACCTGATCATAAAGTATACGGGCTGAAACTTCCCAGAGCCAGAAGCGGTCCTCTTTGTGATGAAAACGCTGACCACACGAGGAGCCGCACACTCTTCAGTTCTTCAATGCAGCATTGGCTATTTGTGTGTGTGTGTGTGTGTGTGTGTGTGTGAGCTCAGCATAGATAATGAAAAGAAAGAGAGGGGGGGGATTGTGCTTACCTACCTGGTTGCGCGTTCGGTGCGATTTCTGCAGCCACACCCGCCACTGGTCGTACAGCTTGATGGACATGCCGCTGCAGCCCGACGCGTGCTTGCGGACCCAGCCGAAGAACTGCTTGAGCTCCCGTCGCAGGGTGGAGTTCTGCTCGCCGGGCTTGGGGTCGCAGGAGCCGCTCTGCAGCCTCTCTGGGAGAGGAAGAGGAAGAAGAAGAGAGGAAGAGGTAGTGAGGAGGGAGGATGGGAGGACATCGTCAAGGTTACAGCGAGGACGTAAGTGCAGATTATGCACCAGCTGCCTCACGTGTCAGCAGGAATGTGTGTGACGGGGGTTTTGGTTCTTCTTGGTCCACGTTTACAAGGCAAAAAAGTTGATTTAAAAAATCTCAAATGTCGAGTGTGCTACAGGCTGGATCGCCGTGACATTCTGCAGAAACATTCACGTCTGCAGAAATTTCCATGAGTATAGCCTCTAAGGACACAAATTAATGAGGGACAAAAGTTTAAAAGCTTCTTTAAACTCATTCTTTTAATCAAACTGCGTAAATGAACAAATAAATATCACACATTTCCATGACTTTTACAAAATTGATTGGTTAAATTTTTTTTTTCAAGGACTTTTCCAGGTCTGGGAATAACAATTTTTTTCCATGACCGTATAAACCATGTCGGGGAGTCCTGCCAGGGGCTACTGTGAGAACATGGGGTGTCAAGGGGAAGAAAAAGATCATGGATAACTAATGAAAAGGTCAAAGGTTATTTAGTAGGATAAAAATGACACTGTTCTAAGATCCGTCTCAAAGCCTAAGATAACGCTCTCTGGCTTCGTATCAAAGATAAATCTCATAAATCTCGTTGGCAGAACGAACCGGTTTGAAAAGCGTCCGCGCGGTGAACATCAGTCATGATTCACGTTGCTTAATTTCACATAACGACAAACGTTTCTCCGTGTAACTATTGTAACTATTGCGGCTCAGCCACCATACTTCTATATCAGGGGAGCAAAGGCTTCTGAAAGTCGGAGGTCTGCTACGATCAATTCTTTGTGGCAAACAACAGAGCCCGATAACGACTTCCTCCCTTTTGGGAGTAAATACCACACGGCCTATGTAACTCATTATACTCTCCTCCTACCCCCCCAAACCTGCTTCCACTCAGGCTTTATAGGCCCTGTGTGTGCCGCGGACAGACAAGCAGCTTTTTAACTTGATCAATCTTTGAACCAGACGACAAAAATCTATCCGAATCCCCCCCCCCCCCCCTCCCACTTCCCTCTAATCCTCTGCTTGGAGATTTCTATCAGGGTATCTAGCCTATTGATGTTTGCTTCCCCCTGAGTCGCATGCGGTTCGGATCTGCGTATTCAGGATGTTGAAACAGGGGTAAGGACATTGTTTGTTTTCCCGGCTTTAATTGGCAATGAAAGGTTGATTATCAGGAAAAAAAAGGAACGAACGGTCAAGATTTACGGGCATCGCGGACGTTCGGGAAGCATTAAAAAGCCATTTAAAGACGGATGGTGGCTTTTTTTTGTTTTTGTTGAGTGTCTCAAGAACACAGAGATCTTTTTGGTTCATCAATAAAAATAAGAAAAGAATTCTCCGCCGCGTATAGTCACCGTTGCTGGGCGTGGAGGCGGCGGCCGGGTGGCTCCAGTCGCTCCAGATGCCCGGCTTCCTGGAGCCGTAGATGCCCACCGGGTTACACCTCACCTGGACGAAATAGACGGTACCGGGCCGGAGGCCGGCGAGCCGACACGAGGTCTGGTTACCGACGTCGTCCACCACCTGTCCGGGGGCGCAACGTGAAAGAGAGGATGTAATTGTCACCAGTATTATATTTGCGTATTTGCACATATGTTGTGTATATATATGTATACATATATATTCGATATATCCGATGTGAGGTTTTGGGGTAGGGATGTCTATGTGTACAGATTGTAAAGCACTCCGAGACAAATTAGTAATTTGTGAAACTGGGCTATACAAATAAACTGAAAACTGAATATTGTATTTTATTTGTATTTTATATTTCACTTTGTGCACAGTCACTGTTTCTGTTTCTTATATGTTTATTTTATTATTGTGTTTAGTTTATTGGTGCTACTGTAACAACAAATTTCCCCTTGGGGATTAATAAAGTATCTATCTATCTATCTAATAAAAACAGTAGTAGACGAGTAGAAATCTTTCTTAATTCCATAATCCAGATATCTCTTCTTTAAAAAGAAAAAAGTAATAACGTTTAATTCAAATAAAACCATCCAACAGCTCACCATCACCCTGATTAGATTCAACCCGTCATAAAAAATAAACATCCAAATCCATACATCGCGTTCAGTGAGAGAGGATCCATTTTTTACAGTGTTTTTTCTTCTTCTTAACGTGGTTGAAAATGATATTTTGTAGTTTCTTTCTTTCTTTCTTTTTTTATAGCTTGACCTCATTCGAATGCTGAATCCATAACTCAGAGAATACCTCCCCAGCGGAGAGACGATGACAGAAGAAAATCAAACACGCCGTTTGAAAGAATACCAGTTTTCTCGAAGCTGCACATCTGGATGGAAGCCGGTGTACCGGCGAAAAGAACCGAGCGGCGGTCTCTCACAGAAGTGTTATTCGCTTTGTAATGAAAGCCACATGCAGGAGCCTAGAAGATGCAGCGGGAGCGGCGTTTACGTGTGTGTGTGTGTGTGTGTGTGTGTGTGTGTGTGTGTGTGTGTGTGTGTGTGGACCACCTTCCATTCAGTGCTGTCCTCCAGCCGGTAGCGGATCTGGTATTTGGCCTGAAACAGGATGTCCTTGAGCTCGGGGGGGCTGGCCCAGCGGACCGTCAGCTGGTCCTCGAGGTCGCCGACGCGACTCACCTGCACGTCGGCAGGAGGGTCCGTGGTCACTGAGGATGAGGAGACGTGTTACAGGTGTGGAGGCGGCAGGTGTGCAGTAATCAGGGCAAGGAGACGAGATATACGAGAGGTTTGGAGACCTTTAGAGAAGAAGAAGAAGAAGAAGAAGAAGAAGAAGAAGAAGAAGAAGAAGAAGAAGAAGAAGAAGAAGAAGAAGAAGAGAAAGAGAAAGAAGAAGAAGAAGAAGAAGAAGAAGAAGAAGAAGAAGAAGAAGAAGAAGAAGAAGAAGAAGAAGAAGAAGAAGAAGAAGAAGAAGAAGAAGAAGAAGAAGAAGAAGAAGAAGAAGAAGAACACTATAAGTTTAACACCGTCTCAGTTCCTGTCTAATCAAAAGATTTTTGTACACATTTCCTTCAATTATATTCCTCTTGTCTTGATTCTGTTTTTTCCCTCTTATATTATTGAATTCTTCTCTCTAACTGACTGAAACGCAATAAGTTCAATTTGTAAATCTATCGTAAAAACGATGACAAACACTTTTCACGGGATAAACTGGTATTTTGTATTTTGGAGTAAACTGTCACTTTTATACAATTGAGTATTATTTAATTAACACACATGTGTCAATCGGTGCTCTCCTGGAGGTTTCTTCCATTTCTCCCTGTGAAATGTTTTTTTTCCTGTTTTCTGGGGAGTTGTTCCTGATCTGATGTGATCAGTAAAGATGTAAAGCCCTCTGAGACACATGTGTAATGTGTGATTCTGGACTATACAAAATAAACTGATCAGTCAGCGATCGTTTATTGTTTTGAACTCCACTCAGACTGACGCCATGTTCAAACCACAGCGTGGGATGGGAGCTGGACCAGAACACATGGGCCTGGCAGACTGGCTCTGTGTACGTGGAACGTCACCCCTGTGGCGGAGCGGGAACCAAACGCCTGGAGAGGGGGGGCTGGACTCAAGGCTTTTCCAGAGGGCCAGAGGGGCCAGGTGGACGTGGAGGATGCTCACAGGGACGGTCGCCGGAATGTGGGAACATTTAGGAGGAAGAGTGTGAAGACCCATTCACGTCCTCAGTGGCAGATCAAGGCGGTGGTTCTGGGAAAAGTTCATTTCAAGGAGGCTGGGGACAGCCGCCGAACCCCAGAACCAGAAGGAGCCATGTGGAACCAGAGCTCAGCTCTTTACCCTCGGACCTGATGATCTGAGGTTGCAGCTACTTAAAGTTTTGGGGCCGTTTTATGTGTGTAATTTGGCCTTTTGTTCAGCCAAATGTTGCAAGACCGACTTTCTCACACAAACTGCAAAGATGAGTCGAACGAATCGGAATCCGAGACGAATCGAAACGGGTTGCAACAATCAATGCGAGCGCACACGCATCGAGCGAACAGTTGCCAGCTGCGAGCAAAATAAACACAAATACATGCCATCTGTTAACAGAAGTATGTCAATAAGGGAATAAATAATAAACCAAAATGTTCCCCGTCGGAAGGCAACGGAGCGGAGAGGAGCGGTGCGTGTTGTTCCCTCGGCCAAACATTTTACCCGCAGCAATAAAAGGTTGCAAACAAATGGAGAACACACACAGGGAGGGATGAAGAGGACGGAGAGATCAAGAGCAACTTATTAAATAACTTGTAAAAAGTGTTTCCCGCCTGTGACCTCGTGCCTCAGATATCTTTCCCCTGCTGGTGTGTGCGTGTGCACGGCGCGGTTACTCAGCTTTATTTGTTCTTCAGAATTCAGCTCGCGGGAGAGGGGGGAGAACCGAGCCAGAACAAATATATTTCCAGCTTATTATTTCTGTTATTGGGGCAGAGCGATGCATCATACATATGGCACCGCTCCTCCTCCTCCTCCTCCTCCTCCTCCTCCTCCTCCTCCTCCTCTTCTCCAACTGTTCCCCGGTGAGCAGTGAGGATGAACGGTCAGAGCGGACGTCCAGCTGGAGGCCTCGATGCGACCTGAATGTCCCGTGCAGCCCCCTTTTCCCAGAGAGGCATCGGATGTGCGGTTAACTTTTTACAACTTTAGAGAGAAGCAGCCGTACGGAGGCGGGTTGGAGAGAGCGGAACATAAAAAGAAATCCCCCCCCCCCTCCTCTCCTCTCTCCTCTAACGAAGTGTGTTAGCCATATGCAGGAGACCTGCAGACCGAAAAGAAAGGGAACAGAAGAAGAAAGGACAAGAAAGACAGAAAAAATAGAGGGAGGAAAGGACCGGGAAAAGAAAAAGAAAGAAAAAACGCTCGCTCACCCACCGACATCGAGGATGTCCAGGGTGGTGATGTCCGAGGTGGCGGCGCCCAGCTTGTTGGCCGCCTCCACCCAGATCTCATACGGGGTGAAGAGGGCCAGGTTGCGGGGGATGTAGCAGGAGTAGCGGTGCTTCCCCGTGCTGTACAGCTCACACTCCTTCTCCTGGCCGTACCACCTGGACACAAACACAACGGGCACAATAAACTCCGTCATTTACTCCATTTTTGTTTTTACCCCCGGTAAGGCCGACCGACGAAGGCCCGGCGACGCCTTTCGAGCGGCGCGGCGTCGGGACGCGGCGAGCACCTGTGGGGCGCTCACCTCAGTTTGTACTTGAGGGTGTACTTGGTCCGGACGTGGGTCTCGCCCCGCCCCCCCGGGCTCCACTTGCAGCTCAAGTCCTTGGTGTTGTGGGACAGACATGTTAAATTGACCGGCTTTTCTGGAGGCCCTGGAGAAGGGAGGTGGGGGGGGGATTATAATCCAGTGAGAAACATAGTTACAAAGTGACGATAAGCCAACATGACACATTTAGAAAAAGAAGCTATCTTTGATTCTGAAATTTACAAGAGAGAAAACACCGTACGGCTGATCGTCTCTCCGATGTTGTGAAGCAGAAACGCTCAGATTATAATCCAGTGTGCTTTTATGTACAGCTAAAAATAGAACAGGTAAACATCAAACTCCGTATAGATAAACAGATCAACGGAAACCATCTTTTTAGATTTCTGCGTTTTAAAGATGTTCCAACATGTGTCGTTCATCCACAGAGCTTCACATTGTATTTCCTTGTGTAATAACTACATAATAAACGTTACTGTGCTCAAAAAGGGGGAACTGACTTTATGACACCGAGCTCATGAATATGTCCTCGTAGAGAGGGCATCTCGATGAGACATTTCCACTTACTGCCCACGTAGAGACACGAGCCGGCCAGGACGCGTCCGTCCGCGGCGTGACACACCAGGTTGTCTCCGGACTGCTGCCGGGAGCCGCTGAGGTTGTGCAGCGTGACGCTCAGGGCGTCGGGGCTCGCCACGCTGCAGGCGCTGCTGGGCAGACTCACCCCGTTCAGGGTCCAGTACAAGGTGCCGGCGTGGAGGCCCAGCTCGGGGCTCAGCGTGCACGTGGCTGTCAGGCTGGAGCCGATGCGCAGGACGGGATCCTGAGGGGAGATGACTGCTACTTCTGGGTGGTGGAAACGGGCACGGACAGTACCTTACAGCGGCATGCTCTTTCTCTTTTAACGCGCCTCTCTCTTCACGTCACGCTTTCACTGGATTATATAAGAGCAACATGTCCATCACTTACAATCGCCTGACTAAATCTGCTTAAAATGAAGAGATATTAAATTGACAAAAATACAAAACTAGGAAACATTGCAAATCCCCACATTTAAAAGAACCTGCAAACGTGTGATTTTTTTCTTTTTTAATCAGTGGAAAATAATAATCGATTCGAATTTAAATTAATGTAATCCTCATTTAATAAACTACATGTTTAATCAACTCATTAGATTAAAGCTAATTTGACTAATTATTTTATTAATTTAAAATATTTACTTTTAGAGGCTTGTGCTACTACATCCACTTATTTATAAATTTATTTTTTACCTGATTTAATTCTGCTCTGCACCGACTACTTAGCATGCAACAGATGTAAATTAATTTATATATTTCTTGAGGCAAAACATTTTTTTATACAAAGGTCACCAAAGCCTGAAGATGCAGTCAACTCGCTCCTGTTGCTCTTCTAACCCGGCGTCAACCATTAATTCTTCATAAATGTGACACTCCTTAATGAGATGCATGAGGTCCTGTGCAGCTTTATTTGTTTTCACACTCCAGTCTGAACAAATCTCGTTGCGGCCATAATAAAAACTTAGTGTGTTGTGTGAGGAGTGCGGCAGCACTGCACCACAACAGAGCCGCCGCCGCCGCTCAGCACATATTTATGACCCGGTAATGAAGACGATTTATGGAGCCTCGGTGGGATCCAGTCGGAAAAGGTCACCCCGGTTGTGTCTGTGAAATCCTTGAACGCCTTTCCATACCGCGACCCCGCTAACACTTCAGTTTCCTTTGTGATTGATGCCCATGAGAAATGTTACCACTGGGCTCCTTCTCTCAGCGATGAGGGGAAGAGTTTTATTCGCCCTGCTTCAGGCGGGCGGCGCACACACTTTCCAACACGTGTGCCACTGCAGCAGCGGATTTTAAGACTAACGTGGATGAGAGCCGCGTCGACGTGCGAGGGACCGACCGTCAGGCCTCCCGTCAAATTCAATGCCAAATCAATGTCAAATACAAAATGAGAAACAATACAAATTGCTGGTTTTTCATGTTTTTTTTTCTTCATTAAAGTGATTTTCTCAGTCTTGAATATTCAAATAACTTGCAATATAATATGATCTCCCCTGCGATTAAACGGTTAAACATCGTTTATTAGCATTTCAAATCACCAGCGTGTCTATTTTTATGGGGCGACCGCGTCCTTCAGAGGATGGATGCACGCCGATGTGTCCTTGGTCACACTTGACCCCTACATTGTGTGAGTGTGTGTGTGTTAGTTAGAGTGTATGTGTGTGTGTGTGTGTGTGTGTGTGTGTGTGTGTGTGTGTGTGCGTGTGAAAGTGCATCGAGTGGTCTGAAGAGCCAAACAAGTCCAGTCCATTCGGTCTAGCTGTGTCTGAACCACCACATACAACCACATATAACCATTACTCTCGTGAGGCGTCACTACATCTGGATGCATTTGAGTGGACAGCGATACCCTTACGCTATATTTGTTTAATAATTTGTCCAGCAGAAAGCAGACAAGTGTATTTTTTCATCGTGAAATGCCCCTCTCAGTACGACTGGTCAGAACTAGAAAGGCTCACAAAGTTGTTGTTGATGTTAAATGGGGATATTGGCAGGTATATAGTTACCAGATTTTTGTATCTCTCTTTTCTTAAATCAATAGAACATCCACTACGTCAGACTGTAATTTATATCTAATCTTTACCATAATTTGATCAAGTATCTGGATTCGACAGGTCATATTTGTTCAAAATGTGATATTATTGTTTGGTTATTTTAATCCTAAATACCTCCTCTATCGATTTTCCATATTTAAAGTTGTATTAAAAGAAAATGTAATATTGCAATGTACAATTACTAGGGTTGAAGATTTTGTCCACTGTGCCCCCTCTTAATAAGCAAAGGACTTTCTAGAAAAGTCCTTTAAAATAATACTATTATTATTATTATTAGTAGTAGAAGTATTATTATTATATTTGTATTATTATTAGTGTGGTGATTATAGCACCTGGAGCAGGTGAAAGTTGATTTTTTACAAAGCTGATTTGGTTGTTATCGGTTTGTTGGCCTCCAAACACCGAGAAACTTTTAGTTAACACACGCACACTCACACGCACACACGCACACACACACGCACACACACACACACACGCCCGGTGTGCAGCGACTGAAACGCGGTAGCGTCCGGTGGGTCGCGTCGGTCCGCCAGTGGACTAAAGTTCGGTACTCACGTCTGGAGGACGGCAGCACACGTGGAACCAGCAGGAGGAGGAGAACCGTGAAGGAAAACATGTCTCTCTATCTCTGTCTCTCTCTCTCTGTCTCTGTCTATCTCTCTCTAACTCTCAGTGTGTGTCTCTCTCTCGCTGCTTCCCGAGCTTCCGGGACGCGGGGACGGGCAGACGCGCGGAGGAGGAGGCGAAGCTGGAGGAGGAGGAGGCGAAGCTGGAGGAGGAGGAGGCGAAGTTGGAGGAGGAGGAGGCGAAGCTGGAGGAGGAGGAGGCGACCGAGCGGCTTCTCTCTCCAGCGGCTCTCAGAATGTCGGCTCTCCGGTGGAAGTCTGGAGACCCGAGCTGCAACGCTCCGGTTCACTGTTCGCTGTTCGCTCCTCCTCCTGGTTCAGTAACTTACAAAGTCATTAGTGTGTCCCCTCCCTGAGACACGCGCACACGCACGCGCACACACCCACACACACATATATATGCATTTACAACGTGTATCAACTTTGAATTCAGCATTACACACTTTATGTAACTCCTCACTATGTTATAGTATGACCAGCTTCAGTTGAAGTTGTGACAAATAGAATAACATCTTCATACTAATTCATACTAATACTAATTCATACTATTTTATTTTATCGGTTTTAATATAGTACGACTAATATTAGCCGTGTGAAAATAAGGTTGCACTTTACTTGAGTACCCCATTTATACTTTTACACTTACCCCATATGTTTTACATGATGCATACATTATCTATACACAAAAGGTGTCCAAAGGTATATCAATTACAATGTTATCTTCATTAGCTGCAATAAAATTCTGCTTATGTATTGTATTTCAATACAACTTCTCAAATTATATAATAATACCTCTCGAAGGGGCAATTTTACACAATGAATACTTATAACTAGATTTTCCCACCAATATCTTTCACTGATATTGAATTTTGAGTGTATGTTGCATGCTTTTACTTTAATATCTGAACACTATTTTAAGGTGTACGCTGTATATTCATGGGATGTTTACTATAATCATCAGTTTACTTTTTTATTCAAGCACAAGTTATACGCAGTGCATCACACACACACACACACACACACACGCACACACACCTACACGCACACACATACACCATTAGACAATGAGAAGATGACAAAATAAGTTTGATCAGTTGTTGATATGAGGGTTGTTACAGCGTGAGGATCTTTACATTCAGCCGATAATTGTGACATTGATTATGTATGAACTGTCAATACTCCCACAAACCGTCCATCTGCCTGCTCTGCAGGACATCTGCCACCCGCAGCTTGGTCCTCTCCTCCCATCTGACACGTTTTATTTGATGAATGTCAACCCTGCCACATTGTGCACTGCAGTGACGGTAGCTCTGCAGGTTGTGCGCGCGCGCGTGTGTGCGTGTGGTGATGATTATGATGCGCGTGACGCCACGAGCAGGAGCGGATCAGCGGAGCAGCAGACAGGACCCGGGCTGAGGCAGCAGCAGCAGCATCCTCCTCCTTCTCCTCCTCCTCCTCCTCCTCCTCCTCCTCCTCCTCCTCTTCCGCAGCACAAAGGGAGCTCAGTGCTGCTTGAAGCTCGTCTCCTCCGCTCCTCCTCTCCAGGGTTTTGAGATGCTCCGGCTCGGCGGCACGATGTGCGGCTTCTCGGCCCTGATCTCGGTGCTTTTTGCCGGACTCGCGATGGCGTCCACGGATCTGTTCGACAACCAACTGGGCGACATCAATTACTGCAAGAGGCAATGTCAGCTCACCATCAAAAACAAAAGCCCCGCTAAAGTAAGTCATTGCATGTGTGCCTCATAATAGCGGCTGCTGCTGCCTCTGCAGAAAGCGCAGTATGCAGCATCCCGCTGTCCGACATTGCAATGCCTGCACCGACGCGCATGGCGAACACAATTATGTTCGACATCAGAAGAAGAATAAAGAAAACAGCATGCATATGAACATATATAAAGTACATGTGTTTTTATGTCCGCGCGTAATGACGCGCTCGCTCCGGTTATTCGCTGCATCCTCTCGGGATGCTACACGGCGCGCACAGCGAGGCCGAAAGATGGATGCAGCTCATTTTCTCCTGCACCTTCCAGACTCTCGTCCAAGAAGTGAACCGTCATCCGGGCCGCGCGTCTCGAGATGCTCTCGCATTACATCGCGACGATAATTGATCGTTCCTATACATCCCTAATTAAGAGGGGGCCATGGCAGGAGAACGGCTGTGTGGAGGAGCAGTGAGCCTATATTGTGAGGCATGACAGAATGACCGCGTATTGACAGACACCACAGCATCTTTGTGATGAAGACGAGGCCGGAGATGATAATGATGATGATGATGATGATGATGATGATGATGATGATGATGATGATGATGATGATGATGATGATGATGATGATGATGATGATGATGATGATGATGATGATGATGATGATGACTGTGAATCTCCTGCAGGAGTTTCTGTGGTTTGGAGAGCCTTTAGATTCCCAGTGTCTGATGTCCCCCCCTCCTTCCCCCTCCTCCCCCCACCTTCTCTGCTTCCTTCAGGTGTGGTTCAGGCATCCTGCAGGAGCACACCCGCAAAGCGGTCCACAGTCCTCTGCTTTGAAGGTTGCGTGTGATTGAAAAGGAGCCACTTGAGCATGTGCATGTTTATAGGAGCAAACAGACCCGCCTCGGCAGTAAACAACATGTTACATAATCTGTCGCCTCAACGTTTCATGGTTTGACAATAAACACCCCTCTGAAAACACACAGGGACGCGCAGTGAAGATGATGGCGAGCTCAAGGCTGGGGGAAAAAAACAAAACAACAAAAAAGCCTTCATGGTCCTCCTCGCTCAGGGAATCGCGTCTTTCCCAGAGAGGTCACCAGAGGGCGCTGTTTTCCTTGCCTTTGAACCGATAATGAATGCGTTATGACAAGTACAGAAATGTTCATCTTCCTTCCCCTCCTGTAAACTGTTCATGACAGGCTATAATGACACAGCTGCACCGTGTCATCTGGAGACGTGCCATCACCCATCGGGCGCATCATATTTTCTAACAAGCGCATCGTGAGTTCATCCAAGAGTGCAGGAGACGTCTCTAATTGTACCCCCCCCCCTCCCCTCTCTTCTCCCCCTCTGTCCGGCCGGCACACAGGACTCCATAATGAACGCCTGTCACCGCGGCTGTCGCCTCTACTCCATCTGCCAGTTTGTCAATGGCAACGCCGGCTTCAACGCCAGCAGGGAGGAGTGTCAGGGAGGTGAGTCACGTCAGTCTGCAAGCAGGCCGAGGCCTCCATCCCATAATAGTGTCGACGCCTCACTTTTATCAGGGTGACATCAGACTTCACTTATTTATATGCAACCCCTTCAAACTATATTGTACAGGTATTCAAAATCAAATGTATAATACAGTATTAAATTGAATTAATATGCTCCATTGGCACCGATATAATCCAACTATCTGCAGTATTGGACCGATATCTGATATTGGCCTCGGTACCAAGAGGGAGCGAATGCTTTGGCTCCTTTTACACGACACAGCAGCTCGGCTCAATATTGCTCCGTCTCCTAAAAGCTGGCAGACTCCATCTTTTGTCTGTTTGAGGCTCTCCGGCCTCGTTTGGAAATCCATGATGTGATTTGCCATCCAGAACACACACACACACACACACACACACAGTTTTAATCACGGCCGACGCGGAGTGAAAGGCCCCAACAGAGATACGTCTCCCTTGCATCTTCATCTTTCTTCCCACCTAAACAGTCCAGGGTACCTGTTTAATTTTCTTCACATCTTCCACCCATCTCTCTCTCTCTCTCTCTCTCTCTCTCTCTCTCTCTCTCTACCCCAGCCTGCCAGGAGGCATATGTTAAGCTGCTGGAGCAGGGGGCCTGCTGCACCGGCTGTGCCAGCCAGCCCTCTGAACCTGAGCTGATGAGGAGGAAGGTGAGGAAAAAAATATATATATGCTAATGCAGCATTAAGAGCCAAAGTGTCTTTGGATGTTTGAATGTTCAAATCAATACTGAGTGTGTGTGCACACGTTCACAGCGTATACTGAAGCTCTCTCTCTCTCTCTCTCTCTTGGCAGCTCAGGGCCATGACTCTGCGCCCCAAGTCCCCCTCCGTGATGGAGGCCGTGTCCGGTTGGTGCAACGACATCGTCAGCTCCGCCCAGAGCTTCATCTCCTCCACCTGGACCTTCTACCTGCAGGCCGATGATGGCAAGGTCGTCGTTTTCCAGGTAATAACCCCCCCCACACACACACACACAGACCTTTGTCCATAGGTTTATAGATACATGATTAAAGCTATACTACGCCCAATGAGGATAATGATTCCTGTAAACGCACATGTTCTGCACTAAATGACATTTTATACAACGTGCTGGTGCTTTAACCTGAACCCTGCAGACCCTAAAGGTTTACACATGTGCTAGACCTGGTTTTGTGTTTCTGGCAGCAACAGTTCGCTGATAGTTATTTGATTTTTTATAAAAACGATGTGTTTGCGGTGAGTGGTGCTTCCTGTGGCTGAAGAAAAAAAAAAAGTGGAACACCTCCACCTCCATGGATGTAATCGCCATCCTCAGAGCACATGGGCCCACAAGTCACCTTTTAAAATGTGCCTGTTTTGTTCCACCCGACACATCGTCAGTGAAGAAATGCAAAGAGTGACACAGCACACCAGTTTACACTCTGAATGTGGGAATGTGTGTGTGTGTTTTTGTGTCAATAAATTGAGTCATACGTTCAAATGAAACTGCAGAACGGCATATTTTCCCCTCATTATTCTAAATATCGGCTCTTTTAACAGAGTTGGACCTTTAAGTGCTTTGCTGAAGCAAAAAAAAAAGACAAATTAATTCTAGAAAATCTCCATAAATAAACTATCCACAGACACAATATTATCGCTCGCTGAGTCAAGACGGTGGGGGGTGGGGGCGGCGGGGGGGGGGGGGGGGGATCATAAGATGAATATCTACAAAGCTTTTTTCATGTGGTGGGAGTTTAACGGGAGGTTAAAAGCAAGCCAGTAAACCTTTATAGATTATTAGTCTGCTTCCTGTTAAGATAGTGAAATATATCCTCTGAGCGGAGGACAGTTTGGGTCACGGCCAAAACAACTCACGGCCCATTTAGTGAAGCCGTGGAGGTCGAGGGAGCGAGGTCACACGGCGGGGGGTGAGAGGGGGGAGGGGGGGGGTGCAAGGTGGCAGATTCCACAGAGCTGCAAAAAGAAAGAAAAAATGTCAACGCTCTAATTGTTTATGAATGTCCTCTCCGATGATGTCACTTCCCTCAGCAACATTAAGATTTAAATAACCGGCATGGGCTCGGGACGGATAGTGGACACCGCACTAAAGAGCAACGTTCAGGTGGTGACAGATACATATTCAGAAGTATAGTTTCTGAAATTAGGTAAAAAATATGAAGTGACTGGAGCTGACAGACCCCGCTGTTCATGAGGATACATTCAGGCCTGTTTGTAGAGTAAGAAACGGTCAAAGTGGTTGATAGTTTGGCCAGTTATCATTTTTTTGTGTCTGAATCAAGGATCAATATAATTTAAATAAGAATTTGATTAATTTCATGTTTCCTTTCATCTGATCTTGATCCAGATACATTTTATATTATTAAAATGTGTTTTCTTTTGCAGCCGTGGCATAAATACGCTCTCTTGTTGAACTTGAACACATCGCTAAGGTGAATGCCGTCACCCACCTTTACATCAAAGCTATAATAAGAGTCGGTCAGTCTAACCGAAGGACTATCCACACTTTCCCCCTGTTTGTGACTGTGATGCATTTTTAGCTCCATAATGAAAGGGCTCAATGGGAAATCACCATATTCACGCACCGTAAACCATCGCAGATGAGCTGTGAGATATGCTGACATGTCACGATTAGGTAGAAGAAGCTGTGTGCGCTTTCTGGGCTCTCCGGAAGGCGCCGCCTCATATGGACACGCAGCAGCAGAAGATGAAATGGGCATCGTTTCTTTCAGGCCGTGGTGATGGATGTTTTTGCTCTTTATGGAAGTGACACGCGCAAACTGGAGCGACGAGGGGAAGCCGAGGCAGGCTCCACGGGGATGTTAGGAGACGACCAGGCCTGTGTTTAGTGGGCAGCTGGCAAACCGCCACCGGGGTGACGGATTGACTTTCCGAGCTGTTGAAACAACAGAAAAGATTCCAGCTGAATCGAGAGACAGCGGAGGGGTTGAGGGTGTGTGGGGGTGTGCAACGTTACGAGAATGTCCATGTAGGAGCGGACTGTCTTTATACGCTTGTGCGAACCTCAAGTTGTGAGAAGAACTAGTGGTGTGCATCGTAAAAACAAACATTGGTGGCGTTCTATGGGTGGAGTAAGTCACGGTGAGGTCACAGCTGGGGGTTGTCCCCCAAGGGAGGGACGTAAAAAACCCAGAAAACTGGTAATTTTTAGGAAATATCGGTTAAACACAGACCTTTTTCCCCTCTGTCATTTCCTTCTCACCACTCCTGAGTTATTTTTGACGAATCAGCTCCTGATAGGTCGACAGAGTCGGAGTGGTCGGGACCAAAGAGAGTCGATTAAAGACTTCCTTCCACCGAGCTGTGGTTCTGTCAGAGAGCTGGACGAGCGGATTGAACTCAGCGTAAGGATCAAAGAGAGAAGAGCCAACGTTATTTTTTCTTGGAAATTGCATTAGTCATTCTGCCTGATTTAATTAAACAAAAACCCCAAAAAAGTGGAACAGGATGGAGAGATCCAGGGGAATAACAGTGTTTGAAGGAAGCGTGACTTTGACGTATGGTGCTACACGGAGAAGGAAGCCAGCGTTCTTTGTCATCGACGCTAAATCATCTGAGAGCAAGAGACCTGAAGTGACTTCAGCGAGAACATTACAAATAGTATGTGAAGTCATGATTTATGGTGCCATGCTCTCGGCTGTGTTGGATCTACTTACCGGGTCTGTTGCCTCAATTCAGTTTCTATTGGAGACTAACTTTTAAAGTTGTGTCACAGTAATCTTGTTTTTAAAAACATTTTCACACAAATGTTCAGAGATTTTTTAATTAATTAGTAATAGTGTTTTCTTTTTCATGAGATATCACCAGACTTGTCTTTTAATCCTTGTCTTTCATGCTGAGGTGCAAACCCTTTAACATGTGTGGTTGTTGTTCTTGTCTTTGTCATTTCTATACACCTTTTGTTTACTATGATGGAAAGTGGTCTTAATTGAACACATGGGAGATATACGGTCTCCAAATTAAAGGGCACATAATAATAATAATAATATAATAATAATGATAATAATAATAATATTATAATAACTTTATTTATATAGCACATTTTAAAACAAGGTTTACAAAATGCTCTACAGAGAGTCAAGGCAAGACAAATAGAATATTTATATAATACACATGTCAAATAAAAATAAATAAAAATAAAAATACATACAGATAAATACAAACAAATACAAATAAATACAAATAAATACAATTAAATAAATACAAATTAATAAATAAAATAACAACAAAAACAGACAATCTAAATAAGGGCGACATCACTTAAAAAGCTGTTTTATAAAAATGGGTTTTAAGAAGTGATTTAAAAGAAGTTACTGATTGACATGTCATGATAAACACGTGTTTTCCAGTGCTCGTGTACATTCTGGTATCTGGAGTTCCTCCAAACCCACAAACTGTGAATCAAGACCACACATTCAGCTTTTTGCGTTGCTGCATTTGATTAAAAAATCCAATCAGCTCCGTCCCCCCCTTCCTCCATCACATGCAGGCTGATTAGAATACACCCCATCCGAGTGATCTACACCCGCAGTCTAAAGAACCACCGCTGCAAAGACGCTCCGTGTTTCAGGCGGAGGGCGGATACCCAGATGTATTCAGAACAGTATGAGAAGAAAAGAGTGTTTTATGAACATGAAAGCATGTAAACATGTTGTAGAAGACCCAAAACACACGTATGAACCTGAAGTCCTGAACATGTGCGTGATGTGTCCTCCTTTAAAAGCCATCATTCTGACGCCATTTAAAGTTACATTTACTCTAAATATTTCCCCAAGCTGTCAGATGACAGGCGCGAGTCCTGCTGTAGTTTACTGTACGGATGAGAACAGGGGTCAAAGGTCGAGGTACAGGAAGAACCGCTTTTTAATGGATGTGATCCAAGCCCCCCGATTGGTCGGGGCTTTCTTAATGTTTGGCTTTGAATGAAGTCTACTTGTAAAGATAATATATGGATGGGAAGGAGTGTATATAAGGAGTGTATATAACCTTAATGTACCGTTAGACGTAGATCCCAAATGTATTTCCCTTGTACAGATTTACTACAGGTTTTTTTTTTCCCAATGTATATATATAAGGAAAGTCAAAGTTATTTGACATTATACGTTTAGATTTGTTTGTGAGAAACTCAAAGACAGATTATATCCAATCCCAGAGTCAACAATGTGAGAGAAGTGAGATTTAGTCTCATTAATCCACCTCTCCTCTGCCTGAAACTCTCTCTCTCTCTCTCTCCCTCTCCCTCTCTCTCCGCCTCTGAACTCTCAAACCCCTTTCTTCCTTTCTCTTTTTTTTCCCCTCCGTCTTTCTTTGACTCTTTCTGAAAGCCAGAGCACCTTTTCGCATTCCCTCTCTCATAATTCATGACAGATGCAGACCGGGCTCCGCTCATTCGGCCGGTTAGAGCTCCTCCGGTCTCGCGGCCAATGAGAAACAGGCCCCTGAAGTCTCCCCAGAAACCCTCCGCACTGCCTCTGCATCTGGTTTCAATGCATCCTGTCAGAAAACATTGCTCGCTCGGGGTAATAAAGCCCGCTTGTGAAATAACTGTTTCATCAGAAGGAATCGTTGGTGTCTCGGGAAGAAAACTAACCGACTGCAGGATGTTGCTTCGTTGATCCGGACGAGTGATTGAAATCCTTCAGCAGAAAGCGGATCAATCATTCCATGTAACTAGGACGAATGGAACGATTTGAGCTGGTTTCACGTCGTATTGCACGATGTTTCCAAAGCGCATTGATCCACTTTGTGTCGGAATCGATAAATATCGGGGGGGGTTGAGGCTTCGGTGGGATGTACTGTACTCCTTTAAATACGTGTGTGTGTGTGTGTGTGTGTGTGTGTGTGTGTTGTTGCTGAGGCCAGCTATAGTGTTGTTCCAAAACGGAGGGAGGGGTCAACAGTGGGGATCCAAAATCCTCTTTTAATGAGTTCTCCAGGGAGAACCGGGAACACCGAGGACATAATGAAAGCCACAACAGAGCGTCCAGTGACAGCAGGCCGTGTGGAGCAGATCGTACAAAAGACGTTTCTTTCACAGGCGATGTCCCAGTTCAAGTTTTTTTTTTACTGGTTTGGATGGGTGAGAACGATACTGTGAGAAACACTCCTGCAGACACAAAGGATGTTAGTTAAGTTATGCAACACGCTGAATGCTCATCGCAGTAGCAATCGCCTTGCTGGCGTCAGATTGAGCGGAGAAACAAGAAGTGCGCTTATAAACCGCTTATAAACCGCTTATAAACCGCTTATAAACCGCTTATAAACCGCTTATAAACCGCAGCGCTCGGAAGAATCCCTTCAGCTGGTGTTGAGAGCTTTCATCATGCATTCTTTTTGCTTCTTTTTTTATTATGACTTGGCCACCTCACCTTTATCCACAGCGCTTCAAGGCTGAGAAAAAGTCAGACTCATTATGACTTATAGCCAATCCTGACCTCTGACCGTTCTGTGGAGCGGAGCAGACATAGACAGCATTTCGGGTTTCATGTTTTTTAAAGTTCACCAAGTTCAATATTCAACTAATTTAAAGTATACATAAAGTCAACTTGTCCAGGATTTGTATATTTTATTATCTTCATGGAGCATGAGATGACTTCCAGCTGCATGGGTGTCACAATACACGATATATATTAGAATATAATACTAATCAACGTACATTTCTGAATCAAATTTGTGTTATTTTAAACAATAATGTGATGTTAAAGGAATAGTTTGCGAATTAAGGTCATATTTTATCCTAGCTTAGCATAAATGCCTGAAACGGTTGGATCCACTGTGTTCCTATGTTGTTGATCTTTTCTCCTCAGAGCCAACCAGACATGGAGTACTCTCTGCCCGAGCTGCAGGCGCCCCGATCCAACGTGGCGGACAAACCCTGGCCTCAGGTCCACTCACACACCCAGAGACCCCACGGTGAGAACACACACACACACACACACACACACACACACACACACACACACACACACACACACACAGCAGACATATTCAGTCATCCTTTTCCTCTTCTTTTTTATCGGTATTTGTTTGCGTGGCAGGTGTGAGGGGCCACGGCGAGCGGGGAGCACCCAAAGCAGGAGGCAAAGGGAAACACCCGGTGCAGCACGCTGACGACCCCACGGCCGAGCACGACTTCCTCGGCTGCATGTCAAGGTGAGCTGGGGGGGGGGCTTCGAGAATTAAAGACTTCAAATGAGAGAACCAAAGGATCCCCCCTCCCCCCTTCCTCCACATAAAATATCATTTAGATCTCTGACAATCATTTCTCGAGCAAATCACCGGTGTCTTTGTCTGATTTCCACTTTATTGTCAGCATGGAATTAACTCTTACACTGCAAAAATTCAGCCTAAAAAAACAAGGAAAAAAAATAATAAAATGAGGGAATATTACTTGAAATAAGCCACATTATCTGCCAACAGACGAGGAACATTTAAAATATCTTGTCAGTCAAAAAACAAGCATAGATTGCCTTAATTTGAGATATTTAATTTTACTTAGATTTAAATTTTTTCAGAGTACTAACTTACATTTAGCTAATCCCTCACACACATCTGATTGTCGTGTGATTATTACTGTGCAATGCAAGCTTTACAAACAAGGAAAACTAACAGCTGCATGTCTGGTCTGAACAAATAAAATAAAAAATGTGCAAATACATTCAGGCCAGTAATATTTGTGGTGCACCTTTTAATGTTAAGTTTCTTAGCCATCTTCAGTTTCATCCCATAACTGTCGTTCTGCAGACGCTCAGGCCTCCCGCGGTGGATCTTGGCGGCGTGTCTCTTCCTGTCCATCATGGTCATGTTGTGGCTCAGCTGTGCCAGCCTGGTCACGGCACCGGAGCAGCACATCAAGACGCAGGTACACACACACGCACACGCACACACACACACACACACACACACACACACACACACACACACACACACACACACACACACACACACACACACACACACACAGAGAGAAGCATCCACAACCAATGTACACGCACACACACACGCACACACACACACACACACAAACACACGCACACGTGTGAGGGAAGCAACGCCTTCCTGGGCTTAAGGGGGACACTACATGAAATATCACCTTATCAGCTCTTGTGTGCATTATGTTTTCTTATTTTGAGTGTTTAGAAACCCACAAACTGTGTAATAATAACCAGTCAGTTGTGTGTGTGTCACTGCGGCTCATTAGAATACACCACCCTCTATCAGGGTATCTTGAGGACTACCTTTGCAAAGGTGCGAGCCAATCAGAGCACAGTGGTCTTTTTCGAGAGACGTTATATACGGATACAGTATTACATATTACATACATTAGCTACGTTTAAGTACAGACAGCTAGGTCTGGAAAGCGAATTATAGTTATTTTATACTTTTATAATTATTTCACTCGGCGTTTGAGTTGTGTTTGAAGTGTCTGACTCATTCTTGGAGCCTGGGTCCCGTTATTTGATTTGATGTGCAGAATTATAATATACACTACCGTTCAAAGGTTTGGGGTCGCCCAGACAATTTTGTGTTGTCCATGAAAATGTACACTTATTAATAAAATCAAAAGAGATCGACAATGTTAAAAAAAGATTTTCATTTGAAACATACATTTTGTTCTTCAAACTTCTCAAAAGAAGGCCCGTTGTATAGTTTCTCTCACCAGCATAACTGTTTTCAGCTGTGCTAACATCATATCACAGGGTTTTATAACCCTCTGTTCGTCTTCTAAGGCGATGAGCAAACACAATGTAGCATTACAACACTGGAGATGGGCCTCTATACACCTGTGTAGAGATTTAATTATAAAACAGATGTTTCCACCTAGAATAGTCATTTACCACATTAACAATGTATATAGTTAATTTTTGATACATTTAATGTTATCTTCATTGAAAAAAATAGTGTGTTTCTTTGAAAAATAAGGACATTTCGAAGTGATCCCAAACTTTTGAACGTTAGTATATGCTCAAAATAGTGTAATGTTGACCCCCTAATTATGCCTCTAAGTACAATGAACCTGCAAATGAGCACATGACCCCTTTAAGGTCCACTGATTGGTTCAAGGCTTCTCTGATTTGCATCCTTGGCCCTCTGAGTGGCTTTAAGAGACGCCTGCTCACTGTTTGTGTCTTTCCAGCTGAGTATCAACGGGGATAAAGAGTTTCTGGATAACGCCCACAAAGTCCACCCGTACCACCTGAGTCCTGTGATCGCCGTGGCCATGAAGCCATCGGAGGAGAGCCAGGAGGCGGGGCCTCTCCCGGTGAAAGTCGACCTCGACAAAACCTGTGTTTAGATGGAAATGGGGCCCGCGGCAGAGCGACACAAACACAGCGCTGGACTCAAACCGGTCACCAGAATGTTTTTAAGACATATTTCTAAGAGCATGGCACACCTGTCATTTCAAATTATTATACTGAAACATCAAGCTTGGTCTTGTTGGTCTGATGGCATTTAATTTACTTGTACAGTCCAGATTTCTTCAAGGCCGTCCTCCGGTTATCCTTAATGGTCGTTCGCTTATTGATAAATCCGAGCTCGTCGCCTCAGAGACGAGCTGAGAGGGCGGAGCACAGCCGGGGGCTTTCTTATCATTTCTCATGGCTCGCATGGACGAAGGAAGACCATTGTAGATTTAATTTGGCCTCGTTCTCACAGAGAGTTTGCACCAACTGATGGGTTGCTGGGAGTGAATTATTAAAAATTGAAAACCATGTTTTCCAACCGTCACAACGAAAAACTGAAATCTCAGGTGAGCTACACATCCTCACCGAGTTCAGAGAAACAACGGCAAACTCAAAACTAAAGCTGTGTGTGTGTGTGTGTGTGTGTGTGTGTGTGTGTGTGTGTGTGTGTGAACGACAGCACACAAACCCTCAACACTGGCAGGTTGAAAACTGGAAGGCGATTGGAGAATGAGCAACATAAACCTTATTTTGTACTCTATTTATTCATCGACATGGGTTATCTGATAAATAGTTTTATTGAAATGCCATGTACAGTTAATTCATCATACACATGTAATTGATCTGTATGTTAACGACGCTCTAACACAGATTGGAAAGAGACGCAGCGAGGGGCGATTGCACCTATTACTGTATTATTATTATTATTATTATCATATTATTGCTCTTATATCAAGAGTTGTTAGCTGTTACATGTGCCACGTGCTTTCTAATAGCTGCCTATGTTGTATGTCCTTGGAGCACACACTGAAGGAGAACCTCTGTCACAATGTGTAATGCAAAGCTTTTAACATAGACCGTTGTTATTGATCAGAGTTGCACGGTTTTAGAGACGCTCTTCAGTTTCCCTCTCAGTGCTTTTGATGTCCTGTAACGCTCTCACAATAAAAGACAATAAACCGTGCATGCAAGTGACGCTTCCATAGTTTAGCTTAACCGGCCGCCATGCCAGTATGGCAAGACTCTACTGTAGGCTCGTGATTATTTTTGTGTTACTTATTTACTGTAAACATTGAATAGAAGGCGTGATGGCGGATGACCTCGTGACTCTTGATTAAAAAGCCGTTCAATAGACGTCTGGCTCAAACTGGAGGTACGTATCACGAGGAGGACGATATGAAACGGTATTGTTTCCTTTATACTGGTCTGTTTATTTTCAATCAAATGATACTTACGACATGATGAAATAAAGTCTTTTCATTGTAAATACATGATGAGTTCAGTGTTTTTCTTCTTTTACATTCAAAATAAGAATGAAAAAAAAAAAAAGATGACATTGTAAACTGTAGCCAGTGTGTGTGTGTGTGTGTGTGTGTGTGTGTGTGTGTGTGTGTGTGTGTGTGTGTGTGTGTGTGTGTGTGTGTGTGAAATCTGTCCTCGCTGACAAAGAGAATGATATAACATAAAAGCATAATGGACAGCTAAATTAATATTTCCAAAAGTATGTGGACTTTCTTATCACTACACTATAGTGACATAGGCCCCCAGTGTTCAGGCTCTCAGGCATCACATGACTTAGAAAGAGGTTATTGGAGTTCAGATATTTACAAAAATCACATTATTCATTTTAGTACTGATGATTTAAACATTTTTGTTGATTTTGCGAAGCAATTTCTCCCCCTTGTGTCTTTCTCCACCCATCTCTGACGATTAACTCCTGCTCATGTAATACACGCTGCTGTCCACCAGATGGCAGCAGAGCTTCAGTATTTCTTAAGCCACCTCATTTTGAGCACGCCTGCATTTAAGTGATATATTTAATCATTTAAAATCAGATAACGTGTTTTTATTAGATGGTTAACATATTTGAATTGTTAGTGAGAGAGAGAGAGAGCGAGAGAGAGAGAGAGAGAGAGAGAGAGAGATTTTTTTCTCTGGACAGATGACGGATGTTTGCTGTTCATGTTGTTGTCATGTGACATATCCTCACTTACAGGGCTACTTACACAAGAAGCTGAGGTCGGCATTATTGTAAAGAAAAGTAATGGGTGACATTTACTCAACAACATACATTAAGTTTGTGTCTGAATGGATGAAAAATGGTCTCGGAGAACATGACAGATGAGAGACGCTGCTGCTGCAGCTTCAAGTGAAGGCCGCTGTCTGGAGCTGGGACAACCGCTGAGAGATTAAATGAAGCACCTGCCAGCCTTCACCTGCGGGAGACAAACACATCTGATGAAGTTCTTAAACTGAGGGAAATCTAATAGTTGGCACTAAGTTTGTCATTCAGGATCTCTCCGCCCAAAGTGTCGACATTTGATCAACGATAAACTGAATTTACAAATGATCCTGACTGCTGAAAGTGTCTTCTTTTTTAACACTTTATTTGTCCTCTTTTCACGATGTATACAGAAATGAAAAACACATAATTACAACAGCAAGAAAAGAAAAAAAGTATAAATATAAAGGGGTCAGAAGAGTGACGTCATCCGCACTTCACTTTGTTTTGTTTTCCCCCTGTATATTTAGTATTAGTATTTAGTTTTTAGTTTTTAGTATTTAGTTTTGTGTTTTATAATTATTTGTATTAATGCTCTGTTGTGATTTTTGAAATGTCCCCACTGTGGGACAAATAAAGGTACATATCATTATAATCTGATGCTATGACTTAATCTACTACGCCACACGTAGTTCTCTCTGCACTCACCTGTAACAGATATAATGAAGTCTTCCAGATTAATTTGAATAAGCTTCTTCTAAAACAACATTTAAAAGAAAAAAAAAGAACTGCCATGGCATCAATAACAGATACAGTGAATACATAATCAAACACAAACCAGGGGCAACACAACAGAGCTCCCAGTGCATGTGTCCAATTAGCATACCGTGCTGGCTGGCTGTGTGAAAAGACAGACAGACGGAAGGAAATATCAAAAGATGCCTCCTTGTTGTCAGCTGTGACACACAATCAAAAGGAAAGAAGCTTCTCCGCGAGAGGGTGTTACGTGACGTCGGCCCTCTGATGTTTTGCCAGGGAAAGAAAGTGCAGCGTGGAAAGCGTGGCGATGCCGGTTCCCCAGAACGTACACCGTGGGTCTGCGAAGGCGGCGCCGCCACTCCCCATTCACACTGGAGTGCGTCTCCAGTGTGAATGCCAATTAGCACGAGAAGCCTTTGATGGGAGTGAAAAGGAGTCAGAGGCTTTTGTGATCTCCGGACAACCAGGATGGAGACCGACCGGCCTAATCAGCCTCCGACTCTCTCATCGGGTCCATTCCTCCGGCGGCTGTTTGGGCCGAAAGTGCAGAATTTATGTGTTTTTTTGAAGTCCTCTTTTCAAGCGGAAAGTGCAGGCTGGATCAGAGCTCCGATTTTGCTGCCATACATTCAGACACTTTAGGTAAAAGAGAGAACAATGGACTACTGTAGTGTCACTTCAGTAACTTGACTGAGCTCGGCCTTCGCTCTTGTGCTCACTGAATGAGTTTGGCTGCAGCTGAGCTCCCATTGAGGATGAGCTGGAGAGAGGTGTGTGTGTGTGTGGGGGTCTCTGTGTGTGACCAACCAATCTGGCTAAATATAGATCACATATTAGTGTGTGTGTGGGGACTTGGTGGAGGAGGACGAAAAAAAAGATGAGGAGTGGATTGGACTTCTCACACTGACGCGTTGACTCGTTAAATGCAGATCGGCTCCCGTTGTCGCACTTTTCTGTGTTGCTGAAGGGAAGGAGACCGAGATGTCGAGGCCCCTGTAGCCTTCAGAGCTGGAGACACATCACCTGCACTTCAAACACACCGTGTGGGGACCACAAGCTAATCTGGGTTTAATTAATGTCACTGGCTGGAAAGGCCTCCTCGGGTTCTTCTTGCAGCAGGGAAGTGACCAACAGGGTTTACCCCTAATTCTATTTATCAACACTGCGGTCATGAGTCCAAATACTATAATGGAACAACCCCACTTACACTAAGACATATTAATAAGCCCCTAAAATGTCTTTATTTTACTCTTTTAACACTTTCAGGAAGACAAATCTGACAAGAAATATACATAAATATACTTGCTGTGGACGTGTCCACGGGGCAGAAGCAATAGGCCTGGGCTTGTCTTCACCTCCCGAGTCTGTGAATGAGTCATCGGGCCTCGTGTGGTCCTGAGAACATCGACCGCGCCACAGAGGGTTGAGCTCTTTGCCAGGCGGTGTTTGCCACTGCCATGGCGTCACAACGAAGATGCAGTCATGACTCTCTACAGGTGAGTAGCTGGGCTTGAAATGAAGGCCGAGCGTGGTCTGAGCATGGGCCACGCAAGTATTTGTGTGTGTGTGTGTGTGTGTGTGGGGGGGGGGGGGCACTCGGCGTGTAGCTGCTGGTGTGATCCCATCGCAAGATGGTCTCCAGTCCTGTTTGACTACACCTCTCTCTCTTTTTCCTTATAATCTCTAATTTCCCCTCTCTCATCTTCACAAAGGGAAACAGTGGCGTGGCATCGTGAGTGTCCTGCAGCAGCGGGACGCACCGACACACAGGAGCTCAGCCGGCCACGAGGAGCCCTGTCACTGGGGGTGCTGCTCCACTAATCACCCACAGGGGGCGCTATGGATCCAGGTTTAGACGCTGGTGGCCCCCTTATTACAATTTAATGGTTTATGTGAGTGAAAAGGCAATGTTTCTCTCTCTCTCTCTCTCTCTCTCTCTCTCTCTCTCTCTCTCTCTCTCTACCCCCCTTACTCCCTCCCAGTAGAGCTGCTCTTATCTGGCCAGACCTGCTGCAGGAGCCAACCTGCAGTGCATTAAACAAGCCACACACACACACACACACACACACACACACACACACACACACACACACACACACACACACACACACACACACACACACATATATTTATACATATACATATAAAAAGAGGCTAATGCAGACAGGAGCAGCATGCGTGGATTTGTGTGTCTGTCTGTGTGTGTGTGAGTGTGTGTGTGTGTGCGTGTGTGTGTGTGTGTTTGTGTGTGTGTTACTGGCTGTGGAAATGAACAGAGTAATGAGAGAGGAGCGACAGTCAGAGACGGTTAAAGGGAGGAGAAGGAGAGTTCATCAGGGGGATTGATTGGACAGTCTATTGTAGTGTATATTTGTGAATAATTCATCTCGAAGATTACACTCGGAGAAAACCATGAACATGTAATCTCGCTCTGTGTATCCTGTGGAAGAAAGTGGCCTAGAGATGAGAGTAATGGGATTGTGTAAAGGGGCATTAAAAAACTATTAATATTAAAGATGCCACAGTTAAAATAGATTCAACACTGGGATATATTGTGGTGCTACGGGTTGTTAACTGATTCCATAACTTGGTGCAAGTCGTACAATTGAAATGTTGAATGCTGGGAGTTGTCTGGCAGCTTCTTCTGCACTCATGTGTTTCTTTGTGAGCATGAAGACACAAACACAGAGGTAGCTGTGCACGAAACTTTGAGTCATGCCAACTGTGTGTGTGACAAGTGTCGAGATGAACACGTGTGTCACATCTGAAAAGTTTGGTGTGTGTTTTTTTATTTATTTTTACAGTGAAGGTAAAAACAAAATGCTCACACATTCATACACGTGGAGGTGTTCACACACACACACACACACACACACACACACACACACACACACACACACACACACACACACACACACACACACACACACACACACACACTCAGAGAGATGAGGGGGACACATCCATCAGAGCGGACTTGGTTGGAACCCTAACTTTATTTCACCACGACATCTGTCATAAACCTCCGCTGCGCCTAAAACAAAGATCCGGTCGGATCTCTTAACAACATGTCAAATCAAAATTCCGAGCACATTTATCTTTCTTCTGTCTTTCGTATGCGTGTATGCGTGTGTGTGTGCGTGCGTGTAGCCGTAACAGCCATGCACGTACACATGGGGAGACAGACATGTACATACAGCACGGATGCTACCCGGACTATTAAACTCCAAGCTGCCCGACACGCCACTCTCTCCAAACTAGGCGCACAGGCATGAGCGGCCGGTTTCAAGCTGCCCTCTCTGTGAATTGATTCTACTATGAGCCGACACGAAGCGCCGCTCGCGGAGGCGGGGGTGGCCGACGCCGAGCGGCGTGCCCGAAACGGCTCGAAGCCTCCCTAAATGTCTCACAAGTCAATTTAAGCAGCTTCCCGCGGTATACGTGATCGTGTTTACGTCGCCGCGTGGCAAAAACGGCTCTTTTTGCGGCGGGTTAGTGGTATCTCCCGAGTTGCGTCACCCCCGCGCCGCGGAATGGAACGTTCCACAATTTATTCCAGGGAAAGACTGACAGTTTTTTGGGTCATGAAGCAGCTGTTCAAGTCAGCGGCCGTTCCCCCCTCCGCTGGAATAAGAAATTAGTCCATTTTAAAGTAAATAACTAAAGCCTCTGGCCGATAAGAAGGAATTATAGAATGGTGCGCAGGCTCGATTTGACGGAGAGCGAGACCCCAAAAACAGTTAAAGCCACTAAATATGATTCCCCCCCCACACCCCACCCCATCCACCTCCATCAAATTATTAAACACATCGGTGCTAGAGTTAGGCCAAGTTATTATCAACGCAACGGAAGATAGGAGTCTATATATCGTAAGCAACTTACATCAATTATTGATACATTACATGAGCATCCAGTGTGGTGGCGAACGGCCTCCAAACGCACAATTAATGATGGGGATTTAATTGTTGGTGCTCGAGTGAAAATGTAGGCCCTTGAAGGTCACGCAGAACATCGACTGTGCTAGGTTTGATTCCTATTTGTTTGGACTGATTGCGAGTGTGGCTCATAATTACTGCCACCGCAGACTTCATTTGTGTCAGTTATCACTCCACTTAGTTGGAGTTTGACATTAATTTGATGTATGGAGAGAGTGAATCACAGCGATCTTTTGTGTGTTCCTCAAGTCATTTTTTTTCCCGACTCGATTAGACTTCTGTCATACATTTGTTGGGCATAGGCTCCATTTGCCTAAGTAACTTATCGTTTTGACCTTTCACAGCAGGTGCTTTGTAATTAATTAATCTGGCTTTAAACAACTGCCATTGAACACTTTGAATGTATTTGCGAGAACATATTCCAGATTGTAAAGGGATCCATTAGTTTAGTCGGCCATTAGTTAAGTAACAATCAGGTATTGTGCCAACATATAATTAAGTTTCATACAGCATAAGGCTGTGTGAGATTAACACATCGTCCTGAGCTGGTTGTTTTCATTTCCTTTCTGTATGAAATGTAATTTAATACATCCGCATTTTTTTTTCCAGTGCAGTGGAACTAATGCTGAAAGTGGTTCATAAAGTTGCCTGTGAGACATGTGAGATCATTACGTATAACTTAATCTATGACGTAGACCAAATAAAATTGATCAAATGATCCAATGTGAAGTCTGTAAAGACTGTGTGCTGCTAAAGGAACTGTGTGGTGGAGTATTGATAATAAAAAGATGAGTCACTCTTAATCTCTTGACTGAAAACACAAATTTATTCTCATTAAGCTAAACTGCTCTCATATGTAACTAATGTTTACATCTTGACATTTATGGGCTAAATTACTTTATTAAATAGGGCTCGACATAAAGTCAAAATAACACCTATGCCATTAGAAGCGATGGCATTTATGTAATAAAATAGCGGCTGTATATATAGTGTTCGTGTGAGAAAACTTGTAGACTGCATTTCTAAAACAAAATAAACGTTTCTTTTGTGGTCAGATTCAGAAATCAAAGCAAAGCATGGGACTTTATTTCAGAAATGATATAGCCATTTTTTTAAAGCTATAAGGCGCGTTTGTGTTTTCTAGCGTGACGTAAACACGAGCGACAGGTCCGGCTCGTTGTTTTGCTCTCCGATAAAAAAAGATAAAATAAGATAAAATAAGACCAGAAGTCGCATGATAAAACCAATCTGATCTTGTGGGATGGCGTATAGGCAGCAGGACATTTTAGGGGCATTATGCGTGTCACGAAAACGCATTTTTGGCTTTTCATTTTTCGTGGTTAGGTTTAGGAAAAAAACAGCTACTTTATATAGCCAGTCCGTTTTGTATATACTTTCTTAAATCACTTTCTTGAATCACTTTCTTGACTTCTTAAGACCATTGCACTGTTTTGCACTGTTTGTTGTGTACTGCACTATTTTCTTTAGTTTTTTTAGTTTTGTATTGTATTGTGTTGTAATGTATATTTTGTGTAAGCACACTGAGAGCCACTTTACCAAGCCAAATTTATTGTTTGTGCAAACTTACTTGGCCAATAAAACCTGATTCTGATTCTGAAAACCATCATAACTAAGTTTTAAAATAAGTAAACTGGATTTGTAAAGACGTCCTTTGCACCGAGCGTAGCATATTCACACCGATGCGTTCCCATTGCCCTCGGCGCGGGCCGCACGGTGTAAAGTGACTCGCAAAAAGCCAGAATGGAGTTATTAAACGCTGCTTAGTTACATTCAGACGCCATTTGGTGACAGCGGGATGCCAAAAAACACGAGATGAATCAACATTTGCAAGCTGCACAACAAACGGCAACTTTCTTGGCAAAATGATCTTTTTAATTGACCAACGTCAAAGTAATTCAATGGCGTGATTCCAACAGGATAAAGACAAAATTAGTCTTTCACAGTTGTCTAGCATTCATATTATTTTCGGCACGCAAGAAGTTGCGGGACGTCTGGTTCCTGACGCGGCTAAATACGACAGGAGTCGTAGCTTGAGGTTGTATCTACACCAAACCCCCGTTAACTTTTCTCACATATTATCTTTTTTTTTAATTGAAACCATTTCATCATCTCATTTTTTCTTCTCGTCCACCTGATCCATTTGTCTCTCTATACCTTTACGTTTCTACCTCTCTCTCTACTACGCCATTCTCCATCTGTTGCCCCCCCCCCCCCCCCCCCCCCCTCCGTCGGCCCAGAGTCGCCAGTCCTCCGCCAGCATGCGTTCCTCCTCTGGTCATAATGGAGATCATATGTTGAAGCCGGGCTCTGAAACCCAACACGGGACGTCCACATCAAATAAAACCCCGCTGTCAGCAGCGGGGCCGGGCTCTGCCAAGGGGAGTGAAACCGTATCTGAGACGGCCTCACCAACACGCCGTAAAATGGAAGACCGAAAGACCGACAGACCGACCGACAGACAGACAGACCGACAGACAGACAGGCCACGCCTCTCCGGGAGACATTCCATTCTCCCTCTGCGAAAAAACTACACTTTTTTGTTGTTGTTGGTGGAGGTGTGCTCAAACCCTCTCGAGGTTTTTTTCCTTCTTCTTCCTGCAAAGACCTGCAGCTGCCAGACATTCGGCGATAAGACGTCTGATTGGAACGAGCTCCCCACCGACATCAGGACAGCAGAAAGTCTCTACAGCTTCCGCCGGAAACTGAAAACACGTCTTTTCCAACTATATCTGGATTTTAAACACAGATTAGCACTTCAGGTGCATTTAAATATCTCTTATTGTGGTACTTTTGTTGTTCGACTATATTGAAGAAATGGTACTTTCTGTATTCTTGTTGTTCTTAGTTTGTACTCTAGGTTGAAATGCACTTTTTGTAAGTCGCTTTGGATAAAAGCGTCTGCTAAATGACATGTAATGTGATGTCATGATTGCACGAAAACAACGCACAGAGATTCAACACGTGTCATCTTAAAAATGTGAACGCCGTCTCCGCTGTGGCGGTGGTTTTGTTTATTGCATGAATGTATGGATCTTCTGTTGTTGTCCCCCCCCACCTCTCCTTTTCTAGCTCTCTAGTTGTGGAGCCCAAACATGGAAACCTCAAACTTCGAGCATCGCTGGACGATCGAACTGCATTTCGTTGTGAAACACGTTGAACGCGGCGCCCGATCACAACTTTGATTTGGTCGTGAACGATTTTTTCGACTTCATGGAGAATCTGCACTTGATCTGCAGAAAATAGGGCACTTCGCCCGCGGTCAGGTTCACATCCAGTACCTCACATCCCGACTGAGCCTCGGACCAATCGGAACCGTCACGATTATATAAAAATATATTTGATATAATAGCTGGAAAATGTACAGTAAACCCCCCCTGGCACAAGCAGACGCTCAAATGCAAGCCAGGTGCAGGTTGTAAGTTGTTCCCATATTCGGGAAGACGTACCCGTGGAAAACTTTGACAAACTGAATTTGGAAGAAGCCTGATAAAATGTATCTATAAACAATTCTCAGACGAGACCGGGATCCGTAGGGTTCAAGAATTTCCGCGCTTGTTTCCCAAAAAAGGTGTGCTGACAGTGAACTTGTGAATATCAAATCTCTATCAATCTAAACCAGTGTACATTTATATGATCGTTATCCGTATCCGTGGTTTCCTGCGCGGCGTTCCACGCGTGCGGCCCGTGGCCCGCCGCCCGCCGTACAAGGCGGCGTCGCCGTTTCTCGGCAGATACGACGGAGATTGAATTGCCCGTCCAGTCGCCGTGTCTGAGCAGCGCAGATAGAGATCCAGAGTAAGAGCTGGAAGATGGATGGAGCATCGGCGGTGATGGTACTGCTGCCGGGGGGTGGGGGAGATGGGTGGGGGGGGATGGGATCGCCTGAGTGTCCTGTTGTTCGTCAAGTAGCCGAGAGATCAGATGCTATCGGGCCGGGAGGTGTCTGCTCGGCTCGGCTCCGCCGCGCGGCGCACGGCAGTCAGTTTACGTAAAGGATAAACAGTGACCCGGGGGTTGTAATCCACTAGCGGGCCGAATGGAAGCTGTGTGGATTACCGGAGGCTAACTGTAGCCTATCCACTTGTTTTACACCTCAAGAGGATCCTAATTGAGCTAAATCTCATTATTTATGGCTGGCCATGGAGACGGTAATCAGAGTGGCTGGTGTGTCTTTAAACAGATCAGTCAGGAGCTGCGCCTGCTAATGCGAGCATTTGCGCACGCACACACACACACACACACACACACATACACACACACGCACACACACAGGTTGAGTTTTCCAGGTTCCTCTCATGAGAAGACTTAGCAGAGGGAGGGGAAATATTCTGTGGTCATTAGAGGCTTCAGCACACTCATCATCACTGTGCTGCACATATGAGAGTGTGTGTGTGTGTGTGTGTGTGTGTGTGTGTTTGTGTGTGCAATCAGATGAAGGCATTTATTTTTTGTGTTGCCGCAGACAAAACATACCAGGAGGAATGAACATCGCTGTCACTTGTGAACGACTGATTTAATATTTCCATAAAACAACCGCTAACGAGATATTGTCCCCCTCCTTTATTTTCTGGCGATTTAATGAATCCAGCCGATGCAGATCCAGAATAATCATCGCGAGCGGCTACCTTGAGCAGCAATTTCCCGTGTTATTAATAATATCGGCGATATGGAGATAAGAAGTTTCATCGCGGGATTATATGAAGAATTATGAATGGCGACAGGGGGGCAGGAGCTGACCCCGCGTGGAGCCGCTGCCGGGGTCCGCAGCCTCGCTGAGACAATGGGGAAGAGAAACTCCGAGAGCAGTTCACACAGATGTCACGCTTTCTCTTGCAGCTAATAAAAAAGAAAAGAAAAAAGCACAAGACAATAAAAGCTGCAACGGTGGAGCGAAAGAAAGACAAATTAAGAGAGCGGGAACGACGAGGAGGAGAAGAGGAGAGCGTGTTAATATGGCTCAGACAAAAGGGGGAGAAGAAACGATATCAGACAAAATGGCGGAGGAGAGATCTTGCAAAGATTTCGAGGCGGTTGGGATGAGGCGATGTGGAGCCGAGTGAACGGGAGAGAAAGAAAACGAGAAGACGAGAAAAAAGACGGTTCTGGAGTTTAGAAACCTCTCAACCATGTGTGCATTTCTACGCCTGCAATATACATGCAAATGTGGGCATGCATGAGCGATAGGGAAGCAAGGAGCAGAGATCTATTTATTTATTTCTTTAAAATCTTTTTCAGAGCCACATTACCCCGAACGATGCCAAAGCTCCAGCCCGCCTCCACCCGGCAACACAACACAGAGCCGCAGACAACACTGGACATTTAACTCTTTAATTTAGCACCCCCCCCCCCCCCAAACCCCCTCCACCCCACCCTCAATTTTCCATCCCTGCAAATCTCAATCTGCATTCATGGCTGCAGGTGAAGTAACGTAAGAGTTATTCTTACAGACAATTACGATTGTTTTCTTCTTTTTAGCAACTCACTGAACGGTAGAAGAAGAAGAAGAGAAATATAAGATGATTTAGAGCCGGGGAGAGACAGTAAAACAAAGAGACGGAAAAGACACATCAATAGGTGTCTGTAGGAAGGGGGACCTGGCTTTGATTCTGGCAAACGGCTCGCACGGCTACACAAAGCGGCTCCGACGAAGACGAGGAGACACCCAGGGAGACGTCGAGCCGCCGAAGAGGGAGCTCTGTGTTGGGGAGAGGATGAAGGGAGAGCCCGTCTGGAGGAGACGTTTTTATTGGGGACACGTGAACACGAGGGAGGACATTTTACTGTCCGTTTTACATTAAAGACGCCAGCAACAGGACAAATATTATACGACTCAGTGTGTGTCTGTGTGTGTGATCTTGTATTTCAGTCTCTATGGGGACCAATGTGAAGCGAGGAAAAGCGAAAACATTTTGGCCGCTCTACACTTCTTCCAAATGGCTTTTTGCAGGTTAATGCTTGTGTTTAGGATTAACACTACGCATGGATTAGGTTTTAAGGTTGTACATACGTGTGCATGTGTGCGCACTTTAGCACACTGGTGCAGTGGGACACAGGGGACAGAAACCATTCGGTGATCACTGAGCCAATGTTTTGACACAACCTGATATATGGGACGCATTAATCTTCCCACACAAACATGTGGAGTGGCGTCTCTGTGTGGCTATCTGCTGCACTACTCTGGATATTCAGCTACAGCTACATTTGGCTGGGGCCAGTGAGGCTACCACTTCGGTCCAGAATGAAACATCTCAACACTTGCTGGATGGATGGCCGTAACATTTTGGAGACGTGCACGGTCCGCCCCCCCCCCCCAGAAGATGAATCCCCTCTCACGTCAGCGACCTCCAGACTTTGCCTGTATTGCCATGGCGAGGTTGACGGATTCAGTTATGTGAGAGACGTCTCAACAGCCTTTGAATTGCACTGCGATGAAACCCGATACGGCCTCCAGTGAGTCTGGAGATCCCCTCACTTTTGATGTAGTACTCTCAACAGGTCAACAATTGGAATTCGTCAATACCATACCACAGATTCTGATAATTACTTGCAGATTATTGAAATTCTACTCGGTCTCAGCTGATGTAAGTTGTAATAATGAAGTAACAACATGACTAGCTAAGCTGGAGAACATGGCAGAAGTTATGGGCAACATGTTGGCACTACTATCGTACGCATGTTAGCATGCCGGTGTTAGCATTTAACTCAAAGTATTGCTTTGACTCAAGACTCATAGAATATCAGAATATCATGTGGTTATATCTTAAGTATAAATCGATGAAATAATCTTTGAAAATGACGTTATACAAACTGCATGATGCTATCGGTAATAATGCTAATAAAAAAGAATAACTTTAAGTTTTTTATTTATTCTTTTTTCGAACAGTTAAAGATATTATTTTGTGTTTATTTTTTATTTTTTTATATATTATGTAATATATTTTTTTCTGTACATTGTTGCCGTAATACCGTTTAATCATTTATTTATTTTAATGTCATCGTGTTTTATTTGGTCAATTCTATCATCACACGCATGAACAAATAAATCTAGATTGTGGAAAAGAAGCATTTAGTTGGCATGGCAACATACAGCACAACCTGGACTGTGAGGGTGTACACACACACACACACTGTGAGAGAGTATACACACACTGTGAGGGTGCATACACACACTGTGGCGGTGTGCGACAGCTTGTACAGTGTGTGGAGGGTCTGAGTGTTACACACAGGAGTGTG
>CM070102.1:20986869-21071869 GCA_036178185.1 Liparis tanakae
GCTTCTTATTCCCGCTGACACTGTAACCGTGATCTGACTGCTGATAAAGACTTTTTGGCAAATTCATTACTTTAAAATCTCAGAAAATATTCAATATTTTTCTCTAAAACGTATGTTTTTTCTGTTAATTGACAATCTATTCTCAGAGAAAATCCAAGTCTTTTTAATTAATTAATTGTATCACTTTTTGTCCCTATATGGCTCTAATCTCCAGTCGTCGGTGATGTATTGTCTTTCTGTCCATTGGTTGTGGACACTTCTGTTGTACCAACGCCGAGTCAAAGAAGAAGTCCCCCAGCCCTCTGTGGATCCCTCCTGAGTCGGTTCCTCGTGTACATTCATACATACCAAGCACACGCAATCAACACACCTAATTAGTGTACCCTGTAATTACCAACAAATATGCACGCTGTCTCTGTAATGGGATAAATTCACAGTCGATTTCACAGGCTGTTATTAAATTGTCAACTGGACAAACTCCTGGGATCTTTAGAACATCACACAGTTGCATATTTCCCCGTCACATTCTTGTAGCTTTGAGAAAGTGTTGTCCGTGTAGTCCCTCCTGTTTAGCTCGGATTCAACGATTAGCATATTGAATGAGCATTAGTGTCACAGTGTCTGTGGTTTAGTTAGGATGAGGAGATCACTGGCTCTCTCCAAACAATCCATACGCAACGGCGATGCAGCAGAAAAGCTTCTCGCCGTCCGAGTGGGGCGGCAGCAGGTCGGCCGGGATCTATAATTCAGTGTGAAGCGCGGCTGCGGTATCAAAACAAGAGCAGGCGAGGGAAAAGAAAAAGCAACACAGAAAGAAGGCGAGCGCAGTGACAGGAGAGTCAAATCATTACAATGATTTAGAATTAAGTTTATTTATGTAGCCCGAAATCACAAATCACATGTTTTCCTCAGAGTGCAACATGTGACACCCCCGATGCTTAGCAGGCTGTCGGTCGTTTAATAGTCCCGTATCCTAAAAATTATGTTTCTATACAACAAAACTGTATTGTGAATTCATTGTCGTAGGTTGTATTTACTTTTGTAGTATCACAAATGTTGTGGATGGGTCATAATAAATACGTTTTTTACCAAAAATACTTCAGTTTGTGTCCCATGTGCAGTACTATCATATCATTTAAGATTTTTTTTATTTTTATGAAATCATAGTAAACCTGACCAAGCATTTTGATTCAATTTAACAATCTTTACCACATGTTTCAAATCTTTAAAGACTACAAACTGAGATAATTATTACCCCCGTTAGTTTAAACACGAATGGTTTACAATGTATGAACTCACTCATACAGGAACTTAATCTCCATAATGCTATATATATATATATATATATATAAAGTTTTGTCATAGCATTATGGAGATTACGTTCCTGTATGAGTGAGTTCATACATTGTAAACTACCATTCGTGTTTAAATATATATATATATATATATATAAATAAAAAATCATTTATTTTCTTAAGCTGGGGCCACTGAATAAAAAAAAAAATTATATACTGTATATATATATATATATATATATATATATATATATATATATATATATATATATATATATATATATTTTTTTATTTCGATCAGGAAAATATACAACCTTGATCCCGGCTTTCTGACCATCGCCATTTTTTTTAGCTGTCGCCATCTTGGATTTTTGCAACCAGAAGTGACCCGAGAGGCTGGAGCTCATTACAACTGAACACTGAACATGACAACGGCTCTTTGGCCGTCGCTATCTCGCCGTGAACACGGACAACGCTCAAACGCCGCCGCCGCCGTGGCAACGACCTTTCAATCCCAAGGTGCACCGCGCCCTGAAGGCACACCCGACTTATCAATTCATCCTGTATGGGACCCTCATTTCTCATCATTCACCAACTCAGAGACGTGGATTCCCATCTCTTTCCCATCTGGACACACATCCTCACCTCTCTATCATTTGAAGTGCATTCACAGGTTCATGATTACGGGAGTTTCAGGTGCTGCCGGTTGCATCTCAATGAAGCTGTTGGAGCCCATCCCTGACCTCGCTGCCTCCACCCTCGCAGCGCGGAGCTACATCTCTCCGTACGACACGCTCCCCCGTCTCCGCGTCTCTCTTCGAGCTCATCCTAAGCCACCGCCCAGTCTAATTCCAGCCTGCATCTCAGAGCCTGGAGAAAAAAAAGAAAACACAGTCATAAACATACCAGATTAGGTCAGAGATGGTTTCATAACCACTCCATGACCTTTTTACTTCCCCCCTCTTTTTTTATTTTTCCTCCTATGTCTCTCACTATTTTCCCCCTTCTCCGCTCTTTCCTTCCTTCTCATCTCTCTGCTCTCCACTTTTCTGCGGACCAATCTGTCCTCTCTCTGGCTTCAGTCTCTTTTCCAATCTTCCTTATTCCCCGCTCCCTTTTTTATGCGCTCTATCTTCACACTCGCCCACCCACTTTATGAGGTCCCCGCTGTACCTCTAAACTTCACAAGTCCCCGCGCTCCTTGTATTTCCCATTCCCTTTTTCCTTCTCTGTCTTTTCTTTTTCTTTTTTTTCCTCACCGCGCTCGCACAGGATTGTTTTTTTTCCATTTTCTGTGCTACGGCCATCTTAGTCACCATCTCTCGGCAGCCTGGTGTCTCAACGCGGCCGCAGGACCTTTCATAACTGCGTTTATTTAATTTCTCTGATCATATAAAACATACAGGATAGCAGTCTTAGTCATCGGGCCTTGGAGCTGTAACCCTGAGTCAGCGATGAGGCGACACTTGAGCGCTGCGGGGATGACGGAACAGGAAGTTAGCATCCTCCTGGTTCCCTCCACAAAAAAATATGGAATTTGACCTACTTTACACTGGAAACCAACCAATCAAAGAACAAGCCAAGATAACCAGAAAATTAAGATCTGATTTACTTTAAGTTGAGTAATTAAAAAGTTTTTTTTTAAACTCATATGTTTATTAAATGTTGTATTGTAGTTAAGCAGTAGTGTTTCATTGGGCATAAACCCTTACGTTTATGTGCATATTGTTGATTTATGGTACATTTCACTCTCTGTGAACATCACACTGTATTGAAGAAGACTTTAAACTAAAGATCGAGACCATGAACTCATGTTTACAATGTTTACTGAGGGAATACTTCAAGTGATGATCAGAAAATAAAGATAATATGATTTAATTTGCATAATTAAACATATATTTTTTAAACTCAAATATTTAGTAAATTATTGTATTGTATTTAAGTAGTAGTGTTTCACTGGGCATAAACCTTTACGTTTATGTGCATATTGTTGATGTATGGTACATTTGAATCTCAATGAACATCAGGTTGTATTAAAAAAGACTTTATTGAGAACTTGAACTCATGTTTACAATGTTCACTGAGGAAATGAGATGCAGAAAAATTCTCTCATGGATTTCCATTCAATCAAAACGTTAGCTTTATGCAACCAGAAGAGTTTCCCAATGCCGGCTAATAGAAACAATGCATGGCTTCACTCCTCAGACCCACATGTTGCGGCCTGGCCTGCACCGAGCGATGGTGTAGAGGAGACCGACTGCGAAGATTCACACGAGAGTGCATATGTTGCGTGAGACGTGCAGGTGAAAAATACTTGTGGTCTAACGGGATGAGACTGTTTTGAGTTATTAAAATCATCTTCATCGTATCGGCCGTTTTTCCGTCTGTATTTAGGCCGTTCCTGCCTGGGCCACAACATGTGCTATGAAAGTTTAACCCTCCTGTTACCTTTAGGGTCAATTTGACCCCATTCAATGTTTAATGTCGATGTTCTTTGGGGTTAATTTGACCCCAGGCTGTGTCAAACATACAAGAAATATCAATTTTTTTATATATTTAAAGGACAATTTAGGTAGTCAACAAACAAACATAAAGCACCTCACACAATATTAATTCTAATAATTTTCTGGAGGTTTTAATTGTTGGGGTCAAATTGACCCCGAGGGTAAAATATGTTAGTAAATGTGAAGATAACAGGAGGGTAAAATCCGCGCTCCACCAAATCTAGTGGTATAATGTTTTCTGTGGTTCTGAAGGACTCTTCGTCTGAGAGAATAACCCCGATGACGTCGTTGTGATTTCATCAGATGTTTCCTCAATGTGGCTTTGTTTACGGCAGGCTTCCATTTTAACCTGTGGGTCTGCAAAGGCAGGGAGGGTCTAACGAAGGACACGATCACGTTGCATTGTGGGAAATGTAGGATCTAGTATTTTTAGATCTTGATTCATAGCAGGGACTCAAAGTCAGGATATGTTAGTGTTGGTTTATAATTCTATAATTAGGATCTGACTTTTATTTTTAAGCAAAGTGATCTTATAATGCAGCTTTAAATCAGTAGTAAGTACGTATTCCCTTTTCTTTCATTTCTTCACACACTTAAACATATTGGATGCTTTAACGTCTGGATCCAACCGAATCCAATCTATACTAAAAACATTTCACCAGTCCATCACCGAGCAATCTAACACACATTAATGAGACCAGCCAACATAACTTAAATACTCCAGACTAATACCAAAAACTACTCAAAATACACGTGTAATTCCAGGCTCACATGTTGCTTAGAATGAAGCAGACCAACTCTTATTCCCGCTGAGGGATGAAACCACAGGAATAAAACCATACAGTGCAGTCTAAGCTCGGATAAGACAGGTCAGCTAATCTCTATCTGGGCCAAAGGACAACCCTCTTTAAAGATCATTTCCTATGTCTTTATTTAATCACAACATCTACACGTTGTATCTCTACAAGCACCAGATTTAAGATGACAAATATAGAGAAGAATGTACACATTATTCAGGGCATTTTATTATATAAAATCGTGACCATATGTGGGTTATCCTGATCCAAACCATCTGCACAGAAACATACGGCATCAGACGCATTGACTCGAGTTTATACTGAAACAAATGCATGTAATGTGGATTTTTCTTGGGGATGTATATATTATTTCGTAAAGCACAAACTCTGCTTCGTGGATGGATCTTGAATGATCTATTGGCCATAAAATTCATTGATCACAGCTTTTCAGATACACGTAATGTAACACTGAGAGCACGGCTGGCGGGCGCGTTGGAGGCCAAATATTCTGTAATCTGTTGTGGTAATTTAATTAGTCAAGAAAGAATGTGATTAATCAAATCAATTAGATTGCACTATGAAACATAAATCATGTTTCCCCAGTCTCATTACCAACCTCGGGGTGGACACGGGAAAGAGTGTGTGAGTGTGTGCGCGACTCAATGTGGCAATGTGTCCGATTGTGGCAGCGACAAAATGTGGCTCTGTCCTTTAGCAGCGACCATTTTATCTACAGAGCGTATCCGTCTGAGTGTGTGTGTGCGTGTGTGTGTGTCTGTGTGTGTTGACGTGTGCAGTTAGTGTACACTGGAGAGTAGCGAGAGAGGAAAAAGAGAGAGATAAGCATTTGCAGGCTGCAATTATGGGTAATTTTCCAACAGCAGCTAAATTAAAGCCCCCCAAAACAAAACAAAGAGGGCAAATTTACTCCCTGGACGAGTCAGTCACTGATACACACAACACAGAGAGAGAAAGAGAGAGAGAGAGAGAGAGAGCGAGAGAGAGGCTGTTATACATGCAACACTTTAGGCAGCGTCTATGACACAAATACTGACAAGAGAAGTTTGTCATGTGTTGTCATGTGTTGGGTCAGTTTGGGTCACTCTGGGACTCGGGCATTATCTCTTCCTTTTGGCGCCCAATCAGGAGGAGCCTCACTCGGTTGCTATGGCATCACACGTTCTCCTTGTTGTATGTTTTGCACATTCAGGTTAAACCTATAGTGTGTATCCAGCTTGGAAGGGGAGAATACCTTTTATAAAGTGCGTATAGCCAGATAGTTTGGGTTATTTTTTTAAACATTTCGTGGATTACATATAAACTGATTTTGAGGGATATCTACATATTACATAATTTTATTCGCAGGTATAGCTCCGATGCTAGAATAAGAACCTCTTGCTTTATTTGAACCTTAACGAGAATCTCTTCCAAAACCTAGTCGAGTAGTTGTGTTGCCAAAACACAACAAAGTAGTTCCCATACCGGACGTGCTTCGAAACTGCGACTTTTCTGTGTCAAAGAGTTTAAAGCCCCACTATGTTGTTTTTCCCTTGTAGCGCCCCCTTCAGGTATTTAACGTGTACTTCAGTGTCGTAAATACCCAGTTACGATAGATCAGGTGTCGTGAACCTCTGGCTCTCGAGCCATATATGGCTCTTCTGGTGACGCATATGGCTCTTTTGAGTTTGAGTTTAAAAAAAAAAATCTCCAGCCTCCCCCCTGTAACTTTCTCTCTCCTCCAGATGACAGCAGCAGTAATGTCAGGTCCCTTTCTTAAAGACGTCTTTGTTCTTTTATTGAACTAAAGGTCTGTTATTGATCGTCTCCACAGCAGCAAGTCACCTGCGAGCGTGGACTGGACTATGTGACGTTGGTCATCACTGACAGAAAGCAGGTCCAAGTACCGGGCGGCTACACAATCTTAAAACGTTAAATACCTGAAGGGGGCGCTACAAGGGAGAAACTACATAGTGGGGCTTTAAATCAACGTATCCGTGCGAGCATTAGTCTTTGAAGACAGTGAAACGCAGGCAAATCTGAGTAAGCGGTGCAAACAATACACAAAGTCAATATTTTATCTTCCAGATGTAGATAAATTCGACCTCAAGTTCTCACAACCCAGCTCCTCGAACGAGGAGTAATGGGGAGTGAAGTTGGGTCGGTGTGACTCATCCCGGTCTGAGAACCACCGGAGCTGAAATTATAATCCGGTATGCATATCAATGAGAACTGAGCTACCATGACAACTCCCTATGATCTGAGTGTTCCTCACAACATGTGTACCTTTTTGCTCCTTCAGCTTTTCACACTCTACGGACGCCGACTCGCATTGGGATTTCGTACGCGAGCTCTGGATATGTTGCGGGTGTGAAATGTTTGTATTCTTGGAGCGCTATTTCCCGTGCAACTATACCCTTTAAAGCACTCTGCGTCTCCCACAGCGAGGCGATAGCAGAGAGCAGCCGCGGTGCAGCATAGGGGTTAATTAACTAAACCTCACAGTGTCACTGCACTCCTCTCCTCTTATTTCCTTTTCTCTCCTCTCCTCTCCTCTCCCATCCCGCCCGGGGACACTTTTATAGTTGATGTTGTTTCCAATGACACCAGAACGACCATCATTAAAAGCCAACCAGCATATAGCCCATAGCGCAGTAATCCCATCAAAAGGAAACGGGGTAACAACGTCTGTCTAATTCCTCATTAGCCTAGCTCCTCCCCTCACATCCTAACCCCCGTCCTTCTCCACCGAACACCAGTGATTAGCTTAGCGCTAACGAGTCGCCAGAGGTAGCAATAGTTCATCTGCGACGCCTCGTGTTGAAGTTCAAAAGCGCTGCTGGAACAAGGGCATACATCAACGTCTTGTCCTGGGTATCACAGCCCCCCCGACTGTTCACAATAAGTACGACTGGCACAGATGACCATTTCGATTGCAGAAATCACTTAAAGCCCCACTATGTAGTTGTTCCCTTGTAGCGCCCCCTTCAGGTATTTAACGTTTACTTCAGTGTCATAAATACCCAGCTACGATAGATCAGGTGTCGTGAACCTCTGGCTCTGAGCCATATATGGCTCTTCCTGTGACGCATATGGCTCTTTTGAATTTGAGTTAAAAAAAAAAGATCTCCGCCCGCCCCCCTGTAACTTTCTCTATCCTCCAGATGACAGCAGCAGTAATGTCAGGTCCCTTTCTTAAAGACGTCTTTGTTCTTTTATTAAACTAAACGTCTGTTATTGATCGTCTCCACAGCAGCATGTCTCTCTGTCTCTACGCGTCGCGTAGCGGAGCAAATAAAAAGTCACCTGCGAGCGTGGACTGGACTATGTGACGTTGCGTAATCACTGCCAGACAGCAGGTCCAAGTACGAGCCACCCGCGACCGAGCGGCTACAAAATCTTGCTTAGTCAGGTTTTTAGCCCGCAGACCCCCGATGGCAGTGGCAGAGACGCAAATCCCCATTTTAAAAAATCATTGTAGCGGCACAATTTTTTTCAAGCTGTTATTTTAAGGTAGGAATTGTTACATAGTGGGGCTTTAAGTGATCATAAAGGCATCCTCTAGCTCACAGGTGTCAAACACAAGGCCCGCGGGCCGAATGCGGTCCGCCACGTCATTTTACGCGGCCCCTGACGGCTTGAAAGACATACGATCCCCTTTATATCCTGTGCTTTTATTTTGAAGGTTTCAAATTAAATGGATTTGTGTTATAATATTAGAGAATTGTTCTTGTGTACAATAGTTCTACTCTCGAATAAACAATATTTAAATGGAAAGAGAGATATCTAACAGTATGCTCGGGAGTAGTTTACACAGCGCTTCAGTTACACCGGCCCTTTAAGAGGCGGCCATGATGTTTGACGCCCCTGCTCTAGGTTGTGAGTCCATCGTCAGCGTCATGGCGCCGCAGGATGGATTGCTTCACGGTGACCAGAGGATGAACCCTGCAGGCGTCGGTGATCCCTGGCTTTTCCTCTAATGCCTTCCTCACGCCAAAATCTATATTTAACCAATACTTTGATTTATGACAAAACACCCCATCGGCCTCTGCTAAGCGGGGTAAACATTACACCTGCTGAGCATCAACATGTTAGCGTGCTGATATTTCAGCTCAGAGAACCAGGCGACGACCTCCAGTCCTGTTAAGTGAAGCTAATGAGGAAATGCCTTGAACTTCTTTATTATTACCACCAATTATATGAAAAGTCAAGTATGGATGTCTATGAGACTTCTCACTTATTTCCTCAGTAAACATTGTAAACTATTGAGTTTATATGCTGTATTGCTAGTTTTAAGTCTTCTTTAATGCAGTATGATGTTCATGTAGTAAATGATGCTCCTACTTAGAGTAAAATAGATGATAAAGCAGCGTATGCTTCAGGGCGTGGCGGCCTGGTGATTGAGTTGTTTGTTTGGTCTTCACATTTTATCCATTTCACAGTGTTTTTCAGTTCATTTAAGTTCATTGTTTATATGTTAGTCGCTTAAAAAATTTCTTATTCCGCGTTCGTTTGGTAACCCACGAGACTCTCAACTCAACCACCTATCCACAACCGTACGAGGCCAACGCCTATAACCTCAACGTGGAAGTGTTTCTAACGCGTAGGTAATTTTCTGTTATCCCCCAGAGACGAGCGTAGTCTACATCCGCTCCTCATTTACGGTTTATGGCTGAGCCTCAGAGCTGAGAACTACACGGAAGACTCTGGAGTCTTGTTTGAATAGAAAACCCTGTATTGATATCTGGCTATAAAGTTGATCCACAGACTAGAAGAGTCCCTGGTTACATCTGTGCAGATTGGTGTTAGAGAAGCCATAACAGGTTTGTTTGTACCTGCGAATGATATTGTTTTCAATTAGTAAAGACTGAGGAGTGTGATTGGTCAGGATTAGGGTGAGAATATAAGCCAATCAGAGGCATTGCAGGGTGGCTCATGCCTTCTGCAGCAGGGAGTACCCCTGAGGTTATGAGTGCACTGCTGTGGGTTTAAATATGTCCGTCTGCGGACCCATTTTCTCACTGCCATAACGTGCCAGATGCCGTCATAAAAACTTTACAGATGTGTAGTGGAGATGAGAATGAAGGCAGGTTTGGGAGATGGGTGTGGTCTAAGCAAGGAAGGAGGGCGGAATGAGGAATTGACTTCTCAATATATATATATATATATATATATATATATATATATATATATATATATATATATATAAATATATATATATACATATATATATATATATACACACATATATATATATATATATATATATAGATAAATATGTATATATATACACATATATATGTATATATAAATATATATATATATATATATATATACACACATATATATACATATATATATATATATATATATGTGTTTATATATATAGATAAATATGTATATATATATATATATATATATATATATATATATATATATATATATATAGATAAATATATATATATATATATATATATATATATATATATATATATATATATATATATATACATGTATATATATTTATATATGTATATATATATATATATATATATATATATATATATATATATAGATAGTCACACATACGCACACACACACACACACACACACACACACACACACACACACACACACACACACACACAAAAACACACAGCGTGGTACCATGAAGAACAGGTCGGTCTTGTAGTGTGTACTGAGTGTGTGGTACATGTGCGTTAACTTTAAGTGCTGATGAGAATAAATACGAGCGGGGCCGGTTGAGTAACGCTCACAATCGTCAAACTGTCAAACAACCTGTCAAAAAATTAATTAAATTAAAGGGGGAAACTTTCGTGATGAGCAATAGCATGGAGGCTCATGGCACTAACTACAGTATTACTGGGTAATCTCATTGAAAAGCATCCCTGATTTATTAGTATTTGGATTGCATTATTCCATTTGATAAAAGAAAAAGAGTTAATGAGCTAAACTATGTCTTCTTGAGTGATAACTAACTTTCATATTTTTGTAAAACCTGATAAACCTGAATAAATTGTCCATTTAAAGCTTAAAAACAGACTTACTGTAAAAAATAATGAACACCCTGAAGTCAATAAAACAGCATATCAGTATATTAATGAAAGAGCAATAATCTGTATTATGTACTAAATACATGATAAATAATCTAATGCAACATTATTGAAATGTCATCTATGGTATTTGTGGTGGTTTTGAACTTTTCATCGAGGTTCCCCTGCTTCCTTTTTTAATTTCTCTCATTGAATTTTGAGTTTCTGTAACATGCTTACTTAATTGTTAACTGTTTACTACTGAAAAGAACAGAATTCGGTATGAAGGTGAATAAAAGAATTACGATTGCCAACTTTTTTTTGACAGTCAAGTGAGTCAAGTGAGTCAAGTGTTAGATAACGCCTCATTTGCATATTAAAACATTCCAGTTTCATTCTTATCCATTTCCTTTCTAAACCTTATTCTGAAATTGTCTGCAGGGGCTGCTTCATATCATCCAGAGCCTGATTTATAAAACACTATTCAAACAAACATGAGAGAAAACAAATTTGATTTATTGAGTGATCTTTAATAACATGAACATCTTTAAACAAAATGAAACAATACTTTTCAAGCTGGCTTCATCCAATGTTCATCTTTCTGTTCTAATATTTGTAATGCTAATTAGCATATTGCATATTTAATAAGAAACAGAATCCACATTTGCATATTTACACACCATTTCAGAACACTTGTATCATACAAACTAATTGTGTTAATGCAAGTATTTAGCGGGGTAAGTTTCATGTTGACATCTATCGTTGATATAGTGTGAATGAACTCCATATTCAGCTTTGAAGCACACTGTGCATATAGATGACATCGCTTCAACACAGCATTATTCAGACACGTTTTATTATTCTACTGGTAATACCAAATAGTCGCTGCAGTCTGAGGATTTTCTTTCTGTTTTGCAGCCTTCAGTTTCCACAGATATAATCCTACGTGAGCAGGGAAGCAACGTCTCCATAGAATTGAGTCACATTTGAGATTAATATATTATTATATGGCTATTAGCTCTGAATTTGGCCTTTGTTCAGTCGGTTATGCAAAATACAACATTCTTCTTCTGTTGTTGTTGTTGTTGTTGTTGTTGTTGTTGTTGTTGTTGTCAGAAACAAACTCAACTTCTATTCCCCCTAACAGACCTCCTTGAGTCTACACAAGGAGAAGAGATATTAAATGCCTTTGTGACCTGCCTACTGTTTCACATAGGAACATAAAAAACACCATTTAAAAAAGAATACAAAATAAAAATTCAACCAAACATTGCTCTCTTATAATTTGGGCGTTGGTGTTTTGTGGTCTGTGTCAACAAATAGATTAAAACATTAAAAAAATTGCTCTCAACGCTGTTTCTTTCTCCGTGTTTCTTCATTGAGGTCGTTTTAAAACATGTTGCCATTACTCAAATTTTGACATAAAAAAAAAAGTGCATGTGAATGCAAACGCTGCTCGTGACATCAGGTGGTGTCACGAGACCGGACGGGCCGGGTCTACCTGGTTATCACGCTCAGCTCATTAAGAACATGTGCAACACTGCAGTGACGTCATAACGCCAACACTGTGACCTCTTTACCGTCTGGTGATGATGTAATTATGTTTCTAACGTATTCTTAATAAAGGATCTTCTCTTGACTTATTTTTCTCATCAGGTGTTTTTTCATTTTTAAGTCCATTTAAAGTCCATTTGACAGCAACCTGCTGATGTAGAAATATTTTTTAATTCTTTCAATTTGCTTTTTTTGGGGTTCTTTCATATAACGTACGGCAGCTATGAAATACCTTCATCTCCACAATACCACAACAGCGTGACTTTTGTGTGTGTGAAGAAAGCAGGAAGGTTGTGTGTGTAGAAAAGTGTATGGGCTAAAATAATTACTCTTTTAATCGTGGATCTCAAGGTGTTTTTCTGAGGAAAGTCGAGGTAACAAATTTAAAAATGACTTCACGTTTTCCTTTAATTTCCAGAATCGTCTGCGTTTTTTGTCGCAAAATGAACCCCCAGCGGTTTAACCGTCACCGTGACGATGTGGATGAACTCAACCTTTGTACCCAGCAGGTGTTCGACTTATTATATATTTCGCTCTGTCAGCCATTGTGGACGTCTCACTGCCGTCTCACGTTAAAAGAAAGAACCTTGAAAATGTCTTTTATTTTTTTATTCTGCATGAATAAAGTATTTTTTTTGTTATTATCTTTCCGGAGGAAGAAAAGGATGCATAGGTACATTCCAATGATTATCCTCTAACGCAGGGGCGTCCAACTCATCTTCACCGTGGGCCACATCGGCATCATGGCCGCCTCTTAAAGGGCCGGTGTAACTGAAGCGCTGTATAAACCACTCCCAAACACACTGTTCGATAACACTCTTTTGATTATTGTTTATTCGAGAGTAGACATATTGCACACATGAACATTTCCCTAATATTAGAACACAAATCCTTTAAATTTGAAACCTTCAAAATAAAAGCACAGGATATAAAGGTGATCATATGGCTTTCAAGCCGTCAGGGGCCGCATAATATGACGATTTGGGGCCTTGTGTTTGACACCTGTGCTCTTAGGTAAACACATCAGTTATACAACTCACTGCTTGAACTACTTTATTCTGGTTGAGTTTGCGAGAGACTTTTCTGTAACCTTTGTGACATTTGGAATTTCTTGGCCGGGAAATAAACTGCAGAGAGCTAACAGGCAAACTTGTTGTCTTGTTTACAACCAATGATCGACATCGCATTCCGGATGCAGGCCCAGATCCCGGGCGTTTCCAAACTTTTGTCGATGTCATTAAAGCACACGAAGAGTTTGACAGCCACGTGTGAGCGGAGGCTGACAGGTGAGCCGGGATGGGATCTTCGCCGACAAAGAAACCCCGACGACTAAGACGGAGAGCTCCGTATTCGACCGAATTGAGATCTTGATTTGGACCCAAAAATAAATTGAGAAACACTCTTTGTCCAAAACAATATCGTAAACAATTACCCTATGCTGCCTATTGTTTCAGCCGCTGACCCGTGACGGCTGAGAAGTGACTGATGTCTGATTGTATTGTGTTGTGGGCCCTCATCTCCATTCGGTGTGGCAAGGAAATGTAGGGGCGAACCGGGCAATTATTTCTGATTTATCTACTTGGACAAATCCCGGCATATAATTGAGCGTTGCTCCGGAGTCTCGTTGAGGTTTGTGTCCTCATTATCGATACACTCCGTACTGTTGGGTTCCTTCAAGCTCTGCCAAGACGGCCAGTTTTGCTCTCGGGCTCCTCGGTGCGTGACTGATTTTTAAGACGCATGCTTTTCAGTCATGTAAATGAGTTCACGGGTGAGTAAGTCATTAAAGAAAGAAAGCAGGCCTGATTTAGTCTCAGAATTACACACATTATTCCATCGAAGATATCGGATATGATGATGAAATCAATCTTGGTATGCGTTGGTGTGCCGGATGACGGATGACGGAGGGTGTAAGCCTCGGTTTTGTCAGAATCCCTTTAAAAATATGGAAAAACTAAACCGTGCTTTAGTCTGAATTGACAAAAAATTGGAGGATAGGCTGCGAGGTCTGGGATGGGCCTCTCAACTGGCCTGGGGGGCCTCTTTTACATTAATTATTAAAGCTTTTTATTAACTTTCTCATTAAACACGAACACAATGGCACACAGTTGCTTTAGTAGATGCATACAAAATATGTGCAAAAATGTAATTAAATAATTCTCAAATTAGTTGTGGAGACAGATGAAAGATAAGAGAAAACTATAAATAAACATATAAGGGCCCCACCGTGTTTTATTATGTGAGAAGTGTATATTCCTAATAAGTTTAGTTGTAATATTTACTCCCTGTCCTTGGTTATTATTATTATTGCTTCAAACGAGGCAATGACCTGATTTTCTCTGGTTCCACTGAACTTTGACGTCCTATGTTTTTTCATTTAAAAAAATTAACTATTAGAAAATGGTAGGCGGGCTGAGTGCTACTACTTCATTAGGAACAGGCAACAAAACGTTTAAAAACAACAACATGATTTGGCTCAAAATTACTACATAATTTAAATTAAACAAAACACAAGCATACCAAATGTACTTTCACGTTACTACGTGAAGTTGGAAATAGTGTTAAAAAATAAGGTTTTTTTTTAGCTGGCAGCTTGATTACTAACAAGCTACGGTTTAAAACTAACTTCACATACAAACATAAATGTAAACATGCATAAGATCATAAAAACAAACCAAAACACGATGCATATTTGACCTACTTCCTCCAACATGTGCTACTTTGGAGGAACTTTTGCAGGAGTGCTCATCTAGCTGCACACGCTGACGGTGTTGTGCACTTTTACTAAAGTTTATACTGTTGCATGTACAATAAACCTGCTGTATTTCCATGTACTTTTACCAAAGCTTTAGTACTTGTATAATTAAGCTAATGTATTGTATACATTTACTAAAGCTTTAGTACTGTTACATGTACAATAAACCTACTGTATTTTCATGTACAGACCAATAAAAACACTAATGCTCTAAAAAAAACTCAATAACAATGTCGTGAGAGCACAAATCTGGCAGTTATTATACTGAAGATGATTTGCGTTGCGCAACGACAAACATCAATCAGACTCTGGCAGCGACAGACAGTTTACAAGAGACTTTACAAGAGCGGACAAACTGCTCTTCCAAGGGCTCGTTTCTTTCTCTCCGCGAGCTGCTTCCACAGCTCGGTCACTACTGTACACAGTCGTGTTATTTATTGCCCTTTGCGGCTCTTCAGTAACTGTTGTGTAAGTGTAAACAACTGGAGCTTCAACCCCTGTATGCATGCATACTGGCATTTTTATGTATTCTTTATTAGATTATTTTCTAGTGTTTGGATATACTTTCGACTTAAATCGTGGTAATGATCAACAACATGTGTTCTTAAAAAAGTGATGACAGTGCGAAAGTGGCTGAAACGTGCATTATTTGTAATATCCAGCAGGCGGAAACTCTTCTGGTGACAGAAAGAAGATTGTATAGAAAAGAAAGGGACCCTACTTCTCACTAGATTTATGACCTCAGTAAACATTCTACACATAAGTTTACGGTCTCAATTTCTGGATAAAATCTTCTTCAATAAAACAAGATGTTTCTTCAGTAAATTATGGTCCCACTTAGATTCAAATAGACGATAAAGCACGGGATGTTTTAGGGCGTGGCTACTTTGGGGATGACGGCTCGGTGTTTACCTCAGTGTTTATTACCTCGGTAGACATTGTTTATGGTCTGTATTGCTAGTTTCAGCTTGATGTTTATATAGCAAATGATAGCCCCATTTAGAGTGAAATAGGATACAGTGTGATTGACAGGTTGCTAGAATGGTGTTGAGCATGTTACAACTTTAACCCTTTCACTTGGGTTTTCAGTGCATTAAAGTTAATCAACATTTTGGTCACTTATCTTTTTATATACCTTACTCAGCATTTGGTTATACTCCCCCTCCCCCCTCTTGTTGCAAGAAAACAAGATGGCGCCGGTAAAAAATACAAAACATCACACTTCTTCTATACAGCCTCTGGTTAGAACTAGTATTGATACAAACTGTATTAAGATGGAACTAAAGCGAATTGTACAAATCCAAGCGTGAGCTCTAAAACATTTTTTTAAGGTATCATGCCAAAATCGGATTTAATGCATCAAAACAGGTACACTAAATAATAGAACCATAATGTTGTGTATATATATATATATCTATATATATATATATATATATATAGATATATATATATATATAGATATATCTATATATATATTATTTTGTATTTTATATTTTACTTTGTATAGTTTATGCACAGTCACTGTTTCTTTCTTTCTTATATTTATATTTTATTCTTGTGTGTTTAGTGTATTGGTGCTAGTGTGTCCACAAATTTCCCCTTGGAGATTAATAAAGTATATTTCTATTCTATTCTATTCTATTCTATGACATCAAGCACGTGGGATAATAACTTAAACAAAAAGAACTCACTCTCAGTCTAATATAAACCATCATCCTCCTCTTCCCTCCATCATGCTACTCCCCTGCCCCACCCATCCCCCACACAACAGTAAATTGACACTGCTCAACACAGAGAGCATGTGTCATATTCTTGCACACCGAGAGGCCCCTTCAATTAATTCCCAGGCGGGCAGCTAGTCACCCAGCCAGCCAGTTTGGCAAGCAGCCAGCGAGGATGCATTCTTCAGGAGTGGGCCACGTCGTCTCGACCAATCGGCGGCGTACGTATATTGTAGCTGCGACTGCGCCTCCCTCACAGCCAGCGCTGCGGCTCGGAAACGCCTCTTTGTTCCAGCTAAAGCCTCGTGTGTCGTGCCAAACTGACACACACACAAACACGGATCCAAACCCCTCCGTCGGCCAACTCCCCGGAAAGAAATGTAGACATTGTACGTCCGTGCAGGCCACGCGTGATGCTGAATGTTGAATGTTGACTTTCAGAACCGCTGTCTATCCACCCATTTATCCATCCATCCACCCATTCACCCATTCACCCATCCATGCATCCAGGCATCCACACTTCCATCGATCCACTCATCCATCCATGCATCCATACATTTACCCATCCACCCATCCAACTACATATCAATCCACCCATCTATCCACCCATCCATGCATCCATCCATCTACCCATTCATCCATCCATCCATCCACCTATCCATCCATCCACCTATCCACCCATCCAACTATCCACCCATCCATCTACCCATTCATCCATCCATCCATCCATCCATCCACCTATCCATCCATCCACCTATCCACCCATCCACCTATCCACTCATCCATCCATCCATCTATCCATCCATCCACCCACCCATCCATCCACCCATCCATCTACCCATTCATCCATCCATCCATCCACCCACCTATCCATCCATCCACCTATCCACCCATCCACCTATCCACTCATCCATCCATCCATCTATCCATCCATCCACCCACCCACCCATCCATCCACCCATCCATCTACCCATTCATCCATCCATCCACCCATCCACCCACCTATCCATCCATCCACCTATCCACCCATTCACCTATCCACCTATCCACTCATCCATCCATCCATCTATCCATCCATCCATCCATCCACCCACCCATCCGTCCCTCCACCCATCCACCCATCCACCCACCCATCCGTCCCTCCACCCATCCACCCATCCACCCACCCATCCGTCCCTCCACCCATCCACCCATCCACCCACCTCAGCCAGACAGCGTCTTACTCAGACTTTTAGTGCATGTCTGCGCGTGTGAGCGACACTAGTTCGCTCCGCTCCATTAAATCAAAGTCGGCGTATATTCGTGTCGAGTGTGAAACCAAAAGCTACGAGCTTAAAACTACGAGCTTATTCAAACCCGAACCATGATCTTTTTCAAAAATTAAAAGAGCAGTTTTGTTGCCGAAACCTAAACAAACCTGAAATGAGCAAATTAACCCAGAGCGGTCGTAACGCACACATCTAGACATCTTGATATGAAACGTACTTTAAGGTAAAGAGTGTTTGAGATTAAACGTGTCGGCTTTCACAACTGTACAATGCCAACATTGAATTCTGCCGACTGGATTCGAAACTGGATACAAACAAACGTCTCCTGTGTTGAAATCACGCGCTTTGTTGACCCATCCAACCGCTCCGACCACCTCCTAAACAGGTTTTTTTTTTCCTCTGCTGTAACAACATCCCGATCTCACCTTAAAGGGGTCAGTGTGCTTCAGCAGAACCGCACGTCAGACGGTCCGACGTCCCCGTATTTATCGTGTCCTCCCCCTCTTTATGGCGGCCGGCTTTTCACCCCACGTTCCACGCGCGGCTGTTTTACGAACACTTCTCCCCTCGGAGGGGGTTGAGTGACATGTTGCATGAACCGGTTCTTTATAAGCGATGCCTGCCGCGGTGGCATAATACGCTGTCTTTATGTGACAAGTCTATAAAAAGAGGTTTTAAGAGGTGATTTAAAAGGTGAGACTGCACGTTTTTTTCTTCTAGCAGGTCACACCAAAGTCTGGGGGCACTTAAAAAAAACAAAAACACAAAGAAGTGGTAACCTTGCACTTTCTGGAGGCCGTGCCGGATGATCTGAGGCCTCCACCGGCTCGTCGCTCGGAGCCTCAACTTCACGAGTTAATCGTCCAATCTTTACAAACTGATATTTTTATTGCGTCTTTTCGATGAGCTAAAGACACGTCTGATTAAACGTTGGGAACAGCTCAAGTGAGTGGAGCAAACTAATAACTGTTCCCGCCTTTCCGGGAGGTCACATGTTTTTTTGGGGTGTCTGATGAATGTGTAGTTCGCTGTGAAAGTTAAAAACGAGCCCATCTGCATGACGCGTCCGACTGATTCACATCGATAGGTCCGTCCCTTGCGGAGCGCATCATTTATAAACAAGTATTGCAGTCCTCCGACTCGCAAGTGCCTCTGGGTAAAATCTTTTTCGTAGATCCCACGGCAACGACGACCGCGGCGTCCATTGCGCTGCTTAATCATCGGTGCGCTGGAGGAGCTGCAAGGTGCCATGACACCCACTAATATCCAGACACTTAAACACTGGCAGGGGGAGAGAAAGGCAGAGAGCTGAATCTGTTATATTTAATTCTGGGTTCTGCGTCACGGTGGCTGGGGCTGTTTACAGAGGACGTGTGTGTGTGTGTGTGTGTGTGTGTGTGTGTGTGTGTGTGTGTGTGTGTGTGTGTGTGTGTGTGTGTGTGCGTGCGTGTGTGTATGCATTTGTAAATGTGCAAATATGTGTGTTCTCTTAAGCTTTTTTTGTTCTTTTCTGAAATAAATATGCATAGCACATCCGCTGTTTGTACTTAGGCAAAATAAATGGCATTGCTGGTGAGCAAAACATCTATCATATCTGCCTCTGATTAATAGTTGTCCTCGGGATGGCTGCTCTGCAAAGAGAGAGAGAGAGAAACAGAGCGAGAGAGAGATAGGAGGGAGGAAGACATGAAGTGTGGGGAGAGGGAAGAGAGAGAGAAAAGCAGAAAACAGCATTGGGGAAAGAAGGAGAGAAGAGGGAGAGATAGGAGCGAGGAAGACATGAAGTGTGGGGTGAGAGAAGAGAGAGAGAAAAGCAGAAAACAGCATTGGGAAAGAAGGAGAGAAGAGGGAGAAAGAGAGAGAGGAGAGAGGAAGAGATGAAGTGTGGGGTGAGAGAAGAGAGAGAAAAGCAGAAAACAGCATTGGGAAAGAGGGAGAAAGAGAGAGAGGAGAGAGGAAGAGATGAAGTGTGGGGTGAGAGAAGAGAGAAAAAAGCAGAAAACAGCATTGGGAAAAGAAGGAGAGAAGAGGGAGAAAGAGAGAGGAGAGAGGAAGAGATGAAGTGTGGGGTGAGAGAAGAGAGAGAAAAAAGCAGAAAACAGCATTGGGAAAGAGGGAGAGGGAGAGAGAGAGAGAGAGAGACTCTTCCTGATCGGGTCTGAAACAGTTAAACGGAGAACTGAGCCCAGAGATTTCTGAATGTCTCCTGTTGTGTTTCACTTGTGTGTTAAGAAGGGTTTATGAATACCGCCTGTCAGAGGATGCTGTCATTACGGGTGAATCACAAACCACAGTGAATAATGCTGTTTGGAGGTTTTCTCCTTTTTCCCAGTTCCCCTTTCTTTCTCTCCGATTAGCCTTAAATGATATCATACATCACATCGTAATCTGTCACAATAGTAATCTGACACACTGTATGAGGTGGCGGTGGCCGCGTTCACTGCAGTGGCACAACCGCCGTGCCAGCTTTAAAATGAAAGTTGGTGGCCACAATATGTCATCAATAGGTTTCCCAAACTAAAAAAAACATAAATGGTTTGTCATTAGCTTCCAAAACAGCAAATATGTTGGCAGGAATGCATCGTTTTCAAAAGTTACCCACACAGCCGTAGTCTGAGCATCAACGTTTGGTTATGTTTAAGAATAAAAAAATACAACTTTGTGAAGGTTGAGTGGCCGATGTTGGTCACTTGGCTAAAGGGCTGGGAAAGATCACGGTTGTGGTTCAAAATAAATAAAATAAATGTATAAATACTCCTAAAAACTAGAACGGGCACTCGGTAGAGCGCATACCTTTGCATATCACAAGATTGGGCATTAAATTATGAACATTAAAAATGACTGTGCTATGGTAAAAAGAAGATTTTGACCTTTTCATGACCTTGACCTTTGACTCGATCGATCCCAAAATCTAATCAAATGGTCCCCGGATAATAACCAATCATCCCACCAAATTTCATGCGATTCGGTTGAATGCTTTTTGACTTATGGGAATAACACACACACACACAAATACACAGCGATCAAAACATTACCTTCCGCATTTTCAATGCAAAGGTAATTACTTTGATGTTACAATAAAACTGTATTTGTTTTCGATGTATCTCAAACTTCTTTAACCCGAGTTTTAACAAATGTAACGTAGTTATTGTAAAACTAAACCGAACCAAGTAGTTGTGTTTGCTTGAACCACAATAAATAAAGCAGTTTCGAGACAAACAAAAATGACTACATGTCATGTCTCGTCGTTTATGTTAAGTTTGAAGTTTTAGTCTTGTTTTCCATGTCCGCTTTTATTTTGTAGTAACTGTCCTCTCTTGTTTACTTTATTTCCTGCCCCAGTGTTTCCTCGTTAGTGTGATTGCCTGCTCCCCATTTCCTCATGTATTTAAGTGTCTACCTGAGTCTTGTGTCAGATCATCTTGTCTCTTGTCTGGTCAGAATCATTCTTGTTATTGTAGTCTTTCGTCCTGGTTTACTTTTCCAACGTAGTTGAGATTTAGTTTTGTACTTTGTTCGTGTTTTTTCCAGCATAGCTGTGATTTTCTGTTTATTATAAAACCTTTTGATTAACCTAAACCTTGAGTTGTGCTTTTGGGTCCTGTCTTTTGAGTCATGACACTACATTTGCACTGTATACTTTTTATCGGGGTTCTGAAACACGTATCTAGAAACGTAGATATAAATTGTAGTTTTGTTTTCAGAAAAGCCAACATTTTATTCCGGTGACACGAAGAAACGTCTCGTCTCCCTTAACAGCAGCGTGCTGTTTTACCTCCTTAAAAACAAGAGTTATTGCTCGCATGGCCTCCGAGAAATTATCAGCAAATACGGAAAGTGGAACTGTGTCCAACGACTTCTGTGATTTGATTTGCTGGTGGCGACCGAAGGAGGATTGATGTGTTCATGGTTGCAGCGGCTCAAAGATCACAGTCGTGTATAAACATCGAGGAAGCTTGGACTTGTTTACTTTGGTAATATTTTACCAAAACCCCAAAAGTGTATCTGTAGCCTAAACCTCATTTATATCACTTTCTAGAACATGAAAAAATGATGTCAGTGAACAAAGTCAAGAGGACGTTTCCTAATGTATGACACGGCTGCTGGAAGACAAGTCGATCAATTTAGCACATGAACCAAACCACTAATCATTCCTGTTTGGGAGCAGTTGTTTCTCCCCTCCAATTCTTCTTTTTACATCACAAATATAATTATTTTAAGCTCAGATGTCCCTCCTCCCTCCGTGGCGTCGTGTATTTATCCGTTGTGATTTGTCGCGTGAGATCCTGTCCACTGAGGCGGGAGCTTCATATTGTAAATTGTTTGTCATGCAATCCTAAAGATAGAAATAGTTGGCCGCAGGGTCGCACGCACATTCACGATGCCCTGCTACCTCACGCTTGTCTAAGTGTGTGTGTGTGTGTGTGTGTGTGTGTGTGTGTGTGTCAGAGTGCCATCTGCTCTGGTGTTGAGGCGGTTAAAGGCAAACAAAGGACACTATGCAAATAATGTAAATAGCCTTCTTCTTGACTGTCTTTATGATACAAGTCTCCGTTATCTGATTGGTGTGTGTGTGTGTGTGTGTGTGTGTGTGTGTGTGTGGACAAGTGTGTACATATGTGTGTGTGTGTGTATATGAACTATGGGTGTATGCTAATAAGAAGCCACATGGATATGTAGGTCATGTCAATTCTCTACCAGGGTGACACCCCCCTTGCATGTAACATAAACTTGTACGAAAGCACGCACACACACACACACACACACACACACACGCAGGAATACAGTCACAGGAAAACTCAAAATCCCTCCTTCATTCTCAAAACACCCGTTTTTAGTTTAAGCCACTTTGAGTGAAGCTGAGGTAGAGGGGGGAAAGAGAGGGAGAGAGGGAGCTATGCTACATTCCTGACACACACACACACACACACACACACACACACACACACACACCTACCAGGAGACTTTTCTCCTCATACAAGCCAAAAAGCCCCGGCGAGCATCTTGCCGCGCCTCCACCTCGGTGTGACGCCTGCGGTGGCGTTCCCCAGGCGTCCCGCGGCGCTGGCTGGGTTTTTGATTTTACTCTTCACAGCGGTGCACACTGAGACAAAAGCTCCGGCGTGGCGTCCCCGCCGCCTTCTTACGGACTTCAAGATATATATATATATATATATATATATATATATATATATATATATATATATATATATATATCTTTCTTTCTTTTTTCTTTTTTTCATAGTGCAATTTAAAGCAGGTAGCGGGGTTCATGCAGGAGACGAGCCCCTGTGGGTCTATCTATCGAGATGTGTAAGTGCAAGGAGGCGATGGGGGGGGGGGAGGGGGGGGGGGGGAAGGAGACAACCAAACAATGACTCCGTCCTGCTCCCTCCTCACAACACCACAAGCAGCTCTAAATTCATCATCCCACTGTGGCTATTTTTGGGGAGCTTAAAAAAAATTAGGCAAACTTCTCCGGATCGTGCTTCCCTGCATTCGTTTCCGTCTCTCCTCCCACGTCTCTGTCTACCGGTCGGCGTTGAGAACCTTCACAATGGCTGTTTACTTTTCCTCCGTGTTATTATTCATATTATTGAGCCCTTCCCCCCCCCCCCCTACACTGACTGGAGGATCCAGTCTGCCCTGCCCATCGGCAAGGCGCATCCCACGCCGCGCGACACACCCCTCCAGCTACACGACTGTCCCCTCGGTGACCTCGTCTTCTTCACGCGGTACCGCGGTTTAGCCGAGTTAGCCGAATGGCTGACAACACACGAGCCTCACGGCGTTGTCTTCATCCCCCCCCCCCTAAAAAAATACCAATCGGACGAATCGATACATGGCGAAATTGATTTGCGATGTTTTTTTTTTCAGCTGACGTCGGGAAAATGAATCTGACTTCACAGTGACGAGTGTAAAAAAGGGAAATACTTCGTGGCGGTTCGAGCTGCAGGCTTCGGTTTTCTTCCGGAAGGTTTCTGTTGTGAAGCTCGGGGTGTGAATGACGTTCACAATGACGCCGGCCTCCTCTCCTTGTCGGGCACAGAGGAGCAGACAACCGTCTATCCCCTGGTGTGACAACCCCCATTACCCGTCTGCCTAAACCCCCCCTACACACACACAGACACACACACACACACACACATGCACAGAGGCCCTCGGGGCAGTGGGAGGTCACAGTGCTCCACGCCGCCTGGCAGTGGCGTGCGACTCGCAGCAGAGACGAACTGCGACGCAGGACGTGCATGTGCACGCTGCCAAGCTCGAGCTCGTGTGCATGTTTTGGTACGGAGAATTTAGAAAACGTGACACTGGGCTCAGGGTGGGGTGGCGTATTGGAGAAAGAGAGAGAGAGAGGGGTTGCTAAACGGAGTGGGGGAGGGGTGGACTTGGCACGTCATTTTTTTTTGCGGTTTCCACCGAGGCCTGATTTTCTTTTTTTGCCGTGGTGGCCGCCTTCACGCCGATGATGCAATTGCAGCGCCTGCCTGGTCTTTATCTGAGTGTGTGTGTGTGTCTCGCGGTTTCGCCGTGGTGCTTCCGGGTTCCAGCTTATAGGGAACCGGGGGGGGGGGGGGGGGGACCACAAAGCTCGTTACAGGGAAAAAAAACAGCCATCGCTGCCACTCTCACTTCTCGCTCACTCCGGCTGCAGCCCGTCGTCTTCCTCGGCGCTGCCATGGTAATCTGAGTCCGTGTGTGAGGAAGGCAAAGCCAATATATTGTGGCGCTGGTGGTGGCGTTGGTGGTGGGGAGGTAGAGGATGGAGGGGTGGAGCATGGTGGGTAATGGCGAGCGGAAGCAGAGAGTGAGCAGGGGTATAGGACGTGACCACGTGTTTCAGAGCGGCTCTCCCAAAAAAAACAAAGCAGGAAGCCGCATTGTGGAAATACAGAACGATTCCTCCTCCTCTCCGTTATCAGCCGTGAAATAAAGAGGCTCCACCGGTGGGGACCTCGCGGCCATGTTGGTCTCTGTAGTCACAAAGGAAATTCCTCTAGTGGGGATTACTTCACTCCTCTGGGGTCTTTCTATCTCTCTCTAAATAACTCAAGTTTTACTCAGAAAATCCTCTTGTTCTTTCACCCTCTCTCTCTCTCTCTCTTTCCACCACACGAGTAACCGCGAGTAGCCCCTCCCCCTTCCTCCCCGACGCCGTCCCTTCCTCCCTCTTCCACGATGGGATCGCAGCTGTGGAACACGGTCGTCAACATGGCTCTCTCTTCCCTGACTGTGAGGATAGGGACCTTCACTCACATGTCAAAAAATGCGTTGCCCTTCCTGTGTGTGTGTGTGTATGTGTGTGTGTGTGTGTGTGTGTGTGTGTGTGTGTGTTTATGCTGCGGTGGGGCTGTGCCACTTCCCACAGAAAAGAAAACACATGAGAACACCACCGCCGCCGCCGCCGCCTCCCTCTCTCTCTTTCTCTCCTTCACTCTCTCTCTCTCTCACTCCCTTCCCTCTCCTATACTCACTCTTAAAGGTGCAGTGACACAGTAATGGTGTGGAGGATAAAAGCTGAGGAAGAGGACGCACGCTGCTCTCTGACCCCCCCCCCCCCCCCCTCCCACACACACACACACACACACACATTTCAAGCTGCACCGCCCACAATTCAGTCTTGGGGCATGAGTCCTTTACGCCGCGTGCGACAGCGGCCATCTTGAACGGTTCGGCGCGTGTGGCGCTCTGGGAGACGGGTCAGATCGACTGCTGTGTGCAAATCTGCATCGAACCATTTGATTTTTTTTTTTTCCGAGGCGTGTCAGATTTTTGCAAGCAGAGACACGTCATAAACTCAAGTGATCCCTCATGTTCGGGTTTTGACTTCAGTTCCAGAACGCCGCTCACACTCGCACGCCGGCCGGGGTCCTCGGCAACACAGTCGCGGTGCAATCCGACCGGCGCGGTTTTTGGAAACGCCTCAAGGAATGAGAATCAGTCCGTCGAGCTAGAGGAATAAACTAGTCTGATTCTGATTCCCGGAGGCGCTTCGTCCAGGACGCGTTCGTCCGACTCTCGGCTTCTCACGCGTCGGAAACACAACCGCATTTTGAGGGGAAAATTTTTTTTCCGTCCAAGTGACGTTTTTCACGAAAAGGTTTCCTATCAAACACGGAGACGGCAGTCTGCGTCCATGATGACTTTTATATCGTCATAATCTGGAGTTTGTGACCCTGTTTACACGATGGGAAAACGCATATATTTCCATGCATTTTGGCCTTTCATTTACACAAAAACGGAGGTTTTATCACGGAAAGCGATCATTTCTAAAAACTCCGGCCTAAGTGGAGATTCCTGAAAACTCTGTTTCTGTGTTTGCGTGTGAACGAGGTCAAACTGAGTTTTAGGTGGTCAAACGTCACAGTATGCGACTAAAAATGCTTCACGTCACGTGAGCGTCCTATGGGACGTATGCGGACGGCGTATTTATGTGGGTTCATATAAACAGAAACTTTTTTGAAAATTACCTTGTGTGAACGTTATTTTTAAAAACGGAGGGGCAGAAATATTTGTTTCTGTAAATACTCGGCTATGTGTAAATGTGGCCTGTCTCTCTCTTTGTGTCTTGTTTGTCTGTCTCCCTGTGATTGTGTGCCCTGCTCCTGATTGTTTCCTCCTGTGTGATTGCTGGCCCCGCCCTCATTGTGTCCACCTGTGTCTCGTTCCCCGTTGTCCAATCCTCTCACCTTGCCTGTGTATTTAAACCCTGTTCGTCTCATTTTTGTCATTCTGTCTGGTTTGTTGGATTAAAGATTATTTTTTGCAGTAGTTATGTCGGCATTTGGGTCCTCGTGACATCCGTGACGCCTCATGACATATATGAATGTTACGTTTGTGATTTAAGTCACGAGACAAATGGATCCATTCGAGCTAATTGTGTCCATTTATTTGCTTAACGAACATTTTTTTCGGAGTTAACCACGTGTTTTAAAACTGCGATCGTAATCCAGGAGAAAGCACGTTTTCCTCCAAACATGACTGATAATGCAGTTTAGTTGTATGTGGCGACATATCAGGGTTGGAAACAAGATTACCCCACCAGCCCATTTCATGTTTAGTTTTTTTAATACAATCTGAACGCCTGGGTAATTAGACCTCCGATTGATGGCCTGGTGACTCCATCAGTGGCTGAATCCAAAGTAACTGCACTAACAAGTAGAAAAGAAAATGGAACACGGATCCTCTCTTAGCCATTAAGGCGTGTGTGTTGTCGACTGCAATGTTTGTAATAGTGTTTTATATAAAAGTTTGCAATGAACTTTGAAAATGTCCTCTTTTTCTTTTTACGAGGCTGTGGCGCCTACAGAACGATATAGGAGATGGATTTTTTTTTTTCTTTCTCAGTGTTGCTTTCATGTATGGCCGCGACCTGTATCTGCAGAGGAGGCGCACGGAGGCAACGAGCGGCGAAAAGCTTTTCCTTCTTTCTTTGTCTCCTTAATTGCGGCGGCGCTTAAAGAGCACCGTCTTCCTCCACCGCGGCCGAGGCCCTATATATAGCCGCTGGGCGTCGGATGGATGGAGGGGTGGAAAAGCGGAGGGGGGATGAGGGGGGGGGGGGGGTTTGGGAATGGCACAGACCGAAAAAAAACTCGGTGACCAAGTGAAATGACGCAAATCAAAACAGACGTAACAGCTGGTCGGCGAGCACGCAGACAGACGGAATGGAAGACAGACAAGTTCATTCGGGGGATAACCGAGCGCTCCGAGTTATGTAAGCACGGAAAAGGGCTCAGAGCTTCGGAAACGTCGCTGCAGCGGTAGATTTTTTCATGCTAATTTATATACCGCTTGTACACAATTTCCTACATGCTTAGTGTTTTATTCGGTCTTTGCGGAGATGTTTACTTTCTCTCGATTCCAAAGTAAACACCTTTAAGCCGAGCGTTAATCAAACCAAGCATCAAAACAAGACCTGTTTGTTTGCGGATTTTAATTCGGTGACTGAACGGCAGCCAAGGATGCATGTTCCACGTTAACTACGGAGTGACGTTGTGTTGCGCTTTTTTCCCGTGAGTGAATTTCACGGGATTAGCGTTGATGATTTTCCCCCTAATGTCTCGCACAGACCTCCGACGACCGGTCGACCCAATCAGTGACGTCAAGGGATTCAGGAATTCTTCGTTGGTCAAGATGTGAAGAAGAAGAAGAAGAAGAAGAAGAAGAAGAAGAAGAAGAAGAAGAAGAAGAAGAAGAAGAAGAAGAAGAAGAAGAAGAAGAGGCCACTGCGAGTCCAGGCTGACTCATTGGGATTGCAGGGCGGAGGTTTCATTGCTGTCTTGTGTTTGGTTGTGTGTGATTCTCTTTTTACTGGCCCTGGAAGAGCACACACACACACACACACACGCACACACACACAACCATAACCTACACACGCATGCATGCAGGCTCTGGGGACGCCTCCTGAGGCAGGTGCCGAGAAATGGTCCGAGAACGGCATCCATTCGCTCGCCGCTGAATTATTCAACCTGTGATTAATTACAATTTGGCCTCACGGAGGCCGGGGGAGTTCCTCTGTTGGTCTGGACTAAAACTTATTGTGTTTTTCTCCCTTTTTCCCGTGCAGACCAACGTCGGGGCGGAGACCTACAGCAAGGGGTACTGGATGCCTGACGTGGACCCCTCACCGTTCAGCGGGGGTGGGGTGGTGGTGGTGGTGGGGGGGCTTTAGACTGCAACAGGGCAACGAGAGTTTAACACTCGATTCGGTGTCAGGAAACGTGGCCAGAGACGGCTTAGAGGATCTTGGCTTTGCAACGACTGCATCGCTCGGCTGAGTGGAAGAAAGGCCGCCGAACAAAGAGAAACAGAGCAGGCCTCGCTTACCTCTTATGCATTTCCAAAGTAAGGACATGTAATCACGTTTTCTTTTTTAAATATATATCCCATTAATTCCTTTGTTACCCTGATCCACTGTGAATGATATACGTTGAATGATATACTGCTGCAAGGCGTGGCTCTCTATCACTGGAGATTATAATACAGTTATTACACATCATCACTGTTATTACCGTGAGATTTTGACTTCAAACGTGTACGTTTATCAAATGAATTAGCAGTTTTAGTCCTTCACCAAAGCCACGTGGCATTAAATAAGTAACGGTATAATTTTATTGGTCGCCGTGACGATGTCGTGACAAGTTGCTGCTGCGATGTCGTATAACTATTTTATTTCGACGCACTGCTTTTCCTGAATCTGGGTACCTCCGTTTCCGGCTCTCTGTGCTCTGTGTACACTATGAATGTTCTTACCTGCGTCGCTCCAGGTTTTCAACAGGACAGACTCGTCTCACATGAAGCACGGCTGCTCTCACCGCTTTAGCTACTTTTTAATTGCAAATTGCAACCAGACGGAGCATTACCGCCAATTATCTTTATTGCAAACTGTCAAAAAAAACGAAAAAACACCATGCACAAGAAAAAAAAAAGGACTTTTACAAAGTTTTTTATACGTACCGATCAATTATTCAAATTTAGAATAATTGAAGTATGTTTTTGATAAAACGTCTTATTTGAGACAACCCTGATGATATCATCAGGCTTGGTCTTGAGGCTTAATTTGTATTTTAACAGAAAAAACAGATTTCAAACTGCAACTGTAGAGCTTGAAAGAGAGCGTGAAGGCTCGAATGAGATATGCTATATAGTTGCATTATGGAAAATGTAGGATATAGGTTATTGTAGGTTATTGTCTGGTTTCCATTTTCATATTTTTTCTCTTGTGAGCTCCCCAACTTTATAGAATCGTGAAACAAAATCATTAAAGTGCCCGTTTAATTACTAAATATAAACCACAAAATAATGGATTGCATAGGTATTAACCAACTCAACCCACTTGTATTGTTCAGGCCTGCTTCCTGCAGCCAGCACCGTATCACCCCCTGATCTCTGAGCTGTAAACGGGCCTGATAAGGGAGCACGCTATAGGATATTACAAGTTAAAGATCACAAGCACGTCCCGCCCTCAGGCCTGCTGGACAAACACCATAAAGGTCTCAATCTAAGCATCTCATAGCTAATCATAGACACTATCATGCAGCACATTTGGGTGATACGGAGCAACCAGCGTGCCACCTCTCTACAGCTGCTTTGTAATTGGAGTCGGAGGTATAAGAGCGCCAGGGAAAGTGGGTTGCCCTCGGGTCATGGGGTGTCAGAGTTGGAATGAATTATAATAACCCAATCCTCTTTTAGCTAACAATCAGCGGAGGACCTCATCTGTACGGCGCTCTGTGCGAGACGTGAAGAGTACAGTGGGAGCTGTAACCGTGGGCCGATCGCTCTCTTTGCAGAGCAGTGAGCGTATGACTTGGCACCGGAGACGGCTGCTGAAGCCTCCCTCTTGTTAACCAAGAACGCCCTTGGTTAACTCATCGCCTCTGGATCCACATCATAAACGTTCAGATTTTTATTTTTTTTCTAATCACACGAATGCCAAAAAGATCACATTTCTCCGCTGCTCGGAAAGCAGATCGAGTGAAGTAAACCCTCAGAGCAGTTTGTGCGCTCGCTCGTACGCCGACCAGACGGCTGCCGCCATTATCTCTCGGTTTGAGTCGGATAATTGTGGAAAGAAAAGGTGCATAAACTTTGACATGAGTCAGTGATTATCATCAGCCAAACACCCACTGGTATAAACAAAAATCAATAAGGGATTCGAAGGCCCAGTTCTCGTACCATTTTGACAGCACTCGCCCCAGTGATGCAGACTGTAAACATTTCTCGAGCTTTTTTCGAGTCCCTGGCTCCTTTTTATTTTACACACGGGTCAAGAGTTGGTGAACTCTTTTTACTTGCCCGTGCCCGATGACCTGCACAGATGACCCACATCGAGATCATGTCCGAGTCAAGTGTGTGAAATGGGTAGCTTGACGGAGAGGTATGAGGGGACCCCCGTGAGTAGACCCACACACACACACACACACACACACACACACACACACACACACACACACACACACACACGCCCCGTTTTGGGACATGCGTGGTCCTGGTGTAAATGGACCCCATCAGACGCTATCGCTCTGACTCCAGCGGTGTGGTAAAGCCTACCTGCTGTTCAACACATGCTAATTTAGTACCGTGGTTCCCACTGATCAGCAAGGGGCCTTCAGACCACACGCCACTGGTTTTAAGGGCGTAGACCACAGGTGTCAAACACGAGGCCCGCGGTCCGAATCCAGCCTGCCACGTCATTTAATGTGGCCCCTGACGGCTTGAAAAGACATATGATCACCCTTTCTTAAAGACATCTAAAAAAATATATCCTGTGCTTTTATTTTGAAGGTTTATGTTGTAGTATTAGAGATATTTTCTTCCGTACAATATTTCTACACTTAAATAAACAATGATGATGTTCATACAGTGTTTCAGTTACACCGGCCCTTTAAGAGGGCGGCCATGATGCTGATGTGGCCCACAGTGAAAATGGCGTATACGGTGACTGGATTTAAAGCTAAAGCTCAAAAAACGTGTCACCGCCGATGAAGACATCATGCTCTGTGAATCGTTATGTCTCTACGATACGGAAAGGAGACAAAAGAAGTGGCGTCCCGCTCAGATTCTACACCCTGCACACGGTCGTAGGTTCATAGCATCTGTTCAACAGACACGTTGGACTGTTCAAGCAAAAAATACATTAATATTTGACAATTCTGCAAAAAAAAACAGATTTCCCACTGACCCGCATGAACAGATTTATTTGATTTATTTAAATGTATTGATTGTTGATGATTGTTGTTGTTTTGTTTGTCTAATGAGTGAACACAAGCAGCCACGTAAAATTCTTTGTGTCTAACACACGTAGCTAATAAACATTCCTGATTCTGATTCTGAGATTAATGCAAATGTTCATTCCTAGGTATAAATATGTTTGAAGTTAAATATTCTTTGTTGGATTATTAGTTATTGATATAATGAATTATGATCCCTGGATTCATATCTTTTCCTTTTTTTTAAATTGTCAGGTAAACATGTTGAACTATGCGCTATTAAAAGATCGGATTGGAACTGATGCTTTTGTTCGTCTGTCTTTCCAGACAAGCACTTGAGTTGGTAATAATCCTTGAGCCACACTCTCCTAAGGAGAACTCATTATTGCTTCAAACTAAATATTCTTCAGACACCAGCTGAGGATTTCTCGGGGGCCATAGGCTACTCTAATGCCGGAGACGTACCACGCAGCGGCGAGGTGGCGGCTCGCCGCGCTTATTACATTTTCCTACGGCCAGGAGGCACGCGCATGCATTTCAGGCAGGAAGAAGTTCTTTGTAGCTCAGGTCAACCCGTCTCAGGAGTGGCGGGACTCTCTGATTGGCTGCGGCGACTCTCGGGCCGCGATTCAAAGCTTCTCACCAGGTTTCGATTGAAGATTTGAATATCTTCATCAATCAAAATCAACCTCCTTTAATACACGTAACTCGTCATTGGGTGCTTTCCGTTTGGGAGAGAAAAAGTTTAATTATATATATATATATTAAAAGATCTGCCACTGTGCAGAAATGCCGAGTTCATACCGTTGCGCAGCCTTCGCATGATGATTCAGAATTTGAATGTCAATGTCATGAATGAAGCCGTGGACTATTCGGTACACAGTCCTAACTAAAAGAAATAGCATTTATTTTGCGGTCATGACAAAAAAACTAATATGGGAAATAATGCCTTCCAAAAAGTGTGGGTGGCAATCATGTTAACAAAAATGACAAGTGTCCTCATTGGTGTGGGTCAAAGTCAAAAAACAGATTGGAGCCGAAGTCCTGGAATGTCTTTTTAAGGAGGGGGGGGGAGGGGGGGGCATTAGGACTGTTGCCAGCCTCCTAGAAAGAGCTGGCTGTAGTCGTTTAGAGCAGAGCCCTGTACCCGGCATGCCTTTCCCCATCTTCCCCCCTTCTCTCCTCATGTTTCTGAGGTCAGTAAACAAGAAGTGTGTGTTTCCCTTTAAGGAGCCCCCACCGTTTGCGCAACGGAGGGAGGAGCAGCAGGTCTGCGGAACAGCGGCTGAGGAGGGGAGAGAAAAAAAATCCAACAGGACGGTTTCAAGTCCCCCCAATAGAAACTGTGCCTGATTTGTGGCCAATGTTGGAGATGTAAAAAAAAAAAAAAAAAAGAGAGAAAGAGAGGGAGGGAGGGAGAGGAGAGAGAAGGAGGAGGAGGGGGAGGAGGAGGAGAAGTTGGGGGGGGGGAGGAAAAACACTAAAGGGGTAGCTATGGAGATGGAGCGTTTTCCTGGCTGCTTTCTTTGACAGGTGTTGAGTGGGGCAAAAGTCTTAAAACAGAATCCAGCATGTACGCCAAAGGTAAAGGAGCTGTCGTCCCTTCCGATAGCCAAGCGAGAGAAAAGTAAGTGAATTACGCGCCGCGCGTGCGGACTTTACCTGCTTATCACCGGGGAGGCGAGGGGGGCATTGGAGGGGAGTCCAACTTTCTAAACTAGCCGAGCGTAATTTAAAAGCATGTGTACTGTACCCGAGCGTGCGCTCTCCTGCGCGCGGGGTTATCCTCCCCTCCGACCACCTCAGAGGAGAGGTGCATCCCTTCAACTTTACGCGTCCTGCATTTTTACCTCTTCTTTGCACTTTGGCGTTTTGTGTGTGTGTGTGTGTGTGTGTGTGTGGTTGTTTGGTTGTTGAGTTGTTGTTGTTGTTGTTGTTAACTGTGCACAGGGCTATTGCCTAATATGTGTGCGTAATCTTCGCCCTGTTAACGTGGTGCAACAATGTTATTTAAATGTTACGGATACAACACGCTTTCTGCAGCACCGGAGGGAGAAGATGAAGCGCGTTTTTGCTTTATTTCTTTCTCTCGTTCTCTCTCTTTCTTTCTTTTCATGTGTGTGTTTCATTTCATTTCATTTCTTTGTAAAACATGTCTCTCTGTCGGGGTGGATGAGCTGGTCCCGGTGCGGACAAGAGACGGGGTTGGGGGGGAGGAGGTGTGGGGGGGAGGTGTGTGTGGGGGGGGGGCTGCTCGCTCGTCCTCTCGTAAACTTTCCGAGGTCCGAAGCTGCCGGCCGGTTGAATAATGTCGCGTTGTATAGAAATAGAACCGGGGCCAGGCGGGCTCTTCTCGGGCTCTTGGCCGGCGGGGCGCAATCAAAACCTGGGGGCGATGAAGGGGAAAAGTTTTGTCCCGTTCAGCAGCGGCGGGGAACTTTTCCTTCTTTTCTTCTTCTCAGAGCATCGCGGCTCAGGAACCACACAAAAAAAGGGGGGAGACATGCATGCTACGAGCTCCGCAAGCATGCTATTAATGTTGCACACTTCTATTTTATTCTATACCGGTATTATTCGTCATGTGTGTGGGAATATTGTAAACACATTAATAAAGATGCAGTGAAACTCCATCATGCTTTTTGTTAGATTTTGTGTTAAAATCCCCCCCCCCACACACACACACACAACACACACATAAAAGCACATTTATTAGTAGACGAATTGCTGCTTAGAATATGGAGAGGCCGATGTAACTTTTCTTAAATGCCTCTGTCTCTTGGAGGCTGACGCCGCTCTGCTCTTTATTTCGACGCATGCCTCCAATATTCCTGCATGGGGCCATTCACAGATTTTTGGAGCCAGCTTTTTGCATCCCCGCGCTTCAGATCGGTGTAGCTCTCCATCACCGTTTGCTATTTTTAAACACTAACCACTCTGGGGTTACAGAGGAGTGAGCAGCATCCCCCGCTGATGTGCCATTGTAATCCAGAAAACACTGTCAGGTCCTGAGAGGCTGTGCACACATCCACCGCTTCCTCATCCATCTGTAATAGAAACAAAATTTCTTTAGAGACCCTGTTGTATTTTTTTTTTCCCGATGCATTGCCGTGTCACATTCAATTGATTAAGCTTCCTAGAGATGTGGCCTCGCTCATGTGCTTAGTGTAAGCTTCCTCGAATACGACTTTGCACACTTCTGGTGCCACCAGCGTTTAATTTCACTCTGAATTCACATCCGATTATTGGAAAATTGAGCATCTCCGTGTGTGTCTGTGTCTGTGTGTGCGCAGCGAATCCTAAATGAAAACAGTCCCATGTGGTTTGATGAACAGCAGGCAGAGTGACCTTTGAACCAATATGATGCTTTAATATTGCATATGAACCGTCGGCAGACGCCGGCCTGCTTCTACACCTGTTTGTGTCGCTTCCTGTTTTTCTTTTCTTTTTTTCTACAACTCATTGAAAGCAGTGTGTCTTTTAAATGCTGTGTTTCTTTATTTAATACAAACATCTTTTAGTTGCTTGTTCAGGGAGTGTGGATTATGTTGCATGTGTTATTGGGAGTGAAATCACTGCAGAGGCAGCATGTATTTCAAATGAAAGTGTAGGAGGAGGATTAATAATTTAACCTATAAGAAATATAGTCTTGTGGGAGCTGGAAATGATGAATGTGTCTGTTTTTAAGGCGGAATACCACAGCGTTTGTTGTGTGTTTGCATTTAGTTCCTATATCAGAAACTCCACAGTCGATATTCTTTATGTGTATTTTTAGTGAAGCCGGTGTGTGACGTCACGGGCCGAGAGGTGCTGTCCGCACATCACGGATGACGCTTGCCCTCTCCCCTCACCTGTCTTGTCACCCTAACCTGCCCCGCAGGGCCAACACATGTTTCCTTGTAAATGTGGAGCTCACAACAGCTGCCTCAACGCATCACTGAATTAGCTCATATTCATATTTACATATTCATATGGCCCTTTACATATTCAGATTTTGAAAAAAAGAGAAGAGGGCGCCCCGGCTGGACTCACTCACGAGGGAGGACGCTAGTATCACAGCTGCAGCTCTTTTGCTCAGAGGATTGATTATCAAGTCATGCACTTTATTTAATATATGCTATACTATTAGATATGACGTAGCGTGGCTTCATAACGTCTGGTGGCTGGATTCTGGAGTTTTTTAGTCAGTTGTGTTCAAAATACAAGAGAGAGCATAGTTCCACAGGATGCTTTTGACCCAGTTATGTGTGTGAATGTGTGCCTGTTTAAGATGAATATATTTCTCCCACAAAATTGCAGTTAGATATCAGTAGACGCACAAGTTGTTGAAGGATATAAGTAGAGAGTGGAGAGAAATGTAACGTGTCCAGAGCAGCAGGAAAGCAATCAGGGCTGGTGAGCTGCTACAAGGAAGCAGTTGTATAAGTGCAAGTGTGTGTGTGTGTGTGTGTGTGTGTGTGTGTGTGTGTGTGTGTGTGTGTGTGTGTGTGTGTGTGTGTGTATAGTGGGTATTTCCTGCAATACCATTATTTTCAAATCCGTGGTACACATTTCAGACTTTATTACACCATTTGGTTTTAGTTAGCGACCTGGTGTCGTTAGGAGTGACGGCCAGCTGCTGAAGCTTTTCAGGGAAGTCGTGCATTAACCTGAGAGTTTCAGATCAGCCAAAAGAAACATGTTCTTCATGAGAAAAAAATATTTTCCTTCACTCCTAAAGAGAATAGCGGAACTAAAAAAAGAAAAGAAAGAAGGTTGGAGCAGCCTGCGGCTCACTGGATGCGGTCTCCCTACGGTGTCTTTTGATTGGCTCCCGGTCTCACCATCGTCCTGTAATGAGGGACTTGTTGATTTCTGCGAGGAGTTGTCAGATTTGGTACAGATGTGCACGTCTGAAACACCGCAAAAAATCATCATGAATAAAAGTCAACGCTCCGTCGTGTGCCGCCGTGTTTACAGTACTGAACACATCCGTTATCAGCCACCTGAAGAGGTTACAGTAGCTTTCTAGAAAATGTTCCCATACACAAGCGCAGCAGTGTGTGTGTGTGTGTGTGTTTTTCTATTTATTTCCAAAGCCTTGAAACCAAGGCTTTCGAATCCAACCTGTTCAGAAATACAACACAAAACACTCATATGTACATTTCACGATTAATGTGGATTCCTTCTCTGAGCCAAGGCCTCGCCATACAGGCGCTGCCTGGTTTCACTGTCTGGAGTTCACAGGCATCGGGGGACTGAAGTGGCTTCTTTTTCTTTTATTTTTGCACATCCTTGAGACGTTTTGTGAAACGAAAGCATTGATGATAATAATAATAATAATAATAATAATCAGATTATTAATAAAAGCAGAGGAAAACCCGGTGGCCTTGCGTCCAAAGAAATTAATTACTCACCTCACTGTATTTTCCCCAGCGTTTTATTTAATCTAATTTAATTTGAACAGAGGTACAGCAGCTTAAACATTCATGTCACCTTATTATTTCATCACTGGCTCCTCTTTGAAACATGCACTGATGAATCCAGCTTTCAAATTAAAGGTGCCATTCACAAAAAAGAAATGTTTAATAGCTGGATCAAACGTTTTTTTTTTTCCCAAAAAGAATTCCGCTGCCTGCGTTTGTTTTCCAATCTTCCGTGTTTGTTTACAGACAGTTTTGTGCGATTTCAAGTGTCGCCGGATTTGTTTGGGGAAAAAGGAACTTCAAGAACTTAATCAGCTTGTTTTGAACACGGGGCTTCTTTGCATCCTCCGCTCCTCCTCTGGCTCCTCCCACGTATTTACATGCAGTTTAATGGGCATCTTCAGGTCTGAATGAATGCACGGTTCTGATTCTACACAGATGGCATCTGCCGTCTGCATTTTACCCTTTTGAGAGAAGCATAAAGAGCCGCGCGCTAACAGACGCAGAAACATTGCACTAAAAGTAAAGAAACCTCTTAATTTACCCTCGGCGCCCTTCGGCTGACTGCTTTCATTCAGACGTGTCAACAGTCAATTAATGCCGCCTTTCCTCAGCTGCTTTGGGTGCATCCGCACAAATCTGTTAGTTTTCTCACTCGAAAATAAAGGAAACGGTATAAATATTGAGACTGCGGGCCTGACGTTGTTAATCAGTTTGGTCTGTGTGTGTGTGTGAGTGTGTGTGTGTGACAAAGGAAAGCTGTTGTCTCAACAGACAACAGGTACTCAAGAAAGACTTCCCGTGTTCCTGAGGATGAGCGTAGAAAAGAAATGACTTAATCGGATAATGGAGGTTAAAGTTCCATCGCATTAACTGTGCTCATTAACTGCCGTGGGAGGAGGTGACAACAAAACGATGTCATCCCCGTCAATATAATCTCTCATCCCAGAGTCATTACGGATGGCTCTTCCATTGAACACCCCCCCCTCCCCCCCCCCCACACACACACACACACACACACCTGAAAATGAGCAAGTTATCAGCCGGTTAGCCTCTGAGGTGGACGGACGTCTACAGGTGAGCGTGTCTGGTAGAAAGTGAGAGGACTAAACGTGTGTGTGTGTGTGTGTGTGTGTGTGTGTGTGTCAGTGTGGATTAACCCATGGCTAAAGCTAGGCGTGTTTACACGCGTGCTGACACTGATTTGTTTTGACAAAGGAACTGCCATAACAAAGCCAAGCAAATATAAACTGTGTGTGCGGTGGGAATAAGCTTTAGTGGAAACGGCTTCGCAGCATTACAGGTGCCTCCAAACCGCCGTGCGTGTGAAACATCGCTGCAACCGCACCCGCTCACCGCCACACAGCCGGATCCGCGCCGCTTTCATACCACCTTTATGAATATTTAATATTGAGGAAATAATATTTTGTGTTTTTTTTGTTTTTCCCCCACCACCGGCTCTCCTTTGTGCTGCATTCAGGGCCCCTCCGAAATACATAAATTATGCACGCTTGTCCGTGTTTATCCTTTTTCTTGTGAAAGATCTTCGATATGAAAGCGTGTGCCGTGGCGCGCCCTCGCCGAACCCTCCTCCATCACTTCCTCTGTTCATACCTTCGCTCACCCTGCCCTCGCCGCTGAATTATTGAAGCAACGACATGAAAGTTAATTTGCTAACTGTCGGTGCTTTAGCTGGCTAAACTAAGCCGAGATGCCCTTGTCTCTGGAGGCGGGCGGAGGAGAGGGAGGGCTGGGATGGGGGCAGCCCGGGGCTAAATGTCAGGTGTGTTTCCTGGGGACAAGGCAGTGGGAGAGATCTCCTTGATGTGCGGACGTTGAGCAAAAAGCACTCGTTAGGCCGCACGCTTCGGGCCAGGTGGGGGGGGGGGGAGAGGAGGCGGCAAACGGCGCCGAGTTTGCTACACGGTGCAAAATATCAGTTGACGGTTTATTCCTTATTTCTTTAAAGTCGCTTTACATCTTGAGCCGTGACATTTATCCAGCAGTCAGAGTGCAGGTTCAATATTCCTCCTCCCACTCAGACAAATTTCTACCGCCGACCGACTTCAGCCGAGGAAAGGAGGGGAGTGAGGAAACGCGGGCGGCGTGGTTGCGGTTCGTCCTGTGAGCGTCTCGTCTCTTATTCCTGAGCGACGTGTGGAACTAGTGCGCGGTTCGCAGGGAAGGAATTCATCTTCACAGTATCCACGGAGGGAAGAGACGAGGCCCTGGCCTTCGGTTTTCCCTCTGACGCGGCTCTCCTGTACAGTATGACCCCCCACCCCCTCCACCCCCCCTCCACATGACTCACATATCTACCTGGCCTTCCTCGTGGCTCCATCAGCTCGCAAAAGAAGTCTCCTCCTCCAGCGAGTTACACTCATGGAGTAATGAAGTAGTGCGTTGCATGCGGGGCAGGTGGCCCCTCAACAAAAACTAAAAAACATTTACAATTCACAATTTCCGAGGTGATTTAACAAACAAACACTAGTTTGAAAAAGTAGATGAAACCAGTCCTTAAGAGTTTAGAGTTCATCGTGTCAGTAGGCGAATTCCCTCGCAGAGATAAAACCATTCAATTCAATTCAGTTTATTTATATAGCCCAGTTTCACAAATTACAAATTTGTCTCAGAGTGCTTTACAGTCTGTACACATAGACATCCCTGACCCAAAACCTCACATCGGACCAGGAAAAACTCCCAAATAAGAAACCTTCAGGAGAGAACAGAGGAGGATCCCTCTCCAGGATGGACAGATGCAATAGATGTAATGTGTACAGAAGGACAGATTTAGAGTTAAAATACATTCAATGAATTTGACAGAGTTTATCAATAGTTCATATTTAGGCATATTCCATATAAAACCATCTTGATCTTCATCCCTCACCTGCCATCAACATGTCCGCGCATTGCCGCAATGCTCATGGGAAGGTCCGTTGGATCCTGCTCAGTGTGGACGGCGTTGTCTCGGGGCTGATGCCTTGCCGCTGGGTATTTCACACTACAAAGAGGACCTTGTTTTTTAATGTTTTACACCAACCGACTCCTCACTTTACCCAGAACCTGCGGCCTAAACAGCCCCTGAACTGCTCACGGCTACTTCAGTGAGTGGAAATAAACACAAAGCTAATCGTTCTAAATCCTATTCTTTGCCCTCTCATTTGGCAAACCAATACAAATTATTATATTTTTTTCTAGATCTGCTTCGATATTATACCCGTACATACAACTTTAGAATTTGAGTTGGTATTACTCACTCAAATACATGCAAACAATGTCCTTGTGGCATTCCTATAAAAGCTCTCTGGGTGTATTCTTAGGGCCCAAAAAAAGTTGTGAGAACTTCTCCCCCCGAGCCAGTGGAGAGCATGGATGGGAGACCCTAACCATTTGGCTGAAACATGAATGTGACAACATAACTTCATCATATGTCTCTTCCAGACTTTCTTTATGTTATCGGACCAAATGGATCAAATGCTGATAGTAAAAATAATCTGTTTTGGGGGAGTGTGATGCTGAAATCTTCATCTTTTCATAGCTGCTACTTTCCCAAAAAATGATATATGCGTGTATCCCACGATGATCCCAGAAGTTTCAATAATCCATGTGGCCACTACACCAACATTGATTTACAGACCAACTTCTCCTATGTAAAAATAAATAAATAATAAAATACAAGTATTTATTTCTATGTTTATCTTATAGTTAATATTCTTAATTATCAATCAAAAGAATATTACTATCAAATTTCTTTATATATGATTTACTGGATCCATGTAAATATCTATAAACGCCGCCCATCACGTTCACTTTTTACAGGCCGAAAATGTTATTTTTTACATTTTCAGACAACACGTAATTAAAGGTGACAGGCTTGTTCCTCAACACAACTCTGATCCGCTTCACTTAACGCCACCGTGTTTGTCATCTCCATTTGAGATCAATATTAAACATTTACAACAAGCAGTGCACTCCTTCTGGTGACTTCTCAGCAGCCCTCTCTCTGCACACCGGACCTTTCACTAGCAACGCCTCTTTAAAGAAACACTCGATACTTTTTTCTTTGCAGCGTGTTTACACTTCCTATCCGAAATGGGTGTTGATACAGTTGAACCTGATGTAAGAATGAGAAATAAAAGCGGCGATAGCGTCGAGTGTCTAATGCTAGTTGGAACTGGTTTGGACCAGCTGGAGCAGAAGGCTTTTCTTTTAGGTTGTCGGGGGGACATTGGACAGAAATCCAGCGGTAACTTTGAGGAGATAATGAATCCGGTTGCTCAACTCCGGCTCATTGTTGATTCGTTCAGTGTCAACTCAAACGGCGTACCTCTGTGACTGCTGTGGTTTTGATGCATGTGATCAGCATAAAAACGGTCACAAAAGCACAGCAGCTCCCTTCCACTCTGTGTCACACGTGGAGACGGTTGCATACTGATGATTGCAGGCTGGGATGTCTGCACAGACCGGTTGGACTGGATGCGGTCAAAGTGAGAGCTCCACGTGTGTCTTTTCTGCAATGAGGACTGGGCAATGCGCCGGAGGTTTCGATGCAAATCCAGAAGGATACGAGGTTGTCATTATGAAGTTGTTCTTCGGGTTGAGTCTCGAGTCGGACCCGGCGGCTGTAGTCTTTGTCCATCCTTGTCTCGCGGGGGATGGAGCGTGAGCAGAGTTAACGGGGCCAAGTCGGGATGAGTTAGCTGTTGAGAGACGCTAGGAAATGAAGATAGGACCGTTTTAGCGGATCGGACTTACAGCAACTTTTTGCCCTTTTTTGCTTCTTCAGTTAAAACAATACACACATTTGCTTTCTTGGTGAGGGTCAGATGAGAAGATCGATACCTCTCTGCTATCTGTGCGTAGCAAAATCAGATAGAACCAGGACACCGTTAGCGTAGCTTAGCATAAAGTTTCAGAACGGGTTACCCTATGTACCTACGAGCGCCTCCAAAGCTCAATAATTACAACGCCTGTTTAAGTCATTTTAAAAAAACAGACCCATTGTGTTTTTACCAGTGGTTGGTTGTGTTGGACCATTTCTTAGCCGGGAGCAGAGACTTCATGGAGTCTGCTCATCTTGTTGCCAGGCAACCAGACTTTTACTTGCTATGTGAAAAAAAATTACATTTACTCCATTTTATCAACAAATCAAACGGAAAATGTTTTAAAAAAACGGCACAACGTGTCTTATCATAGCCAATTAAAAATACCTTATTAGTAATATTCGTTATGAATGAGTATTTTCTTTTCTTCGTATGACTAAAGTACGGTGGGCATTTTGTCCTCCTCTAAAGGACAGTTTCCACCGTTAATACAGGCTGTGCTGCGTTTCGCCTCGTCACACAGAAACCGCCAATTTTTTAAAGCTTGAAAAATATGTTTTCTGTAGTAAATCAAACAGCTGAGAGTCAACGCTGAGCTCTTCAGCCCGTTGCTACCTCTGATGTCTGTGTTTTAGCACAAGGTTTGTTTAAAATGAACCTTTTGTCTTAAATCTTGTCAGTATGTGAGATTTAACTCCCAATTAAATGCTCATATTGCTCTTCTGTTTGTCTGCCGGTTATAACTTGATAAGCCAATAATATGTGAATGATTATGTGTCTGTGAGACTACCGTTTAAAAGTTTGGGGTCACCGAGAAAATGTTGTGTTTTACATGAAAACTCACACTTTTATTTATCAAACGAATACAAGATTAATACAAAATATAGCCAAGACATTGACAAGGTTAGAAATAATGATTTGCATTTGAAATATTAAAGTTAAAGCTTCTCTCACCAGCATAACTGTTTTCAGCTGCGCTCACATAAAAAGGGTTTCAATTTCAAGGAATAATCTGTTTGTGGAAAATGCAAAATAAAAAGTTATACAAATGTTCTTAAAAGGGGTTTCAAGGGGATTCTAACCCTCTGCTAGTCTTCTAAGGCAATAACACAATGTACCACGAGAGAACTGGAGATGGGCCTCTACACACCTGAGAATAGTCATTTACCACATTAACTATGTAGAGAGTGTATTTCTGATTAATTTAATGTCATTTTCATTGGAAAAAACAGTGCTTTTTTTTCTTTTTTCTAAGTGACCCCAAACTTTTGAACGGTAGTGTATATATGATGCATCAATAGGCATCAACATGTGTGTGACACCTAAAAATACCAGGAATCCAACCAGCTTCCGACTTCAGCCACCGCTGTCTTGTTTTCAGCCCCTGCGCCTCCACAGCGGACTTCTCAAAACCTCAGGGTTATGGCCGAGTGCCACCGAGGCTCTTTAGCCCGGAGCTGCAGAGCTTTACATCACACATGTACAACCCCCTCCACGGTGTATACCATCCTCACACTGGGAAGTCTTGTTTATCCAAGCGCCGTCTAAAACCACACAGGGATGACTTCCTGCCGGTTGCGCACACTTTGAGGATAAAGAAAGAGCGTGACCTTGTTTTGTTTTTTATTGACTTTGAAGCACTCTTTCAAATCCGTGCTGTTTTCAGGGTTCGTACGGTCATGGAAAACCTGGAAAAGTCATGGAATTTTAAAATGGTCAATTCCAGGCCTGGAAAAGTCATGGAAAAAAACGTAAAGCATAAAAGTTTTGGAAAAGTCATGGAAATGTCTTATAATCACGTGTTCATTTACGCCGAGCTTGAAATAATTAATGTTTTTTAAAGAAAGACGCTCAAATTATAAGCCGCCGTACGCTCTCTATACCCACAATTTTCAAAATTTTTCATGTTTATTGTAAGATTTCAGTTTGGTCATGGAAATTTGGTTTAAAGTCCTGGAAAAGTCCTGGAAATCCAACGGTCAACATGTGTAAGAACCCTGTGTTTTTTGAGTGTGTACCTCGACACTGACGCATTTCTCTCTCTCTCTCTTTTTCTCTCCAGGTTAGCTTTATATGTGTACGAGTATTTGCTGCATGTCGGCGCACAGAAATCCGCACAGACCTTCCTGTCAGAGGTAAGAAGTTCTTTCACTTTGACTTCCTGTTTCTATTGTATGACCAAGAATGGAATTCACATTGTAAGTTACTCTCAGCTGTTGCGCAATCCGACTAAAAAGCAGCCCTCTGGACACTGAAAAAAACAAGACAATACCAAAACATCATGAGCCAAGACGTGTTTTTATTTTATCTACAGCTGCTGAGCAACAGCAATCTTCTATTGGACAATGTAAACATGGCATCGGTTGGGCTACTAAATATAATGACCCGCCTTTCATTATTAGCTCCAATTTGTAATCATAAATATTGTATAATCAGAGCATTTTGACGTACGGGGAGCATGTGTTGTTTGCTTTCTGCCGTGCCATTTGAGAAGCAGAGTTAAATCGAGTTTACCTTTTAATATTTGAACCGAACACGACCACGTTTCCCAGGTCTGATGTACCTATTAGTCTCATTTTAGGCCCCCGAACTGTCGACGTGGTAATGTCTCTAATGTGTTGCATCCTCTTCCTTAATGGACATCCTTCCTGCTAATGGTCCCGTGTCCAGGCCGTCTCCCGTACTACACCTCTCCCGCCCCGCTGGCTTTATTCAGCTCCACTTAATACGCTCCCCAACACCGAGAGGGCTTTAATGGCAAACAAAGGCAGGTCCATATCATTCAACTTTAATACCGGCAGTGTTTATCTGTCATTCCATCAGGTGAGCTCAGTGTGCGGAGACAAACCCGCGCTGCACACGCAGATTTGAAGGGCGAGCGAGCAACGGCGGTCACCCGTAGGAAGGCTAGCGACACGCTTCGGTGATTAAGAGGCTCGATTTTGACGTTGAAATGAGTTTCTCTACCGGTTTCTTGTTCAAGGTTATATCGAGAATTAGAAAACATGTAGCTCGACATTTTAGACCGAGAGATTAATGAGAAGATCGATACCACTCTCATGTCTTAATGGTAAATATGAAGCTGAAGCTAGCCGACTTTAGCGTAGCTAGCGCAGACGTAGTCGGTTAACACGTTACGTTTTGCTCGTACTAATACTCAAGTGTAAAAGCAACACGTTGTGGTTTTATACTGGTGTTTGTCCGAAGTTACTTCATGGAGCTTTGTCTTCACCGGTAACCAGCGCTGACTCATTCTACAGCCCGTATGCTAAGCTAAGCTAAGCAGCTACTAGCTGTAGCTTTGTATTTACAGTAAAGACATGAGAGTGCTGTACATGTTCACATTCGTCTCTAAAGCAAGAAAAGTGAATAAGAGTGCCAAACTACACCTTCAGAGTTGAGCTTGTGTCAACCCCCAACCACTTATGCTACGTCTTACTCGGCCCGGGCAACAAAACAAGCTGTAAAAGAGCCGTCGCTATCAATGTGATCGTTTTTATTCTTAAATCATATCTTTTCCAGTAGAGCCGAAAAGGTTTCTGCAAAAAATAGAGCAGATCCCCCAAAAAACACTCTTTCGGGGGACGTGGATGTATCAATCAAGACGTGAATTGGTCGCCTTAGCTTATGGCGGGAGGGCAGGCCGGCGGCAAGGCGGGCAGTGTGTGTGTGTGTGTGTGTGTGTGTGTGTTGGGGGGGGCAAAGGGCGATCGAGTGATGGGGCTGCAGACAGCCTCGCTCGTTTCAGAGCCCTCGTGGGTGAATTTTCTCCACCCCCCCCCATGGTAAGCTGCTGGATAGGGGTGACGTTCTGGGTGGCAGGCAACCTGGAGGCATAGACACACCCACACACACACACACACACACACACACACACACACACACACACACACACAGAGACCCATACACAAATTTAAACGGCCTCAGACAAGAATTCAAGCGACGTCTACACAGACGGGGATTAGCACGACATACACGCAAATGCACACAAACAATCCGTGTCCAGGAGGCGCACATGTAGAGACCGCTAAGTCAATTTGACGCCAGTCGTCTCCAAATGTTGACGCCCGCAACCATACATTGCTTCATTTTGTTTATTTCAACCGCGGCGTCGTTGGTGTTTTCGTGGTCTCGTACGGTCAGAGGCGGTGCAGTTTGGGTTGGACTGACACTAATGGGGTAGGTATCCAAACAAACTGCAAGCAGCTTGACCTTTCACCTTTTCCCCTTCGCGCAGCAGTAAAAATGTCCTCTCACGAGTATTTGAAGAAAGGTTGCAAACAGACGTGATTTGTTGGACTCGTCCACAAGTTTGCACTCGGTCAACAAAACCTGATCACCCTCTTCGGGCTTTGATTTTTCTTTTTCCTGTAATCCTTCCTTTTCGTTGATCTTCTGCCTTTTTTCTTCCGTTCCTGTCTATTAACTTCCTGTTAAACCTCCTCCCTGTTTATTCTCCTCGCTACAGAGCGCTCGATGCCCACTGCAACTAAAGAAAGCAAATGGAGAGAAATAAATCGTCACTTTCTGGACAACACATACAAATAAATTGCTGCAAATAAATACAACACAGTAACATTTAGAGGGATACACATACATAAGGAGGAGAAATGAACCGCGAATATCGACACGCTCCAAATCAAACACGACACAATGGAAAGGGGCGGAAGCTCGTTCTCGACTTTGGTCTGGAAAAAGCAAGAAACAGAACTATCACTTACTGATTAGCGGTTAATTTTCCATTATCAATCAGACGCATTCAACTATAATTTTTTTTAAATTAAGTCTTCAAAAGAAATGACAAAAAAAAGCATAAATTCCTAGAATTCTTACTTGAAAATGACCAAAAATGACAAATCAACTATTAAAATAATACTTTGTTAATAGACTAATAGATTCATTCAAATACATGTTTTTAAACCATTTAGGATGTAATACTAAACAAACTTTCCGTGGGGTTGTAACTTCGCTCCATGTTTATTTCTCCACTTCGATATTTCCAGCGTTTCTTTATGCTCCGTATGCGTCGTCACATTGAGGAATGTGTTTCTCCATTCTCTTTCTTTTTGTGTCGTTCAAAGCGTAATTATTTTTGCAACGCACAAAGATCTCTCCACCTCAGCACCTATGTACCTCTCAGTCTCTTTCCACACACACACACACACACACACACACACATACACACACACACAAACACACACTCACAAACACACACACACACACAAAGAAAAACACAGACATGTTTCAATAGATAAGGGACTTCTATCCTTGAAGGTAAACTGTAGGCCCACACACACACACCTGCTCATCTAATGAGAGCGCTATCACCTGGAATCTCCTACCTCAATTAGCCTGTGTTCCTCCTCAGTGAGCAGCACACACACACACACACACGCTCATATTTATAGTATACACACAATATACTTCTGTCCCCGAGAGGACTTTGCCACTCTATGCTCTCCTGCACAGTGCAGCACTCAGCTCTTTAGCAGCATTAAATCAACAAGCCCAACCCACCTACGGCACATCACATCACTATAAACTGCACTGGGGAAATCTATAGAATAGACACTTTAATAGAAATCTGAAGCTCGGATCTAATGCACAGAAAACAAAGATAAATCTTGCTGCTGTCATGCTGCCCTCACAGATACGGGTGAATCATGTGTGTATGACAATGTGGATGTGTGTGTGTTTGGAGTCAGCTCAGTAGGACTGTGTGTGTGTGTGTGTGTGTGTGTGTGTGTGTGTGTGTGTGTGTGAAGCAGGCAGCAAGGTCTGCTATCTCTCAATGGATCTTATCTGGGTGTCCAGATACAGGCAGGAGCTCTGCTGGTGTGTGAGGGCAGTGGAGAGGGCCGCTGCTTCAAAACAGTCACAGTTCCTTATCCGGAAAAGTCAGCGCTTATTTTTTTTTCTGTCCGAGTATCGCTCCGTCAGTCTAAAGTCGAGAGGGCAGTCGAGCAAAATGATTTCGATATGCATTAAACATTCTGGGATGTCACATTTCTCATCTCTCTTCCTCCTGTCTTCTCCCCTCCATCCTTTCTTGCTCTTAGATCCGATGGGAGAAGAACATCACACTCGGGGAACCTCCAGGATTTTTACACTCATGGTGGTGGTACGTACGCGTTGCTCTTTCCCTCTCTTGACCACACACACTCTCACACACACACACACACGTTATTTTGACAGCTTACATTTATACTGTAAAAGTCCTCTAGTCGGTCTGAAGGAATGTGCAGGAGTGGAGAGCGACAGTAATTGCAGGGAATGCTAAGTACATTATCTCACACATGTTTAAGTGCTGTTGTACTGGCGTCCCTCTGATTGACAAGTGAGGCGACTTGCCTCGCTTTGTTATTAAAGCAGAACTGTTTTTCTTGTTTTGTTTTTTTAGACCTCAAAGTGAAAATCAGAAAGTAGATCTGACACCGTGGACTCTCCCTCAGGCAAAATCAAGGCAACATGTCGTATTATATCAATAGAGTTTCAATTGCAGACCCCCTTAAGCCTGTAGCAGGGTCCGTACGGTCATGGAAAACCTGGAAAAGTCATGAAATTTTAAAATGGTCATATCCAGGCCTGGAAAAGTCATGGAAAAAACTAAAATCTTAAAAGTTTTGGAAAAGTCATGAAAATGTGTTATATTCACATGTTCATTTAAGCCGAGTTTGAAATAATTAATACGTTTTTTAAAGAAAGACGCTCGAAATATGAGCCGGCGTACGCTCTCAAAACGCAACATTTTCTAAATGTTGCATGTTTATACCGAGATTTCAGTTTAGTCAGTTTATAGTCATGGAAAAGTCCTGGAAATCCATTGGTAAAAATGTATAAAGAACCCTGCTATAGTTGGCTATTATTACATCTTGTTTTTAGGATGTATCCATAACCAGATGATGTACAGCCAACTATCCCTGGATTACTTTAATACTAAAGAACATTTAAAAACGGGATTATTTAACAAGAAGTGTGTTTTTGTGTCTGTTTGTTGGCCGTGGCCATGGAGGGGTAACGACACCCTCAGAAAGCACGAGTCACCCTGAATCAACAAACACGTGCATCGCGTCCGTGTGGCCTGGAGATGGGCGTGCCGCCGTTGACGTATATAACTTCCCGTTGTTTTTACAACACCAGCTCTCCCTCTCTTTCCCCTCGCGTAGTATCTTCGCTCCGTCTCGCCACGCCTCCTCACTGTTTGAAATCCAATCGTCACTTTTCAAGGCTCTGACGTCGGTCGCTCCGCTTTTATTTCTGTTATCCTGAAACAAATCTCCCAGATCTGGAAATGCCAGAAAAAAGGGGGGGGGGGGAGAGTGTTTTTCTCTCCGGCTGGAAGAAGCGGGTCAGCGGGCTCACGGCCCGACACGTACACCGTGTCAGCATGAGAAGGAACGGGAACACCCAAATGTAGGATTCCCCTCTTTCCAGTCGTCAGGCCAAGAGCTAGAAAAGCCCAAGTTAAAGGCCCAGAGGCGAGCAGACGGGCGGTGACGAGGAAGGAAAGGATGCAGGCGAGGAAGGTTGAGAGGCTGAATCCTCAGCAAGGCAGCGAGAGGCCAAGAGAGCCAGGATAAGAGGTGTGACAGGGCCCGCTTTGTTTGTCATTCATGCTATCCCGCTCATCCCCAAAGCCCCCCGGGCCGGCCCGGTGTAATAAACCCGGACATGCCGGCTTCACTCATTCCTCCTCTGCGGCCCCCGTGTGAGTTGTAATGGTTCAGCCTGTTGACACGCTTCATAATGGTCCTTAAAGAGCCTGGCTTCTCTCAACCTGACAGCGCTCGATTGGACGGCTACCAGTAACGCCGACAGGATGACGTACGCAAACATACAGCGCAGCCTAAACCAATAAGAGGGCTCAGGGAGACTGTGTGTGTGAGCGAGAGAGAGAGAGAGAGAGAGATGGAGAGAGAGAGAGAGAGAGAGAGGGAAGCCGTGTTTGGGATATTTCAGCGGCGTGTGGGAGATGACCTCGTGCGTGTGCGGCGAGCGGTTGGAGTGGAGGCCGATGATTAGCCGGGCGGGGGGGTGGAGTCCCTCCCCCCCCCCCCTCCCCGCTGAGGGGCGTCTGTCTGGGCCACACGCAGCACGTGGACGTGGAGACTCACCGGGGGGGTGGGGTCCGGGGGTCGAGAGTGCACCGTCCACCCCTTCACCACCCTGCAACCCCCCCCCACCCACCCCCGCACTCCTCCATCCTCCCCCCGAAAAACAAAAGCTCCAGATGGTAGGAAAGCCACCAACCTCCCTCATCCCTCACCCTTCGCTCCCCCTCCCACAACCTTTGTCTGGAGGCCTGTCCCTTTGTTTGCGGAAGAGAGACCCCCGAACGGATTAACTCTTTGCATTCCAGCCTCTTTTGTGTTAAACAGCCAAATCTCGGAGCCCGACCCCGCCGCCACCCCTAGCCCCGCCCCCGCCGGCCCTTCCTCAGCACCTCGCTGGGATTTTCTTCCCTCCTGTCTCGTTTCCTGTAGGATGGCGTTGGAGGGGGGTGGTGTGGTGTGTGTGTTTGTGTGTGTGTGTGTGTGTGGGGGGGCGTCATCAGAGTGAGACCGGAGCTTGTAAGAGGGGGGTGGGTGTAGGGGGAGGAAGAGGGAGCCTGGCGCTGGGGGTCACTCATCCACATCTGTTGTTATGGGTGGGAGGATAAAGAAAAGGCTCAGCGAGGGCTGCAGGTGTTGATTGTGTCATTAGCTCGCTTTCTATTGGCTGCCGCTAGTTGTCTCCTCCTTATCCCCAAATCGATTGCTTTAACCAGTTTTCACTGGATGGCCACTGAATCCCCCCCCTCCTCCCCACACACACACACACACACACACACACACACACACACAAACACACACACACATGAAAACAACAGCATGCCGAGGGATCCTCTGTGTGATTGCCTCGAGCCGAAATTCTTTTTCCTCTGCGAGGGGCAGGTTTCAGATCCTCTTCCTCCTCTCCGACCCGCTCCTCGCTTAATTCATCCGTCTTCCAGGTCGGAAAATCGGATCGGCCGAGTTTGCGACTTCAGCCTCCGAGTGGCGTTCCACGGAGGAGACGGACCGTCGTCTGGCTGTTACATCTGAATAAAACCCAATAGGGACACTAATCAGTCGATTCAGCTCATTGAAAAGGAGCGCTGCGCTGTTTGTTTGTATCTGGTTTCACTTGTTAACACACCGCCGTGATAATGCAACAAAACAAAAGACTAATTAGAGGAGGTGTGCCTCCGAGGCCACCAATGGCAGTAATCATCTTGGAATGATACAGCGGCGGTCTGGAGTCGGACTAACGGGAGGTGTTCCTGCTCAATATTCAAATCCATTTCTAGTGGGACATAAAATCCGATGGTTTCTTTGGATATCGTGGGGGGGGGGGAGAAAAAACGTGAATTTCAAAACTGCTTGAAAAAGGTTGTAAGGAATTACGTCATAATTCCAGACCGAAATCAATACACTTCGGCATTGCTGTTGTTGAAATCAGTGGATTTGCTTTCACACAGTAACTATGAACTATTCATAAACTCTGTCATCTCCATTGAATGTATTTTATCTCTAAATGTCCTTCTGTACACATGACATCTATTGCATCTGTCCATCCTGGAGAGGGATCCTCCTCTCTTCTCTCCTGAAGGTTTCTTCCCTTTTTTTGCACCTGAAGGGTTATTTGGGAGTTTTTCCTGATCCGATGTGAAGTCAAAGGTCAAAGGTCAGGGATGTCTATGTGTACAGATTGTAAAGCACTCCGAGAAAATATTGTTATTTGTGAAATTGGGCTATACAAATAAATTTTATTTAATTTAATTTAATTAAATGTGCAGAGCCTTGAAGTCCAGAACCGAAAAAGCGATCATAAATTCATAATCGGCGTGTCTCGTTTTTATTTTTTTACACAACCTCTGCTCCACAAACGAGATGCGGCCTGCAGACGTGTGCAGATGTAACAGGATTACCGGTTACAGACAAAGAGCGCGAGTATTCGCGACATCACCCCGCGCTCCCGGCGACACCTATTTTGCAACAACGTGCGGATTAATTTCGCGACGCCACTTTACCGTGTGAACCGGCTCCTATAGCCTCCACCTGCACGGTGTGAAGGTCTTAACAACAACGTCGTCTCACTGCCGCGTTTATATTTATCGGTCCGGAGGGAGCGGACGTCCGCGGCACAGCGGCGGTGTTGTTGTTTTGCTGCTACCATGGCGATGGCTGATGTCAAGGTCATAAAGGCGACTGGAGGAGTTGCGTTTCCTCGCCTATGCACCCTTTGATTGCCGTGTTTCACCCCGTTAAGAGGACGCGGTTCTGATGAGAAGCGGCACGGTTTGACTATCTGAACATTTTTCTTCGGACGGCCTCCTCATCTCCAGCTGTTTCCATCTCATTATTACATCACATTACATTACATGTCATTTAGCAGAAGGCTTTTATCCAAAGCGACTTACAATAAGTGCATTTCAACCTAGAGTACAAACTAAGAACAACAAGAATACAGAAAGTAACATTTCCTCAACATAGTCAAACTACAAATGTACCATAATAAGAGACTTACATTTTTTTTTTTTGATTTTACAAATTAGCAAGACAGGACATAAAGGATACAACACAAAGTGAAAAGAGAACTAAAAGGGTAAAGAACAACAAAAAACAGACGCAAAAATAAATAAATAATGGATACAAAATAATTAGAAAAAACACAGCACGTTACACATTCGCACCAGTATAAGTACATATTTAAGGTTACATCATCAAATCAAATCAAGTCAGCATCAGTACCAATGTTTTTAATCTGCCACAGCAAAGTCCACCCTGGAGGGGTCCACCAGGTCGAAGACTGGTTTCCATATTTTGACAAATCCCTTGACAAATAAGAGCTATTTAAGAGCCACTGAAGCGGTAATCTGTGTTTTAATCCAGATATAGTCGGGGAAAGTGTTAGTTTCCTGCTGTCCTGTCCTCGGCCTTAACGTCCGTCTCCTTACTCGCCGGTTGAAGACGCTCACATGGTTGTCGCGTGGCCCTGCGACCAGCAGCACCGTGTGTCTCTGTGTGTCTTTGTTTATACTGCTTATTATAATAGAGAGAAAAAAAAGCACATTGTAACCACTGGCTTTGTCAGACCACAGTTAATTGCAAACAATTATCATGATGGCATTTAATTTTAGTAATTGTCTTCTTCTGGACGGCTGGTTGCTAATCCCTTCCTCCTCCTCATCTGTGAGTGTGTGTGTGTGTGTGTGTGTGTGTGTGTGTGTGTGTGTGTGTGTGTGTGTGTGTGTGTGTGTGTGTGTGTGTGCTGACAGTGCCAACTCCCAATATTTCTTTCAGCCTTCTTTCTCATTTGAATAAATGAAAAAAAATGAGTTAGCATGACCCCGAGCTGCAATTTAGATCTCTTCCTGTCACTTCAAAGTAAGAGCGGTTTCACTTTTCTCCGACACCGAGTCGTGTGTCTGGAATAGCATCAGGTTGCTACCCATAACACCGTAAAGAGCTTCCCATGATGAGATGATTAGATTGAAATGATTAGATAATTGGATAGAACATTTACTATTACAAGGGTGTGCAGAGTACAAGATTTCATTCCGATTGCTGTTGCTAATTAACTGTGAATTTTTGACTTCCAAGATCATTTCTGAAGATGAGGGACTCCGAAAAAGAGACAACAACTGTGACAATAGTCTTTTTCCACTTGAAATGTGGGTGGGATTGTCAAATCAGAGCGAGCGGCGGTCCCATCCGGCCTTCGCCCGGCGTCACTCCCGGTGATTCACGAGACGGCGCCGTCGATGGGAATTGATTTTGAGTTTTATTCCCCTGATTGCACCCTGAACACCAGCCTTTCATTAGCGCGACTTCAGAGTAATTCTGCCTGCTAATCCGACACCTTTTCCCACCCGGTGGCCTCGGTGTGTAACTGGAAACGCCAAAAAGAGAGAGAATGATGAAAGTCTTGGATTTTGAGTCCCGTCCGCCCGTCGTTTCCCGCTTCAGATTATGCAGCCTCCTCCCGCGTGGCTCTGGAAAAAAAAAAGCAGGTCGGCGGCTCGGACCGCAATATATTTCAGACTTCACTGGGGACCCTGAGATGTTAGATCCCCCCCACCTACACACCTGTACCGTGGTCGCGTCTCGTCGGGGCGACTGACTGTAACCCACGTCCCGTTTCATTTCCCCCGAGAGCTGATTGGATTTGCGATGGCCGAGGCCCCCCCCCCCATCTCTTCAACACCGACCGATAGATATTATAATGTACGCTGGCGTTATTGTCCAGGGATAGAAAGGCGGCGCGACACGCACACCAAACGTGTTCACCGCCATTTCTTTTTTTTTTTTTTTTTTTTTTTTTAACGTCTTCTCTCCGTTTCTTCGGCGCCCTCCTCGTCTAGAGGGGACCTCGGTGTTCACTCACCGCCTCGGGGCTCCGACTCTTGTCTTTTAATCTTTAGATGCTTTAACAACACATTTCTACTGTAGTTCACAAGCGTTGAGAGGTTGGTGTCGTGAGCCCGACGGGGGTTGGAAACATCTTTCTTTTATTTTCAGGACCCCATATTGTTTCGGCGGGTTTTTCTCTCGCCACCTTCGAATAACACAAATGACTCAGAGAACTCAAAGGGGACGTGAGTGAGAGTGCAGATCTGAGGATGTGTTATAATAACCATATTTAGGAGATGATAGCACTGAGCCATGACAATCAAACTACTTGTTCAGTGAAAAATGACCAATATGTGACAGGATGCTCGTGAGCGATTCTCTGACACTTATAGGCAATCAGCTAATATGTTCTGCTCCATTTCGCAGTCCGTCAAACCAAGTGTCGCGGCGCCGCCCGACATCGGCACGAAGAATGCATGGAACAGTTCAGCAGTTATTTTTTATATTATTATTATTATTTTTTATGTATATATATATACACAAATATATACATAAATATACATATATATATATATATATATATATATATATAAAAGAATATGTGTGTATATATATATATATATATATATAAATATATATATATAAATAAATATACATATATATAAAAAAAAAATATATATATATATATACATATTCTTTTTTATATATATATATATATATATATATATATATATATATATATATATATATATATATATAAGCTGTCCATGAAATCAATATCTTGAAGAAGTGGAAGTCCTTTAATCTAGTCCAGTTTAGCAGGTACTTCATTTCAGTGAAGTAATTAAGGGCCCATTTGGAGTGGGACCTGCTGGCCCCGGTGCCCTGAAGGAGTGGGATTGGTCTAATGAACTAATACGAGAACGGCTGATTGGGCAGTAAGTAACATAATCACAGCTCATTGGTCAATAACTCGCAGGTCGCCGGGGCCGATTGAGAGGACGGTTTGGTGACCCGTCCTTCCTGGAGGAAAGCTCTCCGGAGGCCTGGAGGCCTGGAGGCCTGCGTGGTTCTGACCGTACAGGGTTCCTGTTCTCACTGGGTTTTTGAACCCGGGTCTACAGCTAATCTATTTATTGAAAATTCGATGGAAGGCAATTTATTTAAATATTTCTTTTAAGAAAAAAGGAAATTCTTGTCGTGTGATATTTCAGTTTTTATTTTTTAATAAATCTGCAAAAAATTCTACATTTCTGGTGTTTTCTGTCACGATGGGGTGCTGATTGAACAATAATGAGAAATAAAATGAACTTTTTAGATTTTAACAAACGGCTGCAATGAAACAAAGAGTGAACATTTAAAAGTGATCTAAATACTCCCCGTACCCACTGTACTTTATTTCTACAAAAGTTCTTGTTTAGCTGCTTATGACACGGTAGTATTTAACGCTGCTGTCACAGTTGGACTTGGTTGTTTAATAAATAAAAACTAACAAATGATATTGACACGAGTCTCCCGGTGTGCGCCTGAGTCACTTTACCTTCATCAGCTCCCCAAAGAAAGGCCCACTCTCTATCAATGCCGTTTCAGAGATGATTGTCTTTGCTTTTGTTCAAGAAACTCAAAAATGTGTTTGTATCATTTATTATTTTGAAAGGACATAAAAGGCAGAATTGTAGTATTACACCTGCGTCCTTTCCATGCTTTGCTTTATTTGTCGCACCTCCATCGATGCATTGTGACCACTTTCACCTTCATTTCAGTCCACCTCCACGTCAGAAACACGCCACACACGGACACAGCATGTGTGTGTGTGTAGGTGTGTGTGTGTGTATCCTCAGTGTCTAACTCGCCCTCTTGTCCTGTGTGCACAGTGTATTCTGGGATCTGTACTGCGCTGCCCCGGACCGGAGGGAGACATGTGAACATTCCAGCGAGGCCAAGGCTTTCCACGACTATGTGAGTGAACTAAAACCAACCCTCCAGTTGTGTGCACGACGAGCTTGGACACACACACACACACACACGCTCAGAGACACGGGCCCGTGCCGCCCGTGATCGTGCTGCTGCTTCTTGTTTTGACATGTCTGGTCGGCCCGCTGCAGCCTCATGTTCTGCGCGGGTCGGCCTCCCAGCCACACGTCTGACGTTTAAAAAAAAAGAAATGCAACACCTATGAACACACGCTTCTAGATTTGATGGGAAAAGCCCTTAGAACTCCATCTTTTATTCATTTTTTGGGGGCATTTCTTCCACATTTCTTCTTCCGCGAACCCTGCGGCTCAGCTGCCGGTAGCGCTTCCTTAAAAAACGGCGACCCCGCCCCCCCCCTGACCCCTCAGCCCGGGGGTGAGCGGTCACGGCGCTGCCCGGCTCTTGATTGGTCCACTCGGGTCTTCCCTGCAAAAAAGGTCACGGCACATAAATCAGCCGGCTGATCGCACACGAGCACGTTGACGCACACGACGTGTACACAGAGGACGCATTTAGGGCCGGACAGGCCACTCCAGTCCTGGGGGGGGGGAGGGCGAGAAGATGAAAGGTCGGGGTCTGCGGCCCCCTCTTGACCCTCTCATCTCCTGAAGAGCTTGTGCAGTCGATCAGTAACCTATTGAACACACACTAACACACACACACACACACACACACACACACACACACACACACACACACACACAAGCTGGGTGTCAGCGGCTCCGACTACAATTTAAACACTTGGCTGGCCCGTATTATAGCAAATGACCGATGACCGCTCCGCTGTGAGCGTGACCCGACAGACCGACTCGCCCTCCATCCGTCTGGCTTTTAAACAGATCTCCACCCTTCAGCGTGAACGTCCTCCTCGTGTTTTTGCCCGAGACGTATATATATATATATATATATATATATCTGAATAAGGATCACGTGGGCGCCGGTTCCCACCCGGCCAAATTCGAGGTGCTACTCTCCCCGTCTCCATCAGCCCACGGACGTTCGCCCATTCAGTTGAACTCTCTTATGAGTTTTGACAGCGAGAGTGTGAGCACTTGTCAGATGAACAGATTACATTTGTTGTGCATGTTCCACCCGTGTGTGTGTGTGTGTGTGTGTGTGTGTGTGCTTCTATTCCCCTCTTTTGTGTGTGTGTGTGTGTGTGTGTGTGTCGGACCGCCATAAGATTAATTACATGGTTAATTAAACCTAGTTGTTAATTAAATCTGACAACTGTGTCTAATTAATCTAAATGCAATATAATTTCCTACACCTTTCTCCAGAGGTAGGCCAGCTGGATACCTGCATGTCAGCTCTTTAACGGCTCCGCGTTGACAGGCCCGGTCAATATACGGCTGAACATCCAAGCTTCACATTTCGCCGCCATAAAAAAAAAAAGAAGACATATTTAATATAAAAGTGTTTTTTCCGCTCTCCGATGGGCGTGAATTAGTCAGGGTCACTAATGTCCCGATGGAACGAAACCAAAGACGTGGAGGTGACCTTCGATCCGGCTCAAATTGAGGAAGTTGGACTGTTTGAGGTGAAATCTGTGGCTGACGCTATAACACATCTATTAAATAATGAGTTGCGATGTAATTATGACTTCCTCAAAACATTTAAACACCTTACTCCTGATTCACGTCTTTGCTCTCTTAATATAAAGCGCTGCGTCTCTAAGCGCTGCTCGGCGTGAGTCACTAATGACTGACCTACGGGGGCCGCCGCTTTTTTACTGACGCTATTTAATTATAATACGGGAATATGTTTTCTTCTTTATTTTAAATGCTGGAATGTTTTTTAAGCTCCACCCCCAAAGCGACAGTCGGACGTTGAGCGCGTGTTTACGCTCAGAGGGCGTGGCAGAGGCGTGTTTTGCGTGTGAGCACACATGCTTTTGTGACTGTGTGCACGTGTGTGTGTGTCTGTCTGTGTTTGTGTGGGTGTGTGTGTGTGTGTATGTGAGGGGGAAGAGAGTGACAGGGTCGAGGCGTGTGAATCCCCAGGGTGATGAAGGGTCTGTCCGTGTCTGATTAACTCTGGCTCCTCGGTCCCCGCAGACCGGCGGCCTGATCAAGTCTCCATCCCCCCCCCCCGCTGATAACGGCTCCCTCGTTCCCGCCGGTCCCCCCGGATCACAGAGTGAAAAACAACACGGCTCCCAGAGGCGCGAGCTCGCTTCTGTCTCTCTCTCTCTCTCTCTCTCTCTCTCTGTCGTTTTTTTCGGGTGGCGTGGAATTTTTTTGCGAGAGAAAGTGAGATTTGGTTTCTATTTTATTAATATTTCCTTTTCTTTTGCAAATTGTGCGGTCTCCGCTAGCAACGGCAGTTTTGCGTCGGATGGGAAGCGGAGAGAGAAAGAATCCCAGCGCCGCCGCGCAATAAATCTGATGCTTAGAAGAAGAAAAAAAACGCAGTTTTGCTTATTTGTTTCCCGGAAACCAATGCGGTTGCTAGGCAACATGAAACCCGCCGCGCACAGCGTTAGTTATACCAGATTTGGTTTGGCTCGGCTCGGTTTGGCCCACGGTTTTGAAGGCACCTCTCGCTCAGCCCTCCTGTCCTCCTCGTGAGCGGCGATGTAGATGTTGTCGACTCTCCAGTTTGGGAAAGATAATGGTATATAATGTGCTAATCCTCAGATCTGGGGGACTGGTTGACAGCTAATCCAGGGGAATGTGGTGGGATTGGAGCCCTGGCCACACTCCCAGAACTCGGAGGCCTCTGACTGGCTGGATCGCTGCCTGGCTTCACCCCTGGGTGGCGATTCTGCTACTACACACACACACACACACACACACACACATGCAGGCACGAAAAAAAAGATGATACGCTATCATAAAGAGAAGGAACGCCCCTGTAAAGACACTTAAGTGGTGTCGTTTGTCGCCTTAATTGTTGGAGTTGCGTTTCCGTCCTTCCTCTTCACGCCTCCGTTTCATCCCGTTTCTTTCCCTCTTTTTTTCTGCTGGAATTCGGAGGTTCCTCAAAAGAAGACTTTGTGGAGGAGACGTGTTTGATTATCAGAACGCGGCACGTCTTTGGTGACTCGATATTAATGATTAAAGGACGAGAGCTTTTTGTGATGAAGAAAGCATACATATTGGCGAGAGAGGAGGCACACACACAGACACACACACACACACACACACACACACACATATTCTTGCTGACATTAAAGCAGGCAGAAGAATGAGTCTCTGTTTTCACTGCACACACACACACACACACACACACATACTCATGCACGCACTTGCAATCACAAACAAACAGTCTTTCAGGAATTGATACACTCGGCCCCAGCCAGAGGTTGCAACCCCCCCCCCCCCCCCCCGAACATCTGCGCTTCGTGCCAATCCGGGTTCAGCGCCCGCGGAGCGTCGCCGGTTTTAGAGCCACGAGTTCGTCACGCGCTCGGCGCTCCGCCGGCTGACGAGAACCGTCACGACGGTTGAGACGGGAGAGTCCAACGTGGCCTTCGAGACGTCTTACTTCAAGCATCGAAAAGATAACTGTGGCGTGAATACATCGGAGAATTGGATCTGGAAATGGTGAAGAAATTATAACCAATCCGTTTAAATCTTGTGAGAAAATGCCAAATATTCACCGGTTCCAGCTTCCCTAATGAGAGCCCAATGAGATCGGCTGTTATATCATTGTACATTGAACAATTCTGTATTGTCGACCAAATTCTAGATAAAATTAGCTATTTTAACTCAATTCTATATGATAATTTATCATATTTCACTCAGAAAATCTGATTAAAGTCAGTTTAATTACACCATTGCCCTAATATGATAACTCTGTAACCGTGTTTACATGTAAAAATATTCGAGAGTATAGCTTAAAATATTTATTCATTCACTTAAACTTGTTTACTTTGCACTCAAGTTATTAATTGAAGTAGAAAATACAAAAATAGGGTTTCCCATGTTAATTCATAAAGTATTTATTCTTGGAATAACCAGAAAACATTGTATATGGTTATATATATATATATATATATATATATATATATATATATATACATATATGTATTGTTATTGAGATATGAGTTGGCATAACGCCCTCATCTGAACACGTCATATTGGTCTCTGCAAAAATGTGTTGGGTGTGGATATTTATGGACCAAATGATGATGAAATGAATGTAGGGCTGCAACTATTACCAATATATTCTTCACCTGTTCATCACTTTGTATTGTCAGAAAGTAGTGAGTGGTGATGACGTCAACAAAACCTTAAAGATATTACATTTATTTCATTAAAATCAACACATCTCCACCTTTATTGTTCGTCAGAAGCTGTTTTTGACGACTAAATCGGCTAAAAAAATCAACATCGTTGCCGATCAATTCTCTGTTCATCGACTAGACGGCTGATCGTCACAGATCGTCACCGACGAATGGAAAGGAATCGGCAACGGAGAGAAGAAGCAGCCTTTTGAGTGAGCGGGCGGTGTGCAGACGGCGAGGTGGGCCGGGGCGCTCTGTTGGCCGTTGCCCGGGGATTCTTAGAGAGGGTTAAACACGCGTGAGGCTGGACCGCAGTAACAGGTGGCACGAGGGGAGGAGCCGCGCTCTGTAAACAACCGCTGATGGCCGAGCCTTTGTCTGGACTCTGTGCGTGTGATTGTGATTGTGTGTGTGTGTGTGTGTGTGTGTGTGTGTGTGTGTGTGTGTGTGTGTGTGTGTTTTCCATCCCCACAACTCCCTGTGATGCCGCACCAGGTGCTCACTCGCCTCACTTTACCGCCACACGCCGGCCGAAGCCCTTTCCTTTTCTTCCATAGCCGTCTTTGTCTCGGTCCTTCTTCTTCTTCTTCTTCTTCTTCTTCTTCTTCTTCTTCTTCTTCTTCTTCTTCTTCTTCTTCTTCTTCTTCTTCTTCTTCTTCTTCTTCTTTATCTTCTTTTCTTTTTAGAAATACAGAATTTACTCATCCTGCACTGTTCTCCCTGCTTCAATTCATCGCAGGTCTTTTCCACCCCCCCCTCCTCCCCTTCCCCTTCCCACCCGTCACTCTTTCTTTCCTTTCCTCTCTCTGTTCCACGCTCTCTTTCTCATCCTCCCCCTCCCTCTCTACCTCTCTCCTCTCTCTCTCTCCCTCGCATCCCTCCCCCTCTCTCAGAGGAGATTGATTGGGTAATCTGGCGAGGTGCCAGCATTGCCCGCTTTCTCGCTTGGGGGTGGGGGTGGGGGGGGAGACATGACGACATGCAGGAATAATAATAACCCCCCATGAAAAATATAGGCAGAGTAGGTATATGGATGGAGGGATGGAGAGAGAGAGAACAGAGGGTAGCAGAGGAATGGAGACATGCGTTGGCACGGCGATGTCTTCTTTTATTCCCATGGCCGTTTAAATATAGCCCACACACGCACACAAGGCACACCACAACGGTGTGTGCGTGTGTGTGTGTGTGTGTGTGCGTCTCCATTTCTGTCCGTCTCTATCTGTCTTTCTATCTCTCTCCTCCCCCCCTCCCTCCCTTCCTCTTCCTCACCTCCTCCGTTTGCGTCTGTGTCATCTTTCTGATATCAAACTGCGCGTGGAGTGCGGGGCTGCGGGCTGCAGGCAGACGGGCGTTGAGCGCGATGACGCCGTCTTTGTGTGCCGTTGTTTACCGCCGCCACCGTCTAAATGAAAAGGGCCAGTTGGCTCCTCGGTCTGTGTGTACACCTTCCCCTATCTGAGGGAAGCAACAAAGCCTGAAAGTGCTGCCCTCAAGCTGTGTGCGTGTGTGTGTGTGTGTGTGTGTGTGTGTGTGTGTAGGTCTGAAAGTGACAGAAGCGGAAGATCAAATATTGTTTATGATTCCCTCCCCTCACGGGTTCATTCCGGGGCGAGCTTAAAAAGAATGTGCCGTGGCGTTTTTGGAGCGTTTGATCCGGACTCGGCGAGCGAGAGCTCACCCCCCCCCCCCCCCCCCAACCCCCTGGGTCCGTGTTCGACAGAGACGGGGACAGGAAGACGGGGACGACACATCGGCAGACAGGAAGATGAGCGAAAGGGAGGGAAGAGGAGGCAGGGAGGGCGGGAGGGAGTAGGAGAAGAGAGGATGGGGAGAGGGTGCAGGGAGGGCAGGAGGGAGTCGGAGAAGAGAGGATGGAGAGAAGGTGCAGGGTGGGCAGGAGGGAGTCAGAAAAGAGGGGATGGGGAGAGGGTGCAGGGTGGGCGTGGAAGAGGGGATGGGGAGAGGGTGCAGGGAGGGCGGTAGGGAGTTGGAGAAGAGGGGATGGGGAGAGGGTGCAGGAAGGAGGGAGGGACTCGGAGAAGAGGGGATGGGGAGCAGGGTGAAGGAGGTGACACGCGGGGCTTTAAAAGCCTTTCTCGTCGTTTATCTGAGTTTCGGTTTCAGCGTAAGTTATTGCCGAAGCCGAAGAAACCCTCGCAGCGTTCACTTTCTCCTCCTCGCATGCAGATTTTCCAACCCAGTCCCATTTAATTTCCCTAACCCAGTTACCCATGAATGCCCTCTTAGTTGCGACATCATCATCCGTAAAATTCAAACGCGTGCTTTTAAACGAATACTACATTCGGGGAAATATTAGCAGCTCCTCGGGGGCATTTGTTTATCTCTCCCGGAGAGAAACTAAGGGCGGGCGAACACGCCGCCAAACTGCGGTTCAGTTCAGTCATTTCCGAGGAAATAGATTACGGTTCAATAATTTAACTGAAAAGGCGACAACGCTCGTCGCTCGTTCGCCCCGACCGTAACCGAGTTCACTGTGGAGAATTTCGGAAAAGTGAGCAATTTCTCGGAAGTTTAACAACAGGGCGACCTTCCGTGCCGGAGGTGTTTTCTGGCCCCTTGCATCTCGTCTGTGGCGTCTTCTCCCGGCTGTGATCACACACCTACATACAAATACTCTCTCTCTCTCTCTCTCTTTTTCACTCTTTCTCGCTCCGTCTTTGAAGTTCGCCGACACCGGTGACTCCCAAACCACATCCACTTACAGTCGCCGTTTACCCATTGTGTAAAGAGACTCCCGGCTTGAACCAAATGGCATAAATTACAGTAATTCTCTGCTTATTTTGGCAACTTGCTGACTTTGTGTTTTTATAACTCTGTGTGGAGAGGACGGGTTGGACCTGGTTTTCGGGGGTCTAACAACAAGGTCACTTTGTGTTTCCTTTTGCCCGAGGAGCTGCCTGTTCTCCCGATGCAGAAGGAAGCCGGGACCCCTCCTCATTGGCTCTAAAACACTTGACGGCGGTTTATGAGGATTGTCTATGCAGATTGTCCCGGGGAGCGAAACCTATCTTTTAAAACACACACACTCCTGTTGGTCGACTCCGGGACTCACGCCCGCTCCTTAAGTTAAATCTGCTGCCGGGGTGAAACGCGACTAGTTTTGATTTTTTTGAAGTCAAGCTTGATTGCTCGCCGCCGCGCAGGACCAGGAGCGAGCGTTAACCGTGCGCCGAGTAATTTAGCGTTTGGCACATTGTGCGAACGGAGGGAATAAAAGAAGTGAGACGTTCTGTGAAAGTGTCTGAGGACTTTTTAAAGCGGCAGGTTATTGGATTAAACTAGGGGAGACACGACATTTCAGATCTTTTCAGAAGAGAAAAAAACCTCCTCTGTACACATGTATACTGTGCTTTATATATATATATATATATATATATATATATATATATATATATATATATATATATAGTTATATATAGTTATATATATATAGTTATATAAGTTTATATATATTTATTTTATATGTATATATATATGTATATATTGGTAAATATACATATAAATATACATATATACTGTATATATATTTATATTCATATATATATTTACTTATATATATATATATATATATATATGTATATGTTATGTGTGTGCTTTCAGTCCTCCACACAAATGAGATACAACATGTAACATGGGATGCATTATAATAGTAAAACATTTTTTTATTAATAACAATTTAAACTTTCTGTTGATGGTAAACTTTATTTGTATATACTCATCCAAGAGATGCTTCACAATAAAGGAAAACAGACGCAGACTGAACATAAAAAATAGGGATTGAAGGCGATAATCATACACAAAATACAATTAATCACGCTTGATAAAATAAGATGAAAATTAAAAAACACGAGATGGAATAGGATATATAGAATGAATAACACACGATGGACAAAAAAAAAACACTGAATAATAATGAAAAAAATACAAATATTAACATCATGTATGTGCTGTAAAAAGGAAAACATCACCCCGAGAATCAAAGGCGACTGTGAGTGAAGCGATGACTTAAATAACGGCTTCTGAAGTGGTCGGAGTCAATCTTCGTACCTCTGTGAGAAAATCCCCCAGAAAGTGTCGAAGTGCGAGGGCCACGCGGCGCGGCGTCCTTGTAGATAGCGGAGCTTCCTCTCTCACCACCTTTCTCACTCTTGTGGTGAAACCTCCAGCGGTTGTTTACATTTGAGGTGTTCCCCTGAGCCGCCGACACACTCCGGTTGTGTGGCTGCTGCTTGTGACTGTCGCGGTCGACCGAACACGACTTCACGACGCGCTTGATGACTTGTTTCCCGGCGAGCGTCAATCGGGTCACGAGCTTGCATGTTTTACATGTTGCATTTTATTTTGTCCCTTAATACACACATGTAGGGAATTTACATTTCTTTAAATTAATCGCTAAACCGTCCGCTTCCCTCAATTCAGGGCTGACATCCTTTTTGAACACGACCACAATCCTATGTTTTAAAAGTCTGTGGCGCTCCTCTTTCTTTTCTTCCTCACGTCTTTGTCCACTCTCACTATCCGTCTTCTCACACACACACACACACACACACACACACACACACACACACACACACACACTTTGCCTCTGCCCGTCTTTGTGGCAGTGGGCAGACTTGTAGCTGGCAAACGTTGCAGCTTGGCACAGTGTGTCCCTGGCACAGCGTGTGTGTGTGTGTGTGTGTGTGTGTGTGTGTGTGTGTGTGTGTGTGTTTCTGCTGTCTGCTGCTCAGCTCTGCCAGTCTAACCAGTCTCAAGTACCAGCTGGGCACCCAAACTTCCAACCCAAAAAAACTGGCGGCTTTATCAATGAGCCCATGAGTTAAAGCGTGTGGGCAGTAGTGTGTTTGCACGCGCGTGTGTGTGTGTCTCTGTGTGTGTGTGTGTGGGGCTGATCGGACACCCTGCGTATTAAGTCCCATTGAACCGAGTGGTGAAACAAACAGTCCCACCTCAGATGAATGCCAGTCTCAACTCCGCCGCACGCGGAGGCCCTGCCCGCTCGGCTTAAAGTCTAAAACAATTACAAAAAGCCTTATTTGCAATTCAAATTCCCCTAAATGCGGACTTAATCCCACCTTTTCCTTTTTTTTCTCTCGCTCTCTCCAAAGGCAACTGATAACTGAGAGGCACAATACATGTGCGAGGGAGGGAGATCCAGTTGGAGGTTGCTGAAATAACACTTCTAAGTTATGGCGGGGGGGCGGAGGGTGCTGATAATGAGCTGCTGGAGTTATATTCGGAGAACAGTCGTTTCTGTAAATCCCGTCTTTGTAATGACGGGATCAACCTGAGGAATCAGCCGTACTTTTATCGTAAATGTTTGCATTTCGGCATTTTTTTATTTTCTTCTTCTTTTCACACGTATGCTCACGCGTGTGCGTCAAGGTGTGCAACCGTCCTGATGGCGGGGGCCGCGGGGAGCGTGCTTTACCGCTGCCCAGGGTGTATTTACAGACAGTGACTTTAATGCAGTGTAATGATTATTTTTATTCCAGGTACTTGGGCAGGCCGTTCCCTCTGAGTGGAATCACTCCCCATTGGCCCACTGATTACCTCTGTGGCTGCTGCCACACCTGGCTCCTCCAGCTCCCGCTTTCTCTCCTCCACCCTCTGAACCCCCCATCCCCCACCCCCACCTTCCGCCCGCCCCCACCTTCTATTACGACACCGTCATCCGTCCGTCCCACTCTCGGCGCATCTTTAACCGTCGTCGTTTTCTCTAGTCTCTTTCTCCGTCGTATTCCACATCTCTTCCTTTCCCGCAGTCGTTGTACCTCAACCCTGCAGAGGTGTGTGTGTGTGTGTGTGTGTGTGTGTGTGTGTGTGTGTGGAACTGTAGATGCATGAGCGTTTCCTTTCTATTCGTGTAGGAAATCAAAAATGCACATGGCGCAGTCATGTTTGTTTTTTCCGTTCCAAGCTTCATAACCCTCGTTTTCACGCCCTCTATATCGGTCCATCCTTCCTCTCCTCCTCCTTCCCTCGGTTCCACCTTCACACCTTCCAGCAGCCCACTCCAAACGGCTCCAGCAGTTAGAATAACGCTGTTAACTGGAGTTATAGATTTGAGTTGGTACTCACTGCAGGGTGTACAAGATGAAAGTACATTTTTCTTTAGACTTAATTAAGACGAGGGCGTCCGTCATTTATTGCGGTAACCTCGCGACAACCAATGGCAACCGTGACATTATTTGGAAGGGGGAATGAGATAGCGCTCTCTCGGAAGTCGGGGAAAATAAATTGTTACATTAAAGGGATAGTTCAGGTGTTTTTTTTAAGTGGGGTTGTGCGAGTCACTCATGCGCGGTGATAATCATCGGGAGGAGACGGCGGTCGGCACGCCCCCGGTTCGGTTAGAACAAAGCAAACAGGTAGTTTAGCGTGACGGAGACGGGCATGTGTGACGAGGAGCCGAAGCTGTTCATCTGTGCTCTGGCCAAAGCCACCAGACTCCATGAATTTGAAATAAACAGTACTTTTGCTTAGCGGCGCACAGGGGTTGCTGGTTATACTGCAGCCTCCATCAGTCCGGTTGAAACATAGACTAAGGCAATGTAAATAGTAAGTATGGCGGACTTTTGTAGGTCTTTCTTTGAGGTGGCTGAATTCTGTTCTCCGGCGGTTCATCTGTGTGTACACTGACTGTGGATGGGCACTTCATTCACCCCCAACTAAACATCCGGACTACCACCTTCATAGGAAGTTTATCCTTAAAACTGAATGTTCGTTAAAAAGAAAAACCTATCGCTGAGGAGATTTTGCCTCTCCGTCCGCTTTGCTTTGGGGGCTGTAGCTCATGAGCGGTCGTCCCGTAACCACGAGGTACCCGGTTGGATCCCCGCCCTCCTCATTAGTTGCATGTTGAAGTGCCCTTGAGCAAGACACTGGACCCCCAGTTGCCCCCTGAGCCCACAAGCCCACTGCTCCTTAATAACTAAGGATGGGTCAGATGCAGAGAAGAATTTCCCCACGGGGATAAATAAAAGTCTACATTTCTATTTTTTTATCTACTTGGATTTTATCTTTTGCAGAGAACATATTTATTATTATATATATATATATATATATATATATATATATATATATATATATATATATATACACACATATACATATATAAATATATATATATAAAATAAATATATATATGTATACATACATATATATGCATATAAATATATGTATATATACATATATATAAAATAAATAAATATATATGTATATATATACATATATATGCATATATATGTATATATACATAAATATATATATACATATATATGCATATATATATACATAAATATATATATACATATATATAATATATATACATAAATATATATATATATATATATATATATATATATATATATATATATATTGTGAGCCTGCCTGGAGGTCAGCGTGGTGTCAAAGGCTGCCGTCAGGGGTTAATTCTTCTGAGAAGACCAGAAAATCCCCAAATCCACATCATGTACTTAGTCACAACAGCAACGTGTGAACCTCCAACCTGCTGTCTGCCTGTAAGCCTCTAGATCGGTTATTTATATCTCCCATGATTAAGTTCAGCGGATAAACAGGGCGGCACATCTGTTTCGGTATCGACTGAATGTTTGTTTGTCTGCATCTGTAGAAAAATATCACGATCCAGAGTTTTTGCGTCTTGTTTTGTGTCTTATTCTGAAGTCCCCATCTCTCGTGTCATCTGATCCCCTGCACTTCCTATCCCTGTGATCATCCGCCCTGTCCCTGATTGTTTCCTTCTGTGTGATTGCTAGCCCCGCCCTCCATTGGGTCCACCTGTGTCTCGTTCCCCAGTGTCCAATCACCTTCCCCGTGTATTTAAACTCTGTTTAGTTCATGTTTGGACCTCTTTCGAGTAAAGGATTAAGACCCCGTCTAAACGATGGGAAAATGCATATATTTTCATGTGTTTTGGCCTTTCATTTACACAAAAACAGAGGTTTTATCACGAAAAAACGATCATTTCTAAAACCTCCGGCCAAAGTGGAGATTCCTGAAAATTCAGTGTTTGTGTTTGCGTGTGAACGAGGTCAAACTGAGTTTTAGGTGGTCAAACGTCACAGTGTGTGACTAAAAAGGCTTCATGTCACGTGAACGTCCTATGGGGACGTATGCGGACTGCGGATTTATGCAGGTTCATATTGACAGAAACTTTTTTGAAAACAACCTTGTGTGTACAACGTTATTTTTGAAAACGGAGGGGCAGAAATATTGTTTTTTGTAAATGTGGCCTAAATCTTTCTTCGGAAAAGTCGTCCTATCGCTCTCTGACTACGACATCCTGACAGAAAAATTAAAATCCACGACCGAAAGTAACATACTGTACGTGTGTTATTCCTCACGTGTCCCGCCATTTTTTCTTTTTCTTCCCACATCACATCGTTTGTGTAAAAAGTGACATTTGCAATGGAGCGATCCACTGCACCGCACCGCGCTCTGAGAAGGTCAGCTCACTGACAGGGGGGGGGGGGTGGGGGGGGGCAGAGAGAGATTTTCTCCGAGCGGTCAGTTCGGTTGGACGGACTATAGATTTCCCGCTTTGCGTCCGTTTGAGTTTCTTCGCTCGGCGGCGAAGGAAAGCGGCGGCGGCCAGAACTGAGCTGCTCTCTTCTGCGCCGGGCCGTTCCGCCGGATGCTGTAATCTCTCCGGCGCGCGGCCAGATTACCGTCTGCTCCGTAGTGTCTGGATGGAGGGATAGCAGAAGGAGGGGAGAGAGGGGGGGATGGAGGAGGAGGAGGAGGAGGAGGAGGCTGTGCTCTGATCTGCCGCTACATAAGGAAGATTACCTTTTTTATCAATGTCTATTTGTTTGTGTTTTAAGACCATACTGTACAAACCTTATGGGATTTACATGCAGTTAAATCAGAATTAATGAGATTAATGGACATACGTGTCAACCAAATGATTCAATTGCAACGTAACACAATCAGAATTTGATTGTAATTCAATTCAAATATGTGACGAATTCCCTTTGAGATTGATATATTAATTAATTTCGCTGTTTACCGCACACATTATTTTTTAATAGAATGACTTTTAGTCAAGAAAAATGAAGAAATTTGAGCATTCAATAACCCCTCCCACACACACACACACACACACTCACACACACACACACGCACACACGCCAACAGCACCACTCCCCCCACCACCTTCCCCGTGTCTTCCTTTCCATCTCTTTCTGTCTCCTGTGCAGAAATGATTTCCATTCCTGCTGAATTAATGAGGTTCTGCTGAACTGAGAAAAGGCAAGGGTACTCTCACACACACACACACACACACACACACACAGACGCAGGCAGGGAGACACACAAACAGTCACACACACACACACACATTCTCAAAGGCACACATCTACTACGGCCGTATTTAAGTATTCACACTCACACATGCACACAGGGACTCACTGAAGCGTGGCCACTTCTCGCTGTTTCAAAAGCACCAAAGGTATATGTTTTAAAATAAAGTTAAGGAAATAGAGTTGGACAGCGATCACAAATGAAGCCAAATGTGGGGCCCAACATGTAACTGGTGTATTTTCAAGTGAAAACGCAGGTGAACGTGACACATTTAATGGACGTCGACAACCTTTACGGAAGCCAAGATATCTTCCTTGCCTCCTGGCTTGCTGGCTGCAGGATGGGTTATAAGCCCCGCCCCCTCCCTGTTAGCAGATTGGACGGGAGCCAAAGCAAAAGCGGCAACGTAGTCAAGTGTCGGTTTGATCGGAAACGTGTTTCTAGAGATATTCTGCTCGGTCGGGGTTGGCGCTCGTCGCGGTGTAGCTCGTTAACGTGATTGGCTCGGGCGCGTTTGGGGGGCGTGATCACGACGGGCTCTTAATAATGTCGAAATTTCAAGATGTCAGTTTCCGTAGATGCCATTTTTTTGGCTTCACTTTTGTACATCGGGAGGAAGAGGAGACGCGTCGTCCATCTATACGTACAGTCTATGATCGGGGGCCCATAGCTGGGCCCAGTCACCATGGAAACGCACTAGTCTGAGTATTTATTTACACACACACACACACACACATTGATGTCAGTGCAAATCTCCCCACATTAGACTCAATCTCAATAACAATCAACCTCCACTTTGCTCTTGATGCTCATTTTCATTATCTAATGATCACACGACTCAGGCGATCGGCCAATCGGGAGCCGGGCCTCTCTCCTCCGAGCAAAAGGCCCGAAAGGAGGCGACGAGGAGGCCCGAAGGAGGCGACGAGGAGACCCGGAGTCTGGTTCAAACAGGAGAGACGAGCGTAGAAAGAGCGTCAAAAGGATGTAATTGCGGTGCCAGCGGGTTGTTGTGATGTGCCACTCGAAAAAAAAAACGCTCCATCAAGGATCATCTGAACAAAGAGGCGCAGGAGTACCGACTTCTTCTTCTTCTTCTTCTTCTTCTTCTTCTTCTTCTTCTTCTTCTTCTTCTTCTTCTTCTTCAAAAAGCTTGACTAATGTGCCGAGCTTTCAGGTGTGTGCGGCTTCACGGGGAGCGTGAGAAGCACACAGACGGACCACATCTGGCCACATGTGGAGCTGGAGACAAGTGAGAGCGTCTTCACATGACACCGACTGGACGCCAACAGAGCTCTCTCTCTCTCTCTCTCTCTCTCTCTCTCCGGCTTCGTTCACTTCTTCCTCCCGTCTTTCTCTGCTTGCTTTCTTGATTAAACGCACATGACCGTGCACATTCAGCCGCACGCACGCACGTAAAAATGCGACCTCTCCCCCTCCGCTCTCCGCCGCCTCGTGTTTTTCTTTCCCCGTTTATCATCTCCGAGGCAAAGGAACCGATTGCAATTTCACGTGTTTTCATTCCTCTCCTCTATTTGCTTATTTCTTCCTCCCCCTGTCTCTATTTTGATCTCAGACAACCAGTCAGCAGTCAATAATCTGTTAAACAGCATTGATCGCCACCATTTAGTTTCCTGGCCAGCTACTTAGGTTGTAAAGCTGATCAATGGCGTTGAATGGGAACCACCTAGATAGTGGATTGACTGCTGGGACGCGCACTGCAATCATATCATTTCTTTTCATTTGCTGTTCAATTATTTGTTGTAATGGCTGCTGTCAGAAACACCCCCCCGCTGGCCCGCCGCGCCACACAAAGACCCTCAAAAAACGTAGAGTGCACGCCGTGCCGGGGAGCTTGATTCGCTCCGCACACCTTGATTCAAGAGCCCACACACACACACACACACACACACACACACACACACACACACACAACCTCTGCCTCTCTCATACTGCTGAAAAGACGAGAGGACCAGTATCACATGTCAAAATGAGTATAGGAATGAGTTCCTGTGCGTGTGTGCGAGTGTGTGTGTAGGGGGGAAGGGGTTGGGGCTGTGAGGTATGTGTGTGTGTGAGGGGGGGGGGTACTTTTGAGTGTGTGTGTGTGTGTGTGTGTGTGTGCGTGTGATTTGTGAGTGCATGCAGATGGTGCTCGTGCCTGGATGTGTGGATGAAGTCTGACCCAGACTGGACTTCCTCTGCCCAAGAGCCTCTTCCTGAAATCATCAATCACTTCTGGTGGGACACGGGCACGTGTGTGTGAGTGTGTGTGTGTGTGTGTGTGTTTGTGTGTGTTTTATTTGGAGCTTTGAGTTTCAACTTCCAAGTTTGTTTATTTTGACTATTAAGAACACTTGAAAAAAAAGTGAACTTCTTATTTAGACAATACACAATGTATTTGAACTATTTTGGCGCTTTCTTTTATTCTTTTGAAGGACTACAGTCCTTCATGCATATTCCCTAAATCTCTAGAAACATTTTCTGAGCTGTGACGGTACAAAAGTAGTCAGAAAACTGAACTGTTCAGCATCCTTTTCGACACAGGGACCAATAACAATCGGATGCGTTTAGAAAAATCAGTCCGAAAATGAACCAATTTCCATATCGCGGGGTAAAAAAAATAATACTTGTATCCGTTACCCGCCCACATCTTAATAACTCAAATGATATCACGGCACAAACACGGCCATACAACTGTGCAGCTGAGGGCAATTTCCCTTTTGTTCTCATCTGATTTATATTATCCACGCGGCATTATCTAAGTATAAATGTTCCTTTTTGAACCGAGATCACAGGAGGTGGAATAATGGCAGAGATTTCAGGTACGGAGCAACGAGGTGCGCAGACATTCCTCAAAACTTGAGGCACGAATGTAACCTTGGGATTTAATACGTAACTGTCAGTAAATGCACTTCAGTGAGAGCGCTCTCTCCGGAGACACTCGTAATTTCACTCTAACTGCGTGTGGCTGTTCTTTGTGAATTGGACTGTTTTTTTGCAAAGAGCCTCATTTGTATAGAAAGTTGCCGACGCTGCACTAAAAAGTGTACGCATGTTACCTCATTTAAATACAGGCAAACAGCAGGTCTACTCTATTAAGCACAGGAGCTCTCGGCGGCGCGGTTATTTAGTTACATATTTGTGCAGCCGGGTTGGAGACCGCGAAAAAGCCGAGCCACTTATTATTTAGAGAGAAACAACACCTTTTTTTTTTTCTCACTTTAAAAATGACCGCTTGTTTGAAAGACGCTCCCTGTAGTAACATAATAGTTGCAGCGCTCTTTTTTCGCTTGATCTGGCCCTCATTTTAACATTAAAGATGCCCCCCACACACACACACACACCCCCTGCTGATGTGTGTCTCCGGGTTGTTGTGTTACAGCCCGGTCAAGTCTTTTCAACTTTCAGGCCCCAACTTTTCTCTTTTCTACTGTAACTCCCTCTCTAAATCTCTCTGACTCTTTTCTTCTCCTCCGTCTACCTCCCCCCTGGTTTTATTGCAGAAGGAGTGTCCCCCTCCCCCTGCTTGTTTGAAGTGGCCTGCTCATATATCACAGCCTTTCCTCGCAGGATATCCTCCCTCTTCCTGCCTCTTTCTCTCTTTCTCCCTCTTTCTTTCTCTCTCTCTATCAACCCCCCCTTGTCTGTCAGCTGGGGGAGGTGGAGGAGGGGAATACCTGTTAACTCTATTTATTTTTCCACCATTTAACACCCTTCCCATGTACCCAGCGGACATGCTCCCACACACACACACATGGATGATAGCGTTGGATGTCTCAAAAATACCTCGTCAATGTAGTGAAAAGACTCTTTTGGTTATTATAATACTTTTGATTGGTTAGTTCCTCCATATTCAGACTGAAGCCTGAACTTGATGTGGAATTTTTGCATTTATTCATAACTAAAGACAAGTGTGTGAGGACTTGAGAAGACGCAGTCAGACTGCGACCGGAGGGTGGCGGCGCTCTGATTATTGAAACTGTCATATACACAAATTGTCTTGTTTATCTTATTTGCATTATGGTGGTCATGATTGCAGTATAACTTGATTAACGGGGCTGAGATGCTCATCAGCGTTTCGAATTACGCAGCTTCGTCTGCTTTCTCTTGCGGCTTTGATTCCGCACACACACACACACACACACACACACACACAACAGCAACAGGGTTTTGTTTTTTAATGTGAATTAACATCCTCAATAATAGGGTTTTCATTCAATGGTGCGAAAAAATATATATAATTCAAGTCGATGGAGACGATGTTCTTCGTGGGGAAAAACGTCCGTCGATCGTTCAAATTCCGTACGATGTTTACGTTGACGGGACGCACGCCTCCTCTCGAGGTCGTTCACGTCAGGATTGTTATCTCTCGAGGTTTGAAGTAGGCAGAGAACCATAAAACCACAGAAGTAGGAGGTCAGGTGTTTCACAGCAAACAAAAACAACAACATTAACATCGGGTAACGTCTAGCTTTTGTCTTGAGTGAGAAAGGTTACGATCGCTTTCACAGGTAATTAACAGCTTCAATCAGCAGTGACTGAAACATGACACGCATATTTTTGTCCCTTTTCTTCTACTTTTTAAGTTTGTTAGTAGTAAAAATATCTTGTGATCGTGTGTTGACGTATGACGCATGCATTTAATGCGCTCCCCTCCAATACACTAAACTCCAGTCAGACTACAGTCCTGTGACCCCACAGGTCATCGGGACTCAATTGTTCCAACAATCACCGGTTTGCCCAAAACAAACCCAGGAAGCGAAAGTGAAAATAAACAGTCGGAAGCTACGAAACGCCTCCGACTGAAACGTTCACTTCACCTGGCTGACGTTTATTTATTTAAAACAGTCAAATCAAACTGGAACTTAAAGCTACAGGGACATATATTTCCCTCAGGAGGTGGTGGAGACCAAACACAGAGCAAAAACTGTGTGGATCTGATGTTCTCCAGATGAACGAAGGTGTCGCTGCTCGTCCGCTGTGATGTTTAAATTATAAACTATTTGTTTATCCATGCATGAGGATGGATAGGGGGGGGGGCATTTCCTACGAATTTTCTTGCAAAACTATAATGTCGTCATTGCATGAACACGAGGACGTGCGTCTGCCTCCGTCCTGTTTGGTTCCTTTTATTTGCCGTCGCTGTCCTTCATCGCTCCCTCTCGCACAGCACCGTTTATTTGACTCTCATTCGTCCTTAATATCTTTCCTTTATGCGATTCATTATTCACTTCCTCCTTTAATTCCGCCCGACACTGCCTCTCCCTCTCTCTCTATCTCTCTCTCTCCACTGTTCTCTCTTTCTCCCTTGCTTTCTTTTTTTTTGTTCTTCTTGTTTTTCTCTCTCCATGCCCTTGTTGTCATTTAGCTACTTTCCCCCGGCTCTGCTCTCCCCCTCCCCCCTCCCCCCCCACCTACCCTCTGCCTCTCTTCCTTTTCACATCTTACATTTTCTCTCCCCATCTCTCCATCCTTCTACCCTTTTGCTCTTCCTCCACCCACCTCGCTTCTCTTCCTCTCCATCCCTCTCTCCATCCCTCCCTCTCTCTCTCTCTCTCTCTCCGGCTGAGGACAAGGAGGTGAAAGCCAAGCGGATTACAGTGGCAGTTTAATCTGGCTGACCCACCAAGGGATTGCTCTCTACTTTGCTGTGAGGCTGCAGGGTTGGAGGGCAGCAGGACTGGGTGGGTGGGTGGGGAGGGAGGGAGGGAGGGAGGGAGGGAGGGAGGGCGAGCAAGGGAGAGGAAAGGGAAAGAGACCAGGTTGCATTGGGGGTTGGGGTACGGTGGGAGGAGAAAAGGAGGGTGAGAGGAGGCGAGGAGGAGGGACAGGGAGGTGGATGGGAGGGGTTGCTTTTGGAGAATTCTCGGGGCTGAGCAGAAAAGCTCTCCAGGACTGTGTGTAGGCACATACACTGGAACATGTGTGTGTGTGTGTGTGTGTGTGTATGTGTGTGTGTGTGTGTGCGGGGGTGTGACCGTGTGGTGGGGGAAGGGTCCTGGTTGTTATTAAGAGATGGAATATTAATGCTACTTTGCTTCTAATTTCTTTCCATCTGTCATCAAGTTTTCCTGTGTGTGTGTGTGTGTCTTAGTCTATGAATAGATACTCTTCTGATATTAACAGACAATTAGTCTGTTCTGTGTTTCAAAGACAAAATACAAAAAGTGTCCTTGGTTTGATTTTCCCGTTTTTTCTTTTATCCTGAAAACATCAAAATCTCATTTCTCTCCGCCGTGTCAAAGTCATTCAAACTCAGACGTCTTTCATCCACAGTTAACGCCCAGACCGAGGCCTCGCCAAATTTATCAGTTCAACGAGCACCGCGCAGGATATTTTTTTTTTCCTTTGTTGGCTGCAGGTCATTTGTGTTTTTATTGCTATTTTTAATCTCTTGAAATGTGAACATGAAGAGCGAGGATAATGTGGCGATTAACAGTAGCGATGCACACGAGGGCTTTGGTTTGGTTTCAGTCTACCTAGAAAAAAAAATAAAAATAATATGTGAACGCCGTTTCCTGTTTACCATTAATTTAGAAACCCAGATTAACCAATTCACAACAATATAACTATGTAAATATATACGTCAGATAGAAGAAACAGAATCATCTATTATAGCCTTCTTTCACACATTTATATTTTAATAGAGCCTTTAGATGATTGCTCAATTCTAACAAGATTTGCTTTTAACGTGTATATAAATTAAATGATTCAATTTGGGGGTTTTTCCTGAAAAAGCTCAGTTAGTCTGCAGTACACTTTTCAAACTGCAGGGGGATCCTTTATTTGACAATTTGAGGCAGAAAAAGAACGCAAATCACGACCTGCTGTTTAATTAATTTGAGCATATGAATCATAATTAAAGGTGACTGAGACGAGCACTTTGACGAGAGAGGATATTATTGAGAGACGTTTGAGTGAGTGAACCAAACTGAAAAAAAGATTTAAAAAAAACATGCATACTGAACATTTATAGAAACACGTGCGATGCTCCTGTGGTTCAGAACGTCGGACCTCGGTCCTGTGCACAAAACCGTCCGGGTCCATTTTGGAGCGGTCTTTTCAAAATAGAAAATTAAGCACTTTTTTTCCCTCTTTGTTTTCATAATTTCTTTCCTGCATGTTGACAGAGACGTTGTGCGACGGCAAATCCTCCACGGCTTCGAGGCGTTGCTCTCAAATTTGTTGTTTTTGGACTTTGAGGAAAATGTAACGTTCTAGTCAAGAGTTTTTTCGAACCTTGAACAGACTGGGGGGTGGGGGGGGATTTAACGATTGTTAGAGCCGCATCGTGAACGCGGTCCACGCATCGAGGGCTCCGACCTGAGCATCAAGTGGCGGCCGGGGGGGTAGAAGCGTCCGCCTCCACGGTGAAGTTGGATGCCAGGCCTTGAGCGCCGACGCTTCGTCTCGTCGTACAGGCTGAACGCGGCGCGGGGCGTCTGAGGCGGCGCTCTGTTTGCCTCGTATCAGCCTCCCTTTCATCAGTGCCCCCCCCCCCCACCCCCCCACCACCACCACCACCCCCCGCTGTGCCGCTACCAAGGAGGGGTCCAGTCGGAGGAGTCGGATTAGCTTCCAACTGGTGCTTGCCCAGATCCTAACTCTGGAGGAGGAGGGGGGTCTTAACCAACCCTCGCCTCAGAGAAAGGCGAGAGGAACACGAGGAGGGAGGAGGAAGGAGGGAGGAGAGGAAAAGAGCTCCTGAGGGGTCGACGCTCCTCTTTGGGTTGTTTACCTCGCAATTAACGGCGCTGGATCGTCCCGCGGAAGAGAAGGAGAAGTCAAGTGTGTGGACGGCAGAGCGAGAGGAGAGGGATGGGGGGGCTGACGGGGTTCATTATACAGGCGGGGGGCTGGGGGGGGGGGCTTGGGGTGGTGCCCAGCACCTGCTCCGCTGGAATATCTCGGTTTCCACGCGCACAAACACACACACACACACACACACACACACACACACACACACACACACACACTGTGCAGCATTAACATGTATGAAGGCAAACCCCCCCATACCGCGAGTGTCGTGGTCAGGGCACAGACGATGGCATCGACCAATCAGCATCACGTGCCCCCTGGAGATAAATTATCTGGATTGTGTGTGTGTGTGTGTTGTGGCACAGTGGTTAACACATGCCCCCCCCCCTGCACTGTCATCGTCGCGCTGCCTTGGGACCCTAATTTTAGGCCACACCAGGTGCAAGTGTTTTGGGTTGGTTACATGATCTTGGATGAATGTGTGTATGTGTGTATTTGTGTATGTGTGTGTGTGTGTGTGTGTGTGTGTGTGTGTGTGTGTGTGTGTGTGTGTGGAGGTATATAAAGAGCTGTGATTGTGTGCTGGGTTAGGCCCGTGTGTGTCTGCGTGCTGGAGTCCACGAAAGGTCACAAATTGGGTGGAGGTGCCAGGAATAGGGGTGTGAGATGCCTCGGTTTCTACAAGTCCATGTGAGGCACGCACAAACACACACACACACACACACACACACACACACACACACACACACACACAAACATGCATGTGCATGCAAGGCCTTCAAAGCTGAAGACACAGCAGAACAAAAGCTGGTCAAAGTGGGGCAGTTTTTATTTCTCTCCCTCCTCCTCTTCTCTGTCCCTCACGTCTATCCCCAGCACTGATTTCCTCCTCCTCCTCCTCCTCCTCCTCCTCCTCCTCCTCCTCCTCCTCCTCCTCCTCCTCCTCTCCTCTCTCACGTAAACACGATGCTGCTTTCTGGATCTGGGATGCCTGAGGGACAGAGCACAGACAGGAGCCCCGTCACCATGACAACAGCTTCTCTGAGCTGCCTGACACCCAGACGCCATTGGCTGAGGGCTGTTGGGGGAGGGGGAAGTGGAGAGAGAGAGAGGGAGGGAGAGAGAGAGAGAGAGAGAGAGAGAGAGAGAGAGAGAGAGAGAGAGAGAGAGAGAGAGAGTAAGTTAAGGAAGGGATAGAAAGAGAAAAGGGAGTGTGTGTGGGGGGGGCATGTAGAAAAGGAGATAACGGAGGCAAACGACCCCATTGCTCCTCGTGCGGCTGTTCATGTGCACGTTTAATATGAGGAGGGAGAAAGGGGGAGGAGGTGGGGAGGAGCAGCAGGCCAGTGTGTGTGTGTGTGTGTGTGTGTGTGTGTGTGTGTGTGTGTGTGTGTGTGTGTGTGTGTGTGTGTGCATGGAAAGCTTGTGTGTACATGATCTTCCTTGGGTTGTATAATTAGTCCAGGTTTGTGTGTAAATGTGTGCACACATGGTGTGTGTGTGTGTGTATGTGTGTGCGTGTGTGTGTGTGTGTATATGTGTGTGTGAGTATGTGTGTCTATGTGTGTCAACTGTCCTGCCTCACAGTTATAAGAGAGAGTTTTGCTCACATCTCGTTGAAACGGCTCGTAACTGGAGAGCGCCACACACTAAGCTCCTCCCCTTTATGGAGCACATTGAGCTCTAGCAGAATTTCGGGTTTCACAGCTTCCATTCGCATGACACAAGTGCAGATATTGTTGTTTGGGAACAGCGGGGGAAAGGTTTTCCATCTCTAGTTTTACTTTTATCGGTGAGAAAAACGAGTCGGAACAAGAGTCCACCGCCGCCGCTGGCTCTGAACTCGTCCCTGAACTCTAGTCAGCATGATGACGTCACGTCAACACGCTGCCATCACCTTAACCACGTAGCATGTTAGCTTCAAGGTGTTAGCATGCTACATTTGCTCATTAGCACTGAACACTAGATTTTGCAGTTATTCAGTCATAAATCAAAGCAGATTAAACATGTCTGACCCGACGAGAGAGAGAAACATATTTTATGGCAATCCATCCAATATTTGAGATGCTTTTCTTTGCGGTTTTGGGCAAAACCTCGAGCCGCGCTGCTATAGAAACACGTCGTTTTAGGCTTTTTCCGTTGGAATATTAAAAATAGACGGAGTTTTGGGAGTTTGCGTGAACCGACTTTAATTTGACGTTCACATCCGCCGCGGAGGAGATGCTGCAGACGCACCCAGTGGGAGGGAAATCAAGTTTAAAAAATGTGTTAATTGTGTGTCGGTGGACGGCGTGTTGTTCATTTATGGAGTTGGCGTTCCTTTTTTTCTTGCGTGGACCGAAGGAGCAAATGATGAAGAATAATGTTTAAAGCACGGCGGCCTGAGTGTGAGCAGATGTCCACCGACGCCACTGCTGACCCGGGATGCCTTCGCCATTGAAGTCGTGTTAATCAAGCACACCTGACGTGGGCTTGAACCCCCCCCCGAACGGACTTCCTGATCGACATGTTTTTTGACGAATGAGTTGCTGGTTGAGTGAAATGCTTCATTTGCTCAGTCAGAGGAGAGAGAGTACGACACAAAGAAATAAGTTTGTATAAAGACTTGCAGATAAGAAGAGGGAGAGGAAGACGGAATCTATGACGGAGACTGAGTCAAAAAACAGGCATAGCGGGGTTTTTATTTTTTTTTTTTTTTTTGGGGGGGTGGGGGTGTTGTGTCTCTGTAGACTTTTTTTAATTGTCTCGATTTAGTCGTTTTAATGTTTCTTTGTGGTGATTTTAATTTTCCTTCTGGTTGGTCCGAAGTCTCTTTGAGTGACATTACGTATAGGTGGGTCACTGGGCCCGGTACCACCCCCCCCCCCCCCCTCCCCATTCAGTAAACCACCCATGGGCATCGGCTCACCCAAACTAATACAAAATATAGACATGTGAGATACTGAATAGAGATGAAGGCTACAGGGCTCTCCAGCAACACGCTAACTAGTATTTAAAAACCATTATCACTTATTCATATTGAAATAAAATGTGGTTCTGCGCTCTGTAGTTTGTACGCCAAAAGGCACCGAATCCGACGGCGTAAACACCGTCAGAGCTCCGCTCGGTTCCGGCTGAGAGCGAGCGGGCCGCTGATGTGGCGGAAATATTTCCCGGTGTTGGCGTTCCTGTACCTGCAGAGAGGCGGCGAGACGCAACGCACGATGTCTGTGTGCAGCCTGGCAGCCTGCCGCCACTGGGAGACGGCAAATGAAAAGTTTGTGTGTTTTGGAGCAGAGAGTGTGTGCGTGTGTGTGTGTGCGTGTGTGGTGTGTGTGTGTGTGTGTGTGTGTGTGTGTGTCTCCACGTGCACTGGGTCTTCCTGCAGTTCTGTGATCACTGGCATATTTAGACTAATCATTGAAGAGGGGGAACATGTGTCTCCATGAATATGATCTCGCATGATGCCTGCTGTTTGTTCCCGTGTGACTGTGTGTGTGTGTGCGTGTGTGTGTGTGTGTGTGTGTGACCGTGTTTGTGTGTGTGTGCGTGCATGCGTGTGTGTGTGCGTGCGTGTGTGTGTGTGTGTAACCACAACTCACACAGGGGGCATAAACGTCTCAGGCTGTGCCTGCACACGTGTTGGTGTATCCATTTGCAGGAGTTTTATTCTCACACGCACACACACACACACACACACACACATACACACACACACACACACATGCTGAGACCGAGTTGAATTGAAGAGAAGAAGGGGAGAGCGGTGAACGAGAGGAGGTTGTTTCTAAATCAAAACCAGAAGTTGAGACGGAGTGACGGAGCTCAGAAAGGATGGGGGGGGGGGGGGGGGGGGTTGCGTGTGAGCGCGTGTTTCCGGAGTGTGTGTGTGTGTGTGTGTGTCTGTGTGTGTGTATGTGTGTGTGTGTATGTGTGTGTGTGTGTTGCGCGGTCTGGCCTGTCTGGGGGTGAAGAGGTGGGGAAAAGGAGGGAGGGGGGGGGGCTAAAGAGGGATGAGAGAGAGAGAGAGAGAGAGAGAACAACCCCCTCCTCTTCCTCTTCCTGCAAACGACAGTGAACAGTAAACACGTTTTACCTCGGCTATCAATCCTTCCTCCTGAATGGAGACGGAGGCGTCGCTCTCCTCTTTCTTTCCATCTCTCCGTTTTCTTTGTCTCCTCCTCCCGGTTCCTCCGTGCTCCTCTTCTTCTCTGTGCGCTCTGTTCACCTCCTTCCTGCTCTCTCCTCTCCGTCGCTATCTCTCCCAGCCTTTATCGTCACGTCTCAGTCTGTGCGTGCGTGTGTGTGTGTGTGTGTCGTCTCTCTCTCTCTCTCTCTCTCTCTCTCTCTCTCTCTCTCTCTCTCTGTGCGTGCCGGTGCTATGATGGGGATATTTCTGTCAGCCTCTCTTTATTTATTGATGGCGATGCTGGTGAGAGTTCTCCTGCCTCCATGCTTCTGTTTCAGAGAATCTTTGCCTCCTCTTCACTCCTCCTCTTCTTCCTCGCTTCGCTCCTCAAAAGCAAATATTTGTCGACCGTCAGTCCTGACGACGCTCTTTGACCTCTGAACCAACTGAACGGGGACGCGCTCCGCTCGCCGCTCGCCGCTCGCTCGCCGCTCGCCGCTCGCCGCTCGCCGCTCTCCGTCTCGTGCGGTTGAGGATGAAAGGCGGGCGGCGCTGAAAAAGTCTAAATCATCCCAGAGAGAACGCCTCCACGAAAAAAGAGAACGAAAAAAACAAGCTACGGCAAGCTGTGAGCCGCTGCCTGGCAACCGAGATTGTTCCTGGAAGCACAAGAATGCAAATAAGAGCACATTAGTGTCCCGGCCCCGCTGAACTCCGGGAGCCCGGCGGCCATTGGGTCGGCGGGTCCCTCCGGGGCCTTTGATCTCCCGGCGTGTTCTTCCAGAGACAGACAGACGCTCACAACGACGGCGTAGGTGTGACGGCGGGGTGGGAGGCAGCGGGCAGGTATACGGCTCACCCTCCATCTGTCGCCCTCCTGTTCTCCCATCCATCATCGGTGGCGTGGTATCGCCTCCCACCCGGATGCTGCGATCGAGCAACGTCAACAGAAAAAGAAAAGTTCCCTTTAAAATGTCAAAGTCGCTTAGAAATAGTGTTTTGGTGAATTTAAAGGGGCAGTGCGTCAGATTTTGGGGGCTTCTGGCGTCGGGGGTTGCAGATGGTGGATAACTCAAAGGGAGTCGGACCGAAGTTTATCAAGTTTACCGGAGGGCGGCGGTGGCCTTCTGGTTAAGGCTCTCGCTACCAGGGGCGTCGTTAGGTCTACTTTAGGGGGGCTTCAGCCCCTCTAAAATGTTCTTCAGCCCCCCCCAAAAAATAATTTAGCATTAATTCTTTTCATTTTAAATGTTCCTATAATATCATGAAATCAAACTATTGTTTCTCACATGGACACGTTGTTTATAACTCCAATAGAGTATCATGAAGCTAGCTAGCTCCCTGTCTCCAGTGTGAACGAGTGAATTTGAAACACAAGAAATAACTTTTGACATCTCTCTATTCTTTGCATTAATATACATTCTTAGGGTTTTCCTCAGTGACGGAGTCCAAGCGAGCCGAAAATACCACGATGACCCTGAAATTCTGTCTCTTGTGTTATCAGATACTGAGTGAAGCAAAACTACAGAGCGACATCTCTTATTTATAAACTGTCCCCAAAAGAAATTGGGCGTTTAAACGTACCCTAACTTTCCCACTCCCCATGGGGCTGAGCCCCCCCTTTCGTTAAATCCTACAAGCGCCCCTGCTCCCTAGAAACCAGCGTTGGGTCGGTCCGGCCCTCTAGAGTCCAGACTGGAGACATGTGGGGGGGGGGGGGGGGCAAGAGGTCGGACGCTGATGTAAAGGATCTTTCTCAGCTCACAAAACAAAACAATCCTTGGTTTCAGGTAATTATTTACTAATGCAAACATACTTATGAATATTATATTCTATTTCTGCTCCCTGAAATGCTACACAGAGGCCCTTTAAAGTCCAGTTAAAGATGCCCACAGAGTAGGTTTTGTTGTATAATTGAGCTTCGCCGGCCCATTAAACACATACAATTGTACATAATTAGGCCTTATTATACGTTGATTATACTTCTCCCAGCTACTGCGTTGACGTTTCACTTAAACCTGTAATGTCACTTCACGCCGACTACCGTGTTTCAACTATTCTGCAGAATTACATTTTGTCATTGTACATTTCTAGAAACCTCGATGTTTTAATGTTAAAGTTTCTTTCATTTCTTAAAGAGACAATTATAAATCTGTTTTAAAGAGAAATACAAGTTGAAAATAGCCTTAACATTTTAGACACATTACTTACAGTACTTACATTGGTTCATGTACAAGTTAACACAACTGAATTAGTGACGGTATTGGATTTAATTTCCAATTAATTTCCCATCGGTTTGGTGTTTTGGGCTTTTATTTCATCATAAGTCAAGGCTCCTAATTTAACAGGGTTTCCCGCAGGGGTTTCCAATGTAGCCAGGCAACCTCACCTGAGAAGGCACAGAAACGGGACCACCTCCTGTACCTGATACCAGATGAATACACCTTTATGTTAGAAAATACAGAGCAGAGGTGAAATATTTCTGTTGCTTCTAAATGAGAGACGAGAACCAGGTGAGACCCGAGACCGCCTCTCTTAAACGACTTCCTGGGGGAAACCCTGGACCGCAAGGCTGACGTAAATGTTTTCCCGTATTTATGGTTGCCATGACGAAACTCCTGAGCTCTCACTTGAAACTCGAGAAGTGACGGAACAGAAAGAAAGAGCTCGAAGGTGGACCGAAGTAACGGCAACGACATCCATCTCTATGTTCTCTCTTCGTGTACCGGTAGAGCAGCAAAACCGCCGCATCTCATGTTCTCCTTATCGGTTGCTCCCTTCTTCTTCCACCTCCTCCTTTATTCGGCCACTCTCTCTTTTCGTTATTTTCATTCCTCTTCTCTTACCCAATGTCTTTCTCTCTTTCTTTCCGCCTCTCACCCACAATTTGTTCCCCCTTTCCTCGACGTGCCCCAGGGCCCTCGGAGTTTCGGCAAGTCCCACAGACCGTCCATTGTCTTGGGAATGCGGTTGGCTGTCTCCCCTCACCTCCTCCTCCTCCTCCTCCTCCTCCTCCTCCTCCTCCTCCTCCTCCTCCATGTCTAGCACGAGACAGGCTAAGGTAGTGTTTGGCTCCCGGGTCCTCAAGGCCACTGGGTTTAAAGTCATGAACCTGGCTAATCCCTGGACAGCCCATCAGACCAGGAACAACTTCACTCCTGTTGGAAAAAAAGTAGATATTCTTCTGTAAGTCTAGAGACGCTCGCCTCGCCGGATTAATCATTCAGGGAATATAAATCTTAGGTGTAAGGAAATTATTTTGGCTCAATTCCTCCGAGAAAAGAGTATAAAGACGATGAGATATAGAAAAATTAACCCAG